>CM053603.1:148005176-148036271 GCA_028646535.1 Procyon lotor
GAGAGAGATCACAGGTAGGCAGAGAAGGAGACGGGGGGGGGGGGGGGGAAGCAGACTCCCTGCCGAGCAGAGAGCCCGATGCGGGGCTTGATCCCAGGACCCTGAGATCATGACCTGAGCTGAAGGCAGAGGCTTTAACCCGTTGAGCCACCCAGGCGCCCCTGTTTGTTTGTTTTTTTACAAAACACCTTCATATAAATTCTGAAACACTGCTGTTTTTGTTTGCTCAGGGGCTCAGTAACTCCTACTTTTAACTCACTATTGATGGATCTTCTACTTTTCCCACTTTTAACTCTCTGTTCCTAGGTTTTCTATCACATCCTATTCCTAAAGTTGGAGTGATCCAGTATCTAATGTCTGGTCCTATTTTCTATCTGTAGCTGTCTGTGCTAACCCCTTAAATAACCCTGACATTTTTTTCCTTATTACTTTTGTTTCTGTAGACTCTAGAACAGAGTTCAAGAAGCAGAGTAGTTTCTTGTGTTACTTTCCTATTTCTATAACAAATTACCAAAATATTAATTGGCTTAGAAAGCATCTATTTATTCTTTTTTCTTTTTCTTTTCTTTTCTTTTTCTTTCTTTTTTTTTTTTTTTTGCAAGTCATAAGTCTAGGCATCACTTAATAGGATTCTTTACTCAGGGTCTGACAAGGCTGAAGTCAAGTGTTAACAAGGATGCGTTTTCACCTGGAGACTCAAATAGGAAATTATCCAATACATTCAGGTTGTTTGCAGAATTCATTTTCTCATGGTTGTAGGAGTCATAGTGGCTTGTTTCCTCAAATCCAGCTGACCCTTGTCTTTCTTTTGAGGTTTTCACCTTATTAAGTCATTACTTATGAAGGATTATCTCACTTTTGACTAACTCAAACTCAATGGACTTGAAACCTGAATTATACCAGTAAAATTCTTTCTCTTTTGCTATATTCCATTGGCCAGAACTGCCACATACTCCACCCACACTCAAACTATGGGTTTACATGGGTAACCAACCCAAAAATGGGTTATACATGGCATAGCATCAGGTATAGATAAAGAATTCTGCCTACCATGTTGCTCAATAAATATTTGTTTAAAAAGTTGGCGAATAAAGATGTGTCAAGGCAATTTTATATTATAATGGGCCTGTTTCTTACTATTGATCCTTAGGTTTATATTGCAGTCTTAGCAAGTTTTTCAAAGATTAAGTAGAAAATAACAAGATCAGATTCATGTTCTAGAAAATTACTTTGATAGTGTTTGTATAATTGATGTTAGTAAATTCACATATTTTAACTTAACATTGTGCAGCTAGTAATGAAGACCAGAATGAAGTAAAGGTTAGAGTAAGGAAAGTGTAAGACAAATATAGAATATTTTTAGTGACCAACTAGATGTAGAGATAATGAGCCTTCAGGGAGACTCTCAGTTTGCTAACACTAACAATTGAAAGAATGTTGATATTTTGTCAAAAATGGTTATACTAAGCAAAGTTTAGTCCAAGGGTCAGTGTCCTGAAGGTTCTTGATGATCTTTTACAAATTTTTCTAAATCCTGACATAGCATTAAAAACAATTTGTTTAGCACATATTATTGGTATAATGCAATCATATTTATTCTTACTTTCTGACCTTTGTCAGAATAAATACTTTGATATTCACACATTTTGTTGAATATATTAATAGTTGATTTCTTTTAGTGTTGAGTAGTATTCTGCTGTATGAATTCTCTACAATTTGTTTATCATTCATTTTTGGTGGATTTGTATTTTTGTTTTTACTGACAAAAAAGGCTGCAATGAATTTTAATTTATGCCCACAATGTTTTATATTTTCAGTTTACCAGATTATAATTGCACTACTAGGTATTTACCCAAAGAACACAAAATTTTATATAAAAATATGTACAGTGTGTGTGTGTGTGTGTGTGTGTGTGTGATACCATTTCTTCTTTATTCATCAGTTGATGGGCACTTTGGCTGTTTCAATAATTTAGCTATTGTAGAAAATGTTGCTATACACATTAGGGTACATATACCCCTTTGAATTAGTATTTTTATATTTTTTGGTAAATACCTAATAGTGTAGTTGCTGGATCATAAAGTAGTTCCATTTTTAACTTTTTGAGGAATTTCCATACTGTTTTCCACAGTGGCTGCACCAGTTTGCATTCCCAAGAGTGCAGGAGGGTTCCCCTTTCTCCACGTCCTGACCAACACCTGTTGTTTTTGCGTTGTTGATTTTAGTCATTCTGACAAGTGTGTGAGGTGATATCTCATAGTAGTTTGATTTGCATTTTCCTGAAGATAGGTGACATTGAGAATCCTTTCATGTGTCTATTGGTTCTCTGTATGTCTTCTTTGGAGAGATGTCTGATCTTGTCTTTTGCCTATTTATAATTGGATAATTTGTGTTTTTTTGGTGTTGAGTTTTTTAAGTTCTTTATATATTTTGGATATATACCCTTTATTGGATATGTTATTTGCAAATATCTTCTTCTGCTCAATAGGTTGCCTTTTGTTTTGTTGATTGCTTCCTTAACTTTGCAGCAGTTTTTATTTTATTATTTTATTTTATTTATTTTTTTCTCAATAGTTTATATTACTTTTGTTTCCCTTGCCTCTGGAGACATATCGAGAAAAAAGTTGCTATAGCTGATATCAAAGTAGTTACTGCTTGTATTTTCTTGTCAGATTCTTATGGTTTCAAGTTTCACATCTATGTCTTTAACTCATCATGAATTTATATTTGTGTATGACGTAAGAACGTAGTGAAGTTTCATTCTTTTGCATGTAGCTGTCCAGTTGTTCCATCAACATTTTTTGAAGAGACTATCTTTTTCCCACTGCACATTCTTTCCTCCTTTTTTGAAGATCAATTGACTATATAATCGTGGGTTTATTCCTGGGTTTTCTGTTTTGTTCCATGGACCTATGCGTCTGTTTTGTGCCAGTACCTCACTGTTTTGATCCTACAGCTTTGTAATACAACTTGAAGTCTGGAATTGTGATGCCTCCAGCTTTGCCTTTCTTTTTCAAGATTGCTTTAGCTATTCAGGTTCCTTTGTGGTTCCAGGAACCTGTGAAAAATGCTGTTGGTATTTTGATAGGGATTGCATTAAATGTGTAGATTGCTTTGGATAGTATGGACATTTTAACAATTTTCTTCCAATCCATGAGCATGGAATGTACTTCCATTTCTTTGTGCCATCTCCAATCACTTTCATCAGTGTTATATAGTTTTCAGGGTACAGATCTTTCACATCTTTGGTTAGGTTTATTCCTAGGTATCTTATTAATTTTGGGTGCAATTATAAATGGCATTGTTTTCTTAATTTCTGTTTTTGCTGCTTCATTATTGGTGTATAGAAATGCAACAGATTTCTGTACATTGATATTGTATCCAGGGACTTCTCTGTAATCATATATGAGTTCTAGCAGTTTTCTTGGTGGAGTCTTTTGAGTTTTCTATATACAGTTTCATGCCCTCTGCAAAAAATAACAGTTTGGCTTCTTCATTGCTGATCTGGATGCCTTTTATTTCTTTTGTTGTCTGATTTCTTTTTGTTGTCTTTTTATTTCTTTTTGTTGTCTGGCTAGGACATCTAGTACTAAGTTGAACAAAGGAGGTTATTTTTTTAAGATTTTATTTATTTTTTTATTTATTTGATAGAGAGAGATCACCAGTAGGCAGAGAGGCATGCAGAGAGAGAGGAGGAAGCAGGCTCCCTGCTGAGCAGAGACCAGGATGCTGGCTGATTCCAGAATCCTGAGACCAAGATCTGAGCCAAAGGCAGAGGCTTTAACACACTGAGCCACCCAGGCACCCAAAAGGAGTTTTTGCATCTCTGTTCAACAGGGATATTGCCTTGTGGTTCTTTTTTTTATTTTTTAATTTGTGTTTATTATTTATTTTTTTTAAGGTTTTATTTATTTGACACAGAGATGGAGTGTACAAGTAGGCAGAGTAGCAGGCAGAGGAAGAGGAGGAAGCAGGGTCTCTGCTGAGCAGGGAGCCCGATGCCGGGCTCGATCCCAGGTCCCTGGGATCGTGACCTGAGCCAAAGACAGCAGCTTAACCAACTGAGCCACCCAGGTGCCCCTGGTTCTCTTTTTTAATGGTATCTTTATGTGGTTTTGTCAGGGTAATGCTGGGCTCATAGAATGAATTTGGAAGTTTTCTTTCTTTTTTAATATTTTGGAATTGTTTGAAAAGAATAACTATTAATTCTTTTTTTAAATCTTTGGTAGAATTTGCCTCTGACACCCTCTAGGTCCTGGACTTTTGTTTGTTGGGAGTTTTTATTACTGATTCAATTTTTTTGTTGGCTATTGGTTTATTCGAATTTTCTATTCTTTCCTGTTTCATTTTTGGTAGTTTATAATTTCTTCTATGTTGTCCAATTGTGAGCATATAATTTTTTAAAAATATGACTGTTTGCATTTCTGTGGTGTTGTTTGTTTTTTCTCCTTTCTCATTTGTAATTTTATTTACTTGAGTTTTTTTTTCCCTTTTTTTCTTGGTAAGTCTAGCTAGAGGTATATTAATTTTTTTCCCCCTAAGGAACCAGTTCCTTGTTTCATTGATATATTCTATTGTTTGTTTACTTTCTGCACCATTTATTTCTTCTGTAAACTTTATTGTCTCCTTCCTTCTACTGTTTTTAGGTTTTGTTTGTTGTTCTTTTTCTAGCTCTTTTAGGTGCAAGGTTAGGTTGTATATGTGAGATTTTTCTTGCTTCTTGAAGTAGGCCCTTATTGCTATAAACTTTTCTCTTAGAACCACTTTTGCTACATTCCAAACGTTTTGGATTGTTGTATTCTCATTCATTTGCTTCGATATATTTTCTTATTTTATTTTATTTTTTTTTAATTATCTGGTAGACCCAACATTGTACAGTAACATGGTGCTTAACCTCATTGTATTTGTGGACTTTCCAGACTCTTTCTTGTGATTGACTTCTAGTTTCATTACATCGTGGTCAGAAAAGATGCATGGTATGACTTCGATCTTCTTGAATTTGTTGAAGCTGGTTTTGTGGGCTAATATGTGATCTATTCTGGAGAATATTCTATATGTACTTGAAAAGAATGTGTATTCTCCTGTTTTAGGTTGGAATTTTCTGAATATATCTGTTAAATCTATCTGTTCCAGTGTGTCATTCAAAGCCATTGTTTTCTTGTTTATTTTCTGCTTAGATGATTTGTTCGTTGTTATAAGTGAGCTGTTAAAGTTCTCAACTATTATTATAGTAGTATCAATTCCTTCCTTTATGTCTGTTATTAACTGTTTTAGTATTTGGGTGCTTCTATGTTGGGATCATAAATATTTACAATTGTTATATCTTCCTGTTAGATTTTCCCCCTTTATTATTATATAGTGTCCTTCTTTGTTTCTTGTTATAGTCTCTGTGTTAAAGTCTGTTTTGTCCAACATAAGTATTGCTACTCCAGGTTTCTTTTGACATCCATTTGCATGACAGATGTTTCTTCAACCCTTACATTTCAATCTGCAGGTGTCTTTAGGTCTAAAATGGGTCTCTTGGTGGTGGTATATAGATATAGGTCTTGTTTTTTGATCCATTCTTTCACCCTATGTCTTTTGATTGGAGTGTTCAGTTTATTTACACCCAAATTAATTATTGTATTTGTCTATCAATTCATTGATCAATCAGTTCTTCCCTCTATCTCCCTTTAGTTCCCTGTGTACTCCGGTTGCCTGTTCTCCTTAGATATCCAGCTCCATCTTTGAATTTTAAAAAGACCACTAATCTCTGCCTGGTTTCCTCTCAAGCAAATGGCCAGGAAACTCTCTTCAGAGGATAATCTGAAGCAATAGTAGTGCTCATTCATTTATTTATTTATTTTTGTTCTTCATGAATCACTCACCTTTGCTGCCTGATGTTCAATAGTATGAGAACTGTTTTATATATATATTATAAATATTTATAATATATTATAATTTGTAATATATATTATATATATTTATAATATATATATTATATAAAGGTTTTGTTTGTTTCATATAGGAGGATAATCTGATGTTCAAAAATGGAAATTCTAGTATGGTATCTTTAACCAATTACCTGTATTCAATTTCCAGATGCTATTTATGCTTTCCTTTGATGATATATGATGCATGAGAATTCTAAAGCTAATTGACTTTCTATGAATTTTAATTTTTGCCACCACTTGTGTCCTCATGTACAGTCTAAAATTAGGCATTGTGCTAGGCACTCAAACCCCTATCCGAGATACACCATCAACTATGTTAATATTTGATGACTATATTCACCCAACAACCATAGTCTCTGCATTGCAATAAGGTGAGATACCAGTGACTATTATTCATACTAAATATGCCATTTAGTAAACTCTACATCTTCCTTTGCACATCCTGATAACAACAACTATCTTAAATGTACAGTGAAAAGGAATGATTTCATTTGCTGTCAATAGGTGCCAGCTAATACTGGAATAGGTTTAAATAGCAGCAATTTAATGAATTACTTCACCAAACACTGAAAAACACATTAAGGTGTCATCCTTACATTTGAGAATAAAGGGGAAAATTCATTTTCTCTGGCTTTCAAACTGGCTATCTTTTTGCTCTGAGATGCAGAATCATGGTGATCATGTGATTGGAGCTATCAGTTAACTAATAGTAGAGAACTTCAGACTTAAAACAGGAGAGGAGTTGATATGAAGTAGAGGGTGGAAATATGGATGGGTTTTTTTGTAAGTGTATATAACACCCAGGCTACCTCATTGCTAATAGATGAAAAAAGAATTTGGAGTCAATCTAGAGTATTTGAAAAACATTTTGGTACAAATATAACTCCAGCACCAACGGTTAAAAATGCCTGCATAAAGTAAGGTGCAAGTTAGGGATAATACATTATCAGGAGCCATTAGGAACCTGGGAATGAATTATTTCATTGCCAATACTACCTACTTCCTGTATGATACTTTAAATCATTATGAGGTAGTGGATTGAGTTTTTCTGCGTTCTAATGTTTCTAGTTTAACAACATGTGAATGTGTTTCACCAATTCAGTACTTCAGAAACAAGTGAAGTATTTTATGATCAAATATTATAAATCATCATAAATATTACTTTAAAATATTTGTGACTGTTTAACACTAATTCTTTTTAAGCTATCAATAATTTCACAGTAAGAGATGTAACAAATATTCTACTTATTAGGAACAACATGCCATTTCTGCTTCTGGACACTAAAATTACTTTGGTCACTTTACTTGAATTGATGAAAAGTATAACCTACAATATTACAAAACTGATATGTAGTCTTTGATAACAAGAAATCATTGGGCTAATGGCACACATAAGAAACCGACTACAGGGGTGCCTGGGTGGTTCAGGGGTTAAAGACTCTGCCTTCGGCTCAGGTCATGATCTCAGGGTCCTGGGATCCAGCCCCGCATCGGGCTCTCTGCTCAGCGGGGAGCCTGCTTCCCCCTCTCTCTGCCTGCCTCTCTGCCTACTTGTGATCTCTCTCTCTCTGTCAAATAAATAAATAAAAATCTTTAAAAAAAGAAACCCACTACAGCACTCAACTATAATTTACATTCCTATGTTATTTCATATCTACTGCTATTATTCTATTGGTGTTGCTTTTTAAAGTCACTTTCCTCTAGATTTTTGCATTTGCATAGTTGGCAAAGATGAATTATGTGCTTCAGTCTCTACTAGTTTTACTATCCATGTCCTCCTGAGTCCACTAATCTGAGTTTACAATTATTATATTTCTTTATATGTTTTTTCCAAGATTGTATTTTCACTTTGATCATCTTGTTTCAGACACTATTCTCTCCAACCTTTACCCACTCTGAATTCACTAAGGAACACATTATATCTCAGGCACATAATTTGAGTCCTCACTATTTTCATGATCTTATTTCTTGTGTTTCCTAGTTGTGGCTACACATAGGGGAGCTATATTAAACACCATGGTTTCATGATAGATTGGTCTTTTATCATTTTGTCTTCTTAGATACTTATTTTTTAATGTTCTATGTGCTCTCCTTTGCTCTCAGTCCTCAATCCCCCTGGCTTCCATCATGAAAAGACTATTAAATTTGTATTGTGAATTTCTTCAGACAGTTAACAGTTTTCAGGTGATAGCTTTAATCAGTTTGTAGCAGAAAGATTAAACATATGCATTTTGCTGACAAAATCAGGATTGTCAGGATTTGAAAAATTGGTGTAAGGGGCCCCTGAGTAGCTCAGTTGGTTGAGCGTGTGGCTTTGGTTTCGACTCAGGTTATGATCTCAGGATCTTGAGATTGAGCCCCATGTTTGGCTCCACATTCAGCAGAGAATCTGCTTGAGGATTCTCTCCCTCCCCCTCCCCCTTCTCTCTCTCTCTCTCTCCCTCTTTCAGATAAATACATATTTTTTTTTTTTAAGGAAAACTTGGTGTAATATTTTGGAGAAACTAACCATATGAAGCCTCAGTTTATTCACCTAGAAAATGAATACTCGGGAGTAATTTAATAACCATCATAGGTTAAATTGTGTTTCTTGAAATAATACATCGAAGTTCTAATCCCCAACACCTCAGAAAGTGACCTTATTTGTAAATATCATTACCAATGTAGTTAGTTAAGATGAGATCATACTAGAGTAATGTGGGTCCCTAATCCAATATGATACATGTCCTATTAAGAAGAGAACAACATCATGAAGACGCACAAGGAGAATGCATGTGATGCCACTTTCCAAGGGCGCACGGGAGAAGAATGAGGCACAAGCAAGTCAGCTTCAAGAGAACAGGACCAGGGGTCAGCAGTTGAGAAGACTGCCACCCCAACCACTCTTCAGTCTTGTATTTATTAGATACAAGATATCAACAAAGGAGTTAAAGGATATTATAGATAAGCAAGATATGCCTGATCAAGCAGTATAAGATTTGTGGCTGTGTAAACACATTTAAAGGGATCATCTAACTAACTATAGGTGATCTCTGCAGAAGAGGAGGTAACAGAGAAAAGAAGGCAGGCGGCATTCCACCCTGAGGGGGCCAGGTGTTCCCAGCTGCTCAGCTTCAAGGACATATATCATCCTCTCTCCCAGAGGCCTGTTTCTGGTACATGTTCAAGCATGTTTGGTCAGTACATTGTTCTGAGGGACGGTTACAATGTGACAATGGAAGGAGAGAGGGAAGCCCTATTCCTGCAAGCTAAGGAGCCCCAAGAACTGAGAGCAAACCACCTGAAGCTAGGAAGAGGCAAGGAGGATTCTTCCTTGCAAGTATCAGAGGGAGCATGACCATGCTAACACCATGATTCTGCATCTCTTGCTTCCATAACTGTAAAACAGTAACTTTCTATTGTTTTGCACCACCAAAACAGCAGTTTTACTGCTTTGTTAATAGTATCTATAGAAAACTAGTATTAATATATTACTTTTCAGTGCAGTCATCCCAATTACTTTAAGTAATATATGATAGGCAGCTAGTATGGAGTCTACCTCATAGAAGTACTATATAAATATTAGATGTTGTCACCATTATTCCTAATATTTGTCCTTACAAACATCAAACTCCTTTTTTTCCCCATGACTCTTTTCTATCTCAGCTGTGAAAACTATGTTTCTTTCATGAGTGTGTTGCAAGGAACAAAATAGCCATATTCAGTATGCAAAAGTTTGAGTCACATTTAAATTGTTCCTATACAATCAGAAAATCCCAAAATCTTCAAATACTTCCTGCCAAAATATGAATGGGTTGCAAGTATATTTCATATAAATATATATTAAAGATTTCTAATTTTCTTCCCCAAAAATCGTATTTTGGATTTCATCTTGAGGCATATTGTAGGGAAAGACTAGTGTAAGGTGGAAGGCGTAGATAATTTTCCTAATAAAATTTCCTAATAAAATTCCTTGGCACTGTTATGGGATTTGCTGGTCTGTTTGTTTCCTTAATAGCTGTTGTACTCTACAGCCTGTTTTGGCCCAGACATTCCCTCAGATGATCCTATGCTCAATGGCCAATACTGGAACCCAGTAGATTGAGAAAAAAAGTGACAGAGGGGAGTCTTTGACAAAATCAGGGGATCAAAGACATACGATTAGCAATCTATGGATCTGACAATGAAAATTTAATTTAACTCTTTCAATAAATTAAAATTTTCAAATCATTATGAGAAAAAATAGCTATTTTCACTTCCAAGGATTTATCCACAATAGCAGGCACGGAAATAGTTAAGATAAAAGAAGTAATTTGAAAATTTCACTTAATTCGTGTTAGGATAAAATGAAACAATTCTCCTAGGGCTAAAATTACTCCCCAGGAATGAGTTAAGCACACAGGGATGCGGCATTAACTCCATGATGCTAATGTGCCATCCCAAATCATCAGAGTCCCTCTCTCTTCAGTAGGAAATCAAACCCTAGGAGAATTTGACTGATTATGCTTAGATATGTTCATTATAATATATATAGAAAAAATGATACCAAAAGCTTAATTTCTCATGATATGTACAAGAAGAATTTTCCACATACCCAAATGTCAATTTTGTCTTTCATAATATTCCTATTGTTTATGACTTTAGAATGACAAAATAACCATTTATCAGTAATCAAATAAATGTGGCAAAGAAATACATTCTTTGGAACTTGTATTTAGCTATTCATACAAACATAATTTTAGGGAATAATAAGTTCATGGTTATAATCAAATGTAGTCTGATGAATGTATCCCATATTACTGTTAATAGTTGTATGTGCTCATTATAGGAAGAATTTGCACAACAAAAACATGGCAATGCAAATAAAAATGGTTGGTAGTTTAGTACAGGACAAACTTGAAGATATCCTTTAGTCTACTGATAACATACTAGCCACCATATCTTGCACAGATGGATTTTTAAAATAAAAGATAGTTATGTAAACAAGCCAAGATTTTCTCCTCCGTCAATACAGTGCATATATTTGAAGTGCTGTCAATTATCTTTATACATTAAACATAGTTCATTAGAAATTATAAAATGTTCAATACATTTAATATTTTGCAACTCATGAACTTTATTAGTGACAAAAAGTAAAACAGACAACAGTTAAAGTGAAACAGTTCCACCCCTAGCTCTATATAAAGGGCTTACTCTATTCAGTGAAAATATTGATATAATTTTTGTAGCATGTATATGATAAGAAAGCTGATTCCAGGATATTTAGAACTATTCTGGGGATTGGTTTGCCACAGTGTGAATCAGGTCCTTCTCTTTAGGCAACGTGTTAGACAGTAGATAAGGAAAACTTTATACTTCTCATTCATATATTACCCATATTCAGTTAGGAATGCATTCACTGGTCTGTTTAGGTAATTCATTATTAATTGACCCCGGAATGTTAAATTTTAAAAATAAAAGGGTCTGGAGTGTTACTATATCTGCTTTGTATTTTTATTGGCAAACTTCAGTATTTTTTTCTAAATAAAATGTGTGCTATGTACATGAATAACACTCAGTTCATAACTGCATCTCTAATAGAATTGAACAACTGTTCATAATAATGATAATTATTCAATAATAATTATTGATATATTGATATTGATAATTATTCAATAATAATTGAATAACTGTTCATTGTAATGACTATATATAAAATGAAGATAATATCTTTAACCACAAATTTAGCTAGAAATAAGTATTTCATGTTATGATTTTCAGTTATTTTTTAGCTAGAACATATTTTGCATTAGGACCAAAAAGATATAAGAAAATGCATTATTTTTTTATTTGACATATGTAAAGAACTTGTGTCATCATCATCATCATCATCATCATCATCATTACTCTACTACCATTATTATCTAATCTCCATTTTGGTGTTAGATTTTAGAATTTTGTCTATAAACTCTACAAACACTTAGTGGTGTATTACAGGTGACCCATAAAAGTTCATGATAATTGAATTAAATTTTCAGAATTTTGTGACTTGTTGGAATCCACACCCATAGCTTGAAATATGTCATACTGGAATTATTTACATCACAGAAATAGGCAAAAACTACATATCAGAGAGTCTTCTCCTATTAAAAAAGTTAGGTTTTCAATATTTACCAACAAATCACTACAAACACATATGTAAAAAGAAATCTTTATACTCTGATAGGAAGAATGGCCCTCCAAAAATGTAACTATGCTGTAATTACTGGGACCTGTGAATATTTTACATTACATGACAAAAGGTGCTTTGCAAAGGTAATTAAGGTTGTGGGCCTTAAAATAAGGAGTTTACCTTGGATTGTCCAGGTAAGCACAACAAAATCCCAAGCAGTTTTAAAAACAGAGGACTTTCTCAGGCTTAGGGCATAGGAGATAAGACAGAAGGAGGATTTGGGGTGCCTGGGTGACTCAGTAGGTTACGTGTCTGACCCTTGGTTTCAGCTCAGGTCATGATCTCCCGGTGGTGAGATGGAATCTCAAGGCAGCTCTGCACCCACTGAGAGTCAGCTTCCCCTTTTCTTCTGCCCTTCCCCCCTTCTTGTGAGACTGTGTTTGCTCCCTCTCTCTCTCTTTCCAAAATAAATAAATAAATCTTAAAAAAAAAAAAAAAGAAAAGAAAAGAAAAGAAGGAGGTTTCAGAGAGATTTGGAATGTGAGAAGGACTTGAGTCGTCCACGTCCTTGACGATGAAAAGAGGCCTAAATCAGGTAAAATGGAGGACTATAGGAGCTGACGCTATTCCTTGTTAAGAGAAATCATTCTTTCAAAGGAGAGGAATTTGTTGAATAAATCATTTGGCATTTTCAATGCTTAAAAATATCTTTATATATATCTCTAATGTCTATATATCTTTTAAACTATGTGTTGATATATAAATTGTATAGATTTATAAATATACCTTTATATAATTTATGTATGCTTGTGTATATATATATATATATGATTTAATGAGATCTTATATATAATAAAAATATGGTTTATTGACCTAGACATTTTGTTTAAAATATTTGCAGCTTTCAATTAACAAGTTTGCTCTTTTTAATTTCAGGATTATTTTGGATAATGATCCTTAAATTACCAAGAACAAGTCAGAACAACATACAAACATTGATGAAATAAAACTGTATCTTTTTTAGAATTGTGTAACATGTTTAACGATTATTTACTCATGAAATAGAATTATACCATTCATTAAAATGGAATTACTATAGATATAAATGCCATAATTTGTATCATTACTAAATTTGGAGTGCTTCTGACATACCATTACTTTCAGATTCATAGTAACACGTTATCAGTTAGAATGGACTGTATTTGAACTTGTTTGAATGAATTTAAAATCTTATTTTGAAACATTTCATAGATTGTTAAAGCCATGCTTTAAGCATGTTCATAAGCAATAGTCCCTCCAGTCCTCTTTCGTGACAAGACCAAAGAACCTGGATGATGTTAATCTAGAAGGACATTCACAGCTCATGAAAGAATCATCACTGCTAATCAAATCAGAGAGAAAACCCAACACTCTGCACCACTGGAGACATTTCATGTACTGAATATTTCATAAGAAGGGGGCTCTAGCTGAAGTGGAAATTCTCAACAGCTTCAGGTTGCGTGCAAATATTTACTTAAACATTCTAGCACAGTCCAATTGGTGTGCAGCAACAACACCAGTGAGCCTGGAGTGATCCTTATAAATTATGGTAATTACATATGACATGATTCTTGCTAGGTCACAGCAGCTTGCCTTGGTCCCTATTGCTTTGCCAGCTATTCCCCTACTAGCATGATTAAGTGGGCAGGGTGCCATAGGAAATCGGATGCGAACACAATGACAAATGTCTGTTTTGACTACTTAACTTTAAACTCAATTGTTGAATTACAAAAACATCAAAACACAATCAAGGACTGACACTAAGCCCTTGAGTCAGGAGATTGGTATGGAGGTAGAACTTGAAAGCCTTGGAAAAGACTATGCAGGTTGTCAAAATTTCCACCAACTCTTTGTTACAATGACACACAATACCCCACTACATTTTTCTCTACCCATTTAATGAACATCTTTGCCTCTACCTGCATATAGAAAAAAAATTTTCAAAGATTTTAAAAAATCAGGGTGCCTGCCTGGGTAGCTCAGTCGGCTAAAGCTTCTACCTTCGGCTCAGGTCATGGTCCCAGGGTTCTGGGATTGATCTTTCTCTCTCTGTCAAATAAATAAATAAATAAAATATTAAAAGAGAAAAAAAAGATTTTAAAAAACCAAAACAATCATTTTTATTGTTTTTAATGATCATTTTTACAATGCCCCGATGACTGATTTGAATGTTGAATTTAATCAAGGATTAAAATATGAAGAATTAGCCAGGAAGGAAGCATAGTAACTTGAAACAGTTGTAAATTTGATAAGAAGAAATTCATTTGCATGAATATTGACCAATCAGCCCATACTTGTTTGTTAAACATGGACAGAGAACATTACTTTTTGATACTTTCTCAAATTTTAATACTTTCCTTTTTATCATTGTGCTTTCCCTCTATTCTCAGAGTATCCAAATAAAGTTATCTGTTGGTTCTTTATTTATACAAGTGAAGTAGGGTTTCCTTTTAACATTTGCATATATCCTAGTGTCCTGTAATTTAAGTCTTCCTATTCAAAGTACAGTCTAAACATGGGTTTCCAAGTATTAGTAAAAGGACAGGTAATTGAATAGGGCAGAGAAAGGGAAATAAAGTAGTGATTAGTTTACTGCCTTAAATATCAAAGGTATAATAAATAAGGCAAATAACAAAGTGATATGTGAGAAGCATTTAAAAAATGAAAAATTTCTATAACTTAGATGCATATGAAACTCCCCATAAATACATAAGTGGGGATATTAATTGGTAGTTCTCATTGATGGTATATACCCTATTTATCAAAAGGGAAAATTGAAACTAGATAAATGGAAACATTGGAAATAAACTAGAGGAAAAATGAAAATCAAATTCTCAAATTTAAGGTCTATGTAGTTAATAAGAATAGAGAACATTATGTTAAGCAAAACGAGTCAGTCAGAGAAAGACAAATACCATATGATTTCACTCATATGTAGAACTTAAGAAACAAAACAAATTAGCAAAGGGAAAAAAGAGAGAGAAAAGCAAGCCAAGAAACAGATTCTTAACTGTAGAGAACAAACTGATGGTTTCCAAAGGGGAGGTGAGTGGAGGGATAAATGAAATAGGTGATGGGGATTAAGGAGTGCACATGTGATGATCACCTGGTGTTGAACATCAGTGTTAAATCACTAAATTGTACATCTGAAGCCAATATGACATGGTGTGTTAACTGGAATTTAAATAAAAACTTTAAAAAGAATAGATTTCTATATTAAAGTAATTTTTTTAGATGAGAAACCCAATATTGCACTGACTTGTTTCTGTTCTTGAATATCAGATGTGACTGAACATGGTGTGACAAGTGAAGGGGTAAATTACATTTATACAAAATATTCCCTTGTGGCTATGGCAAGTATTTTGCAGCAGATCAAGGCTCCCAATGACAGCAACTATGCCTGATGTATAAACTCATTTAAAATGTCATCTATTAAATGCCTCACAGAGCTTCCAAGGCAGCAGGAATTGAAGAATAATGTTCTAGTAGATAAAGAAAACTCGGGATTGCATCATCCCATTTAATGCAGGGAACAGAGTTTGATGTTAGAAGTGTACCTAACCAGCCATAGAACTCTGCATGGATGCTCACTTCACTGAACATATACCATACCTTCACTGGTACTGGTATAGGTACAATAGAATAGAGGAAAAGCACAATGATAAATCACAATGACTTCTGTGTGTGCTATTTTTTTTTTACAATTTTATTTATTTATTTGACAGAGAGAGATAGAGGGAGAGAGAGAGAGAGATCACAAATAGGCAGAAAGAGAGGGATGGAGAAGCAGTCTCCCCGCTGAGCAGAGAGCCCGATTAGAGGCTCGATCCCAGAACCCTGAGATCATGACCTGAGTTGAAGGCAGAGACTTTAACCCACTGAGCCACCCAGGTGCCCCTGTGTGTGCTATTCT
The DNA here is from genome assembly GCA_028646535.1 of Procyon lotor. Taxonomy (NCBI): domain Eukaryota; kingdom Metazoa; phylum Chordata; class Mammalia; order Carnivora; family Procyonidae; genus Procyon; species Procyon lotor. Next base: position 148,021,192 of record CM053603.1, read on the forward strand.
TAAGTGAGGGAGGGTTTTACAGGTACTTCCTAGAGAAATTGTTAGGTCATAAGCAGATCTTATGTGTTAAATTTACTCTAGCATTCTAATATGTCTAAGCTACTGGATTTCCCTATCTAAAATATATATATCGGGAAATTTCTGTCATTTCACTGCTTTTATCATAACCAACCACAGCTTTCTATTCCTTCTACTCTTGTCAGAGTCCCTTACGATCAATTCTCACATATATCTCCCATGTTTCTGTAAATATTATTTGGTGAAAATTTTGTGATTCTTTTGGCATGCATTGCACCACTCATGGGTCATATTTTGTAACTCACTCTTCATTGACTAATGGACTTGAGTCTGCTTATATTCCTAGGAGCAATGAGGTATGATAGAGTTTTGTTCTTATTAGGCTCAACAGTTCCTTGTAAGGCAGCTACTTCAGTGGAGACCACTATAGTTTCCACAGGCAAAGCAAAACCAACCTCTTTAAATAGGGAAGAAAAGGATGCTTCTAGGGGCAATGTTGAGAGTTTCATTGTCTTCAGCTTCAACTGATTCAGCCCATATAACCCTACCCCAATTTTTAGTGTCTCACTTTTCCCAAAGTTGTAAATTTTAAAATAAGGAACTCTGTGAGATTAAAAACCAAATTTGCTTTGTAAGTCATCCACCGATATGAATAGACTATGGACTTGGTTTTCAGAAATCAAATTCTTAAGCTACAGGAGATAAGGGATTTTGCCATTGTACTTTTGTCGTTTTATATATATATTTTTAAAGATTTTATTTATTTGGCAGAGAGAAATACAGCAAGAGAGGGAACACAAGCAGAGGGAATGGTAGCAGGAGAAGCAGGCTTCCTGCAGAGCAGAGAGCCCGATGCGGGGCTCGATCCCAGGCCCCTGGGATCATGACCTGAGCCGAAGGCAGACGCTTAATGACTGAGCCACCCAGGCGCCCCTGTTTTATATATTTTTAAATGGTCAGTTATAGAAGATTTTAGGTTCCTAGTGGACATCTTGAGTCAGTAATTTAAAACAATGAACTCACTTTTTTTGCCTAGATTCTCCAGGAAACCTAGAGGTCACCAAACAACTCCATTGTACTCAGTGATTTTACTAAATTATTTTATGGCAGAAAATATGTGGTCACCCAATGCCTCATCTTCTGTGAGCATTTGACTACAGGTGATAATTTAAGGAATTTCTTTGCCACCATATTCTGTAGATTACTAATGTCTCTTCCTTTGAAAATGTGGTTATTCTTGTCTTTAAAAGCAAATCAAATATCTAATTTCACATAACAGTCTTAAATTTCTTTTCTTCTAAAACAAATTCTAGTACCAATTTTAAAATATTTCTTCCTTTTGCCATTGTTATTTTAATACTCTCTGCCCTCCATTCTTTTCACATAATAATCTTGGGACACACACTGCCACTTAAATCCTGATGACTCTGACTCTATCACTAAACTTGCTTTGGAATTCTAAGAAAATATACCTAAATACTTACAATATTCATTTTATGTATTTTTCCATAGGCATTTCAAATCAATATATGTAATCTTAAACTCTTTGCCTCATCCTGCAATATTGTTATTTTCCCAGTGTTGCAAATCTTAGCAAATGATATTATCATTCTTTCATTTATGAAGGTCTAAAATCTTAATTATCCATGATCCCTTTTCCTTATACCCCAATCCCTTTCCAATCAATCAGTGAGTCTTACCTAGTCGATCCTCTAAATAAATCTCTAATTTTATTATCTCTCCCATTGCCACAGTCTCAAACTGGTACAGAAAATAATCATACTGTTGAATCACTGAGCATTATAGTTTTATAGTTTTAATAATCTGAATTAAGCATCATAGTAGTTTCTTATTGCCCTGTGATTACATACCCTACATGAAGAAAGAATGGTATTTGTCTAACATAAATCTCATTGTTTTATCTAAAATACATAACTTTGAACAATGCTCAGAGTAAAACTGGAATGCTTTATCACAAGACACTTAATGATATAGGCCAACTTATCAGTGTTATCTTTTGCAACTAGTTTCTATTTTTTGCAATCTGGTTATATAGATGCATAAAATAATATTTTGAGCCAATAATAGTACTTTATTTGCCCAGTTAATTTTCTTACTGATTGTTCTTTCCCTATTCCTCATGCAGCAGTGAATCCTTTCTCCTCTCCCACTAGCCTCAAGTTGAGAGATTATATATAACAACAAACACAAATTCTTCATGTTGAGTTTTAACTAATTTCTTGACTCTTGTAATAGAGATAAAATTTTTAGAAATATGGGACTTCAGAGGCACCTGGGTGGCTCAGTTGGTTAAGTGTCTGCTTTTGCTCGGGTCATGTTACCAGGGTCCTGGGATGGAGCCCCAGGTCAAGTTCCCTGCTCAGCAGGGAGTCTGCTTCTGCCTCTCTCTCTGCCTGCTTGTGCTCTCTTTCTCTGTCAAATAAAAAAAATGAAATAAACAAATAAAATCTTTAAAACAGAAAAACAAGAAATATGGGACCTCAATGACAAGATCTAGTTTTATTTTTATTTTTTATCTTTTTTTGTGGTAGTGGTCGTGGTGGAGAGGTGTATATGTGTATGAATGAAACAAAGGTCATGATTAGGTCATGCTCTCAGGGCCATTGGATCAAGCCATGGAGCCTGCTAGGATTCTCTCTTTCCCTCTCCCTCTTCCCCTCCTCTACTTGTTTCTACTCTGTCTCTTTCTTTAAGAAAAATGGCTGTGCATTATGTGATAATTTGATTTCATAGCTTGATATCTTGTTAAACTACTAGAATCAAAGCTTAAATGATTGGATTCAATATCTACTATGATGAAAGTTTCTAGCCATATGTTCTGGGGATGACCTTATTCAATATTTATATTAATGATTTATACAAAAACATAGGCTATATGGCAATAAGATACACAAATGGCACCAAACAGATGCATCTGGGATAAGTACAAACACTCTTTGTGACAACATAAGGAAAAAAAAAAGTGCAGCAGCCAAAAATTGTTCTAAAACACAAGGAAAAGATGAACTCAAATAGTAAGATTGCCCTCGAGTTTAAATGTAAACTCCAGTACTTTGTTTATAACAATGCATTGATTATATTAAGAATGATAGTTAATGACACTGAAACAGTCCTTGTGACAGTTAGTTGGTTAATGATCCTTTTGGGATTATGACTTAGCAATACTGCACACCTGTTTTTAATTATCTGCCTTAATTTTGCAGGAAATATCACCAGGGCTGACTTTGGTCTCATATCATCATCTAACAAAAAGAATAGAGCACCCCTGTAACCCCTGTGCTATTAATCTGTTGGTTAGGGCTCTACTGCCCATCCAGGTCTATTTCTAATTAGATGGAGGACTACTCTTAATTGTTCTTTCTACCTCAAGGCTGTTACATCAGAATCAGAGGCTTGTTATTCATTGGATTATTTCCTTCACTGCCCATTTAAATTAATAGAAGACACAGGGCCAGATATTTTACACTTCTTTGGGGAAAAATCAAAACAAATTTCTTTGAGGTCCTGTTAACAAATAACATCCTCGATTCACACTAATGGAAAGCATATAAAAACCTAATCATAATTTCTAAACAACTGCATTGTTCTTTCATAGGGGAAAATATATTAAGTTATTATGTTAGAGATTTTCTTAAACAATTTCATACCTATTTGTGCATGCTTCTCATGTTAGGTAAAAGGATTAGAAATAGAAAAGAACTTTCCCATACGGTGTGTTTTCCAGTACGATTTTAGAAAGTAGAAGTTAGAATTGCAACTGATGGTGCTCCCCTACCCCTCCATCTGATTCAATTTCTGACCTGTATGACCCATCATTTTCTCGGACTATCAAGAAGTAATACAAAGTGAAGAGAACTTTCTCATTCCTAGCTGCATTCTTTTGTCTGTGTCAAAGGAATTTGCAATAGAAACAAACCTCTCCCATTGGGAAGCTATTTACAAATAACACTGACATTGTACCATAGGAAAACAGAATCACTGGTTGTAACATTCTTGAGGCAGGCAGTTTGTTATCATCAACCAGTTACCAAGGACAATTTTGTGATCTAAGAGTGTACACTAACTACACATATACACACCCATACACATATATCACAGATTTTATATTCTCCCATGTAGAGATTTACAATACAATCATAAAGTCATTTCACTCAATTTGTAAGGAAAATAGCATACACTTTTGGCCTAGACTATCAGACTTTATTTATTTTTTCTTTTTTTAAAACAGTTTTACTGAAGTATAATTAATATATTTAAATCTTAATATTTTTGCTAAAACAGAAATATATACCAATCCAATATGAAAAATAGCTTTTTTGTAGGTTTTTCCAATTGCCCTTTATATTTCTGGAAACAAAATGGAAAGTCTGATAAATATAATATGTCAGCTTGTTCCCAATTATTATAAGAATTTTCATTTTTATTTTTTGCTAGGAATTAAGTGCCCATCAAATTTATGGGTTTAAAAAGTATTTATTTCATTCTGAATACCTGCACCCTTACACTTCTTCCCAGAATTACTAACACTCCATTACTATGGCCCATTAGAATATATATGCAAAATTCTATTAGTCCCAAAGACCTACCATCTATGGGTCTGGATAAAACAATTGAGAAAATATCCTCTACTTTTATTTCCAAGATCTACTACCATGTTCTAGAAGTTGCATGACCTTGATGGGGAAATGCTAGCTTATTTTATGAAGATTGAACTAATGATGGAATTACACAATGAATTATATGCATTATGCAATCATATGATTATGCAGTGAATCATAATCACCTGTCTCTTATTTGTATCCATTTGTTGCAGTCACATGCACTTTTTAAGTCCATTCTAAACTTCCATGTATTTAAAAGCCATTATGATCCTTTAATTGTTCATTTTCTCAAGACTAAACCAAGGTTCTTCAAGTGGTCCCCACTTTGTCAGATTTTCTTACCTTTGAAAGTTTTAACCCAACTTCTCTGTGTGGCCTGTCATTTTTTAATACTCTGCTCAAAATTTATTTTGTGGAACTTAAGTCTCCAAGTGCTGCTGACAACCAAGGAACACAACGGATTCATTATCTGCTCTCTTTTTCAGTTTCTGCTTCCATTAATTTTGGTCCAATCAAGGATTCCCTGCTGAAGTTGATATGAATTGTTGTTAATTTAGACATCTTTCATGCTTTGCATGGTGTATAGCTGATTTTTCACTAAATAGAATATTTCATATTTATCACAATTATTCTTCATTCTGCTGATCAAGGCTGCTTACTTTACATTAGAGGTGCTAATTATATTTATATATAGCATATATTTGTGAATAACAATGCAAATATTCACTTGATATTTCATCTCTGAACAGTTTATTTTTTAAGATTTTACTTATTCATTTGTCAGAGAGAAAAAAAGAACACAAGCAGGGGGAGCTTTGGACAAAAGGAGAAGCAGGCTCCTTGTTGAGCAAGGAGCCCCATGGGGGACTCAATCCCAGGACCCTGAGATCATGACCTGAGTGAAGGCAGATTCTTAACCAACTAAGCCACACAGGCATTCCTCTGAACAGTTTATATCACCTTAAAGTTGGATAGATAAACTTTCCATAGTTTTGAACTAGCGACTGAGAGATTTTTAATAAGGTCTATTCTGAGCTCTATGATACACTACTAGAGCTCTAGCCAAAATTACATCATATCATGATCTCTGAACATAGTTAATCATGAACTCTGAAAAAAACACATTGTATTCAACTTTCCAATATCTGTCACCATTTCTCTAGTGTGCAAAAAAATTTATGTTTGAATGTCTTTGCTTTTATGTATCTGGGTTAATAATGTCAAGGAAAAGCAAGCTTTTTATCCTCATCTAATCTGTAGAGTAGTAATAATGCTCATTTTACATGAATTAATAGTATTTAATGTGTAACTGTTAATAAAGCTTAGAACCCATAAAAAGTAAGCATTTGATATGCAAGATATTATGTTTCATCTCTCCTGAAATAATTTAAAATACCATAGCCCTCATTATTAAAATGAGTTTAAATTCATACAGTGTATCTGTGCTAGTATAATTATATCAACATTAAGCTAATTAATATCGCATATATATAAATCTTTTTAATTAACTAAAAGTTGAGGAAAGCAGATGGAATTTATTAATTAAAATGTGGTTGTTGGCAAGTTTTATTAAATTAGTATAGATAGCTATTTTTATAATACTAGTACCACTCTTAAATGGCTTAACTCATGCAATCATTTAACTTATAGATGATTTAACTTATAGATGATTCTCTTTATTCCTCAGTGATGCTTAAAGGTATAATTCAATCTTTCTTTTGAAATATAATATTGATGTTATTGAAGTCAATATGAAATCATAAATATTAGTAATGATAGAAATAAGTTTAATAAGTTTATTCAATAGGTGAATTTAATTAGAATGCATAATTTAATAATGTATGCACACACATATTCAAGCAGTATGCTTTCTTTATTTTTTTTAAGATTTTATTTATTTATTTGACAGAAAGAGAGAGATCACAAGTAGGCAGAGAGGCAGGCAGAGAAGAGAGAGAAGCAGGCTCCCTGCCAAGCAGAGAGCCCGATGCGGGGCTCGATCCCAGGACCCTGAGATCATGACCCGAGCTGAAGGCAGAGGCTTTAACCCACTGAGCCACCCAGGCGCCCCTCAAGCAGTATGCTTTCAAAAAGGATCATTATTTCCAATAAATATGATATACTAGGAATAGATTTTAATGACAAATCACAAGTAAAAATCCGAAATTACTTGAGATTCAAATTGACTTAGAATAACAAGGACATAATACTATTTCCAAAGACAGTTAAATATAACTATGATTGCAATATCATATTATCCAAATACCTTATTAATGGTTGTATATAAATGTTAATAACCTTAGCATGTATTGTTCTGATGTTCTTGAAAAAAAAAAAGAGCTCTGAAAAATAAAAGTTTAATAGAGAGCTCATATGGTCCTGGCATAATGTTCTTTCAGAAGATTGTGTAAAATGCAGGACTAAGTAATTTTTCTTTTTTTAAAATCAGCTTTACTGAGGTATAATTGATATATAGAAAACTGCACATGTTTAATGTATATAATTTGATGAGTTTGGACATATGCATATACCAGTGATATTATTACTACTTTCAAGGTAATAAACATATTCATCACCTCCAAAAAGTTTCCTCATGTCCCTCGTTTTTATGTGTGAGAAGAATCCTTAACATGACACTTGCTTAACAAAATTTTAAGTGAGCAACATTGTTTTGTTAACTATAGACATTATGTTGTGCAGTAGATCTCTAGAATGTCTTCATTTGCATAGCTGAAATTTTATTCTGATTGAACAACTTCATTTCCCCCCACTTCCCTTCAGCTTCTAACAACCACCATTCTATTCTCTGCATCTAGGACTTTGACTATTTTACATTCCACATATAAGGGAGATCATACAGTTGCTATCCTTCTGAAAGTGGTTTATTTCACTTAGCAAAATGTTCTCCAGTTTCATCCACATTGATGGAAATGGCAGGATTGCCTTCTTTTTAAGGCTGAACAACATTTCATTGTATGTATGTATCACATTCTCCTTATCCATTCTCTGTCCATTGAAATTCAAGATGTTTCCATATCTTCGTTATTTTGAATAATGTGAAAAATAACATGGGGTTGCAGACATCTTGAGATCTTGATTACAATTGTTTTGAATATGTACCCAGAAGTGGGATTGCTGGGTCATATGGTATTCTATTTTTAATCTTTTGAGGAACATCTCTACTTTTTTTCCATAGCAGCTGTGCTATTCTACATCACCATCCAGTGTACAGGGGTTCCAATATTTCTATATCCTCACCAACACTTGATATCTTTCTTTTTAATAGCAATCTATTATAAAAGATTTAGGTATTATTAAAAGTAGCAGGCAGTATAAAAAGTATGAACAGTTCAAGCAAAAGTATAGATAAAAATAACAGAGCTGACAACTCGCAAATTAGGCATTTGTTGCCCTGGGATTTCATATTAGTTAATGCTTGTGAAAAGTCTGGACAGGTAGTATTGTAAAGGTAGGTACAAAAAAAAAAATCCCCTATTGAAAATAAGGGAAAAGACTACTTCTGCTCTCTGTTTTAGGAGCATTTGCTTTAGAAAACACCTAATTGTAAGCTCTTTCTGGCTGAAATATATGTAAATCTTTTTAAAAGCTAAATAAGCCTCTTAACAACTTTATGAACCAGAAATGGCTTTTTCAAGGGCCTGGGAACCATGTCTTTGAAATGTAATCATCAATGATAATAGTCCCCCTCTTTTCCAGTTTCTGTGGAAGCTAGGAGCCTAACTCCCACAGAGATTTTCTCCATATTGTAAAACTACCTCCTGTTATGAAGATATAAGGAGTTTATTTCTCCTTTGGATAAAGCCAATTAGCTACACAGAGGGACGTCCCAATTGCCAAGGAAATTTAGGATGAGGTATGTGTAACAAATTGTGCTGTCAAGCTCTCTTTTACTTGGGGATCACTTGTTTATCGTGAGAACATGTACATAACAGGCGGCATTTGCTTGGCTATATAAAAGAAGGAGATTTTGTTCTACTTTGCAGTCTCTTTAGTGGACTACTTTGATGTGCATGACATTCTAGTTTAATGCTTTTTGAGTAAGAAAACTTTCTTTTGCCTCTGTGGAGAGGTTTTCAGGATTGAGAAGAGATTTTTGTTTTTAGTTGCATTTCCCCAACAATCCCCACCTGTAAGTTATGATGAAGCTTCAGATGCTAATTTGTAAGCTGGATGACCTCTTTTTCAATTATCTCTTTAAAAAATATTCTTTACCTCGTTTTCTTTTCTTCTAAAGATTGGAAAATGCATTATAGATATGAAAATATACCATAATGCTATAATCTCTTTCTACCTTTTTGAGTGAATAAAGTTATAACATTTATTAATTGCAGAAAATTTAAATTTCTGTCATTTGTAAAACAGTAGATACATTTACCTTCTAATTAGATTTTCAGTCATTATGGTGTTAAAACAGAGACTTTGCAAAACTTAAGAATGATATATCTAAAGTGAATACGAGGGGTGCCTGGGTGGCTCAGTGGGTAAAAGCTTCTGCCTTAGGCTGGGGTCTTTATCTCAGGGTTATGGAATTGAGGCCATGCATAGGGCTCTCTGCTCGGCAGGGAGCCTGCTTCCCTCCTCTCTCTGCCTACTTGTGAACTCTCTCTCTATCAAATAAATGAATAAAAATATTTAAAAAAATAAATGAAGTGAATGCAAAATGCACAGTATAAAGCATTTAAAAATAATCTATATTATATTACAATTACTCAAAGAAAACCACTTATAACAATTTGCTTTTTCCATTTTTTCCATTCTAAGACTTACTACTGTTTTGCAAATAAAGTTTTAGGTATATTAATATACATGATTTAAAAAAAATATATACATGATTTTTATATGTATCTTGGACTGAAAACCATTGCAAGTTCACACAGCATTTGTTCAGAAGCAAATTATGGATATGTGTAGGCAATTTTGAATAAGGAAATAAAGTTTAAAACTTATAAAAGCAGGAATTTCCAAGGTAATTTTTAACCTGTTAATTTGCAATTTAAGAAGAATATATGCATTAGAATTGCTTGATTTGAGAATAGTGTGTTCATTCATTTGAAAATCACACAACTTTCTTATCTTGTCATAGGTGAGTTAACTCCTTTTAATTTAGATTCTTCTGTATCCTAAAAGAGAATATATTACTCAACATCTTTGACATTGTAAGTGTAGGGGTTTTTTGTTCTCTCATTTTGTAACTTCATGTCTACTGATATTACAGAAAAAAAATCTATTCAAAATATGCCAGAGGAAATTTAGTGGAAAAAAGAAAGAGGCAGAAAAAAAATCAAATATACTCTTGGGTTTTTTTAATGGGGATTCATGTTGTTTTTCATTTTTTCTTTCTTTACACCTCCCTGGATGGTCTGAAGGTAAGTTTTACGTTCTTATAAAATAAATTGGTTTAGTATAATAGTTTAATTTCATTTTTAATTTTCTAGATGATCACCATATATACAGTGAATATAAATATTGAAATTGAATATAGGAGTGGGTTAAGATGAACAGGTAAGATGACCTTAAGTTTGCTTCTTCCCTTGAACATAATTGAATAAATATCAAATCATTCTGAATACCCAAGAAATCACTCAAAATTCTTATAGAACAAAGCTGCATGTCTACAAATGGCAAAAATGACCCATGGAAGGTAGGAACTGTGAAAAGTTGATTTGTGGAAGAAAAGAGCTGTGGACACTGTACAGGGGAAGTAGCCCTGATAGTGGAGAGAGTAGCAAGAGAAAATAAGAGAGAAAAAGGGTGAAAACACACATAGGGGACTCCACAAAAAAACTGTTCCCCAAAACCATTAAGTAGGAAAAAGGAGAGGGTTTCAAAACTTCCAGTTTTCTTATAAACAGAACACAGAGTATGGAGTTTCGGAGGTCAGCGCCATAGTAGAATCAGGCCTGGCAGTGCTCCAACAGTGAAGAAGAGCAGAGCCTGGGGAGCAGGTAGCATAGTAAAAGGATTCCCTGGGTTGCCAGAGGAAAAACAATTCCCTTGTTGTTGTTGTTGTTGTTTTTTTTAAAGATTTTATTTATTTGACCGAGAGAAACACAGCGAGAGAGGGAACACAAACAGAGGGAATGGTAGCGGGAGAAGCAGGCTTCCTGCCGAGCGAGGAGCCTGATGCGGGGCTCGATCCCAGGACCCTGGGATCATGACCTGAGCCAAAGGCAGACGCTTAACGACTGAGCCACCCAGGCGCCCCAGTTCCCTTGTTTTGAGTGCATTTGGTAGAGGTTATATGACATCTATATGGGCAAAAGACTCTGCAGGCAACATTGAGACACCCCATTCAACCAATACTGGAACAAGGATGCTGGCTGAGATTACCAAATCCTAGCACCAGCTGTATGTTGTGATTTACCATAAACCCCAGACTGCTGGGGCACCTGGGTGGCTCAGTGGGGTAAAGCCTCTGCCTTCAGCTTGGGTCATGATCTCGGGGTCCTGGGATCAAGCTTCCCAACAGGCTCTCTGCTCAGTGGGGAGCCTGCTTCCGCCCCGTCCCCACCTGCCTCTCTGCCTGCTCTGTCAAATAAATAAATAAATGAAATCTTACCAAAAAAAAAAAAACAAAAAAAACCACACACACAAAAAAACACAAAACCACTCCAAACTGCTATGTGATTGTACAACTATTTTCTGGTCGCCTTCCCAGGGGATCAGCGTGTATCTGCACCATAGTGCTCTCTTAAGTATGGGGATTTGAAACACAGTTGTGCATGAGATAAAACACAGGAATGCTGCACTGCTTGGCAGGTGACAGTTTGGTCTAGGACAAGGTGAAGGCCAGGATCTGATGGAAGCTGGAGAAACAGGAACGGCGATTGCCTGTCTGTGAGGGCTGCCTGAGGACTGACAGGCATTACTTTCCTGTCCAGAGGTGAAAGAGCTGGGAGAGGCCATTTTATCCCTCACCCACCAGCGCTGATTGACCTTAGTGAGCTAAACAACACCAAGTGGAGAAAGTAGCCACCACACCAAGCCCCACCCCTCTGTGCCCAACAGGTGCATCTCCACTAGGGCAAATTCACCTTAAAAATTGGAGCAGTGGGCCCCTCCCCTAGAAGACAAGCACAAACCCCTTATAGGAAACAAATCTACTGATCATAGAGCACCGCAAAGCTTGAGCTCTAGGGAAAACAAGATCTAGCTTCCTTTGGGTTTGTTTGTTTGCTTGCTTATTTTATTTTATTTTATTTTTTTTGTTTTTGCATACAGAAAATAATTTTTAAAAATTTTATTTTTATTCTATTTTTAATTTTTAATTTTATTTATGTTCTTTATTCTATCAAACTTCTCTTAAAAAGCAGACCAAAACACAGCTAGATTACAACTTCCTTTTTTTTTCAATTTTTACATTTAAGTTTTATTTTATTTTGCTCTTTTTTTTTTCTGGACCTCCAAAATGACAAGAGGGAGGAATGCACCCAAAAAGAAAGAACAAGAAGAAATGATGGCCAGGGATTTAATCAATACAGATACAAGTAAGATGTCTGAATTAGATTTTCTAACAGCAATTATAAAGATACTCGCTGGACTTGAGAAAAGCATAGAATACACTAGAAAAATCCCTTATTGGAGAGATAAAAAAGCTAAATTCTAGTTAGGCCAAAATTAAAAATGCTACCACTGAGATGTAAACTTAAATGAATGCCATAACAATGAAGATGGATGAAGCAGAGGAACAAATGAGTGATATAGAAGAAAAAATTATGGAAAATATTGAAGCTGAAAAGAACAGGGAAACAAAGGCAATGAATCATGAAGGTAAACTTAGAGAACCCATGATTTATTAAAACATAATAACATTCATATTAAAATATCATAACATTCATCAGAATCCCAGAAGATGAAGAGAGATAAAAAGGGGCAAAAGGGTTTTTTGAGCAAATTATAGCTGAAAACTTCCCTAATCTGGGGAAGGATACATGCATCAAAATCCAAGAATCACAGAGAACTCCCATTAAATACCACAAAATCTGGGACACCTGGGTGGTTCAGTGGGTTAAAGCCGCTGCCTTCAGCTCAGGTCATGATCTCAGGGTCCTGGGATCGAGCCCCGCATGGGTCTCTCTGCTCCGTGGGGAGCCTGCTTCCCCCTCTGTCTCTGCCCACCTCTCTGCCTACTTGTGATCTCTCTCCTCTCTGTCAAATAAATAAATAAAATCTTTAAAAAAAAAAAACACAAAATCTGAGCATCACCAAGACATATCATAGTCAAATTCACAAAATACACAGATAAAGAATGAAAGCAGTAAAGGGGGAAAACAAAAGTCCTTAACCTACAAGGGAAACAGATCAAATTTATAGCAGATCTGTTCACAGAAATTTGGCAGAAAAGAATGACAGAATATATTCAACATGCTGAATGTGGAAAATATGCAACCAAGAATACTTTATCCAGCAAAGCTGTCATTCAGAATAGAAGAGATAGTTTCCCAAACAAAAATGAAAGAAGTTAGTGACCACTGAGCCATCCTTGCAAGAAACATTAAGGGTGACTCTTTATAAATAAAAAGACCAAAAGCAACAAGGAGAAAGGAACAGAGAATATCACCAGAAACACCAACATTTGAGTTAACACAATGGTACTCAGTTAACATCTTTCAATAATCTCTCTGTAAAAGGACTCACTGCTCCAATCAAAAGACATAGGGTATCAGAATAGAAAAAAGAAAAACAAGACCCATTGACATAGGAGACTCATTTTAGACCCAAAGACATACATTGGGAGATTGAAAGTGAATGGATGGAGAATAATCTATCATGCTAATGAATGCCAAAAGAAAGAGTAGCCATATTTCTATCAGACAAACTAGGTTTTGAACTAAAGACTGCAATAAGAGATGAAGAAGGGCATTATCATAATATATGGTCTATCCATGAAGAAGATATAATAATTGTAAATATTTATACCCCCAACTTGAGAACACCAAAATATATAAATCAATTAATAACAAACATAAAGAAATTCATTGATGATAATACCATAATAGGGAACTTTAACATCCCACTTACAGCAATAGATAGATCATCTAAGCAGAAAATCAACAAGAAAAAAGTGGCTTTGAATGACACCCTGGACCAGATGGGCTTAACAGATATATTCAGAACATTTCACCCTAAAGCAGAAGAACACACATTCTTCTTGAATGCACATGGATCATTCATCACAACAGACCATATACTGGGTCACAAATCAACCCTCAACAAGTACAAAAAGATCCAGATCCTAACATGCATATTTTCAGACTACAGACCTATGAAACTAGAAGCCATCCACAAGAAAAAATTTGGAAAGACCATAAACATATGAAGGTTAAAGTACATCCTACTAAAGAATGAATGGTTAGCCAGGTATTAAAGAAGAAATTAAAAAGTACATGGCAGCTAATGAAAATGAACACATGACAGTCCAAAACCTCTGGGATGCAGCAAATGCAGTCCTAAGGAAGAAGTATATTGCAGTACAGGTCTACGTTAAGAAGCAAGAAAAGTCCCAAATACACAACCTAATCTTACACCTAAAGGAACTAGAAAAGGAATTTTAAAATATTAAATTTAAAAAAATCTAAAAAAAAATTTTAAATTAAAAAAAGCAATTAATGGGCGCCTGGGTGGCTCAGTGAGTTAAAGCCTCTGCCTTCAGCTCGGGTCATGATCTCAGGGTCCTGGGATCGAGCCCCGCATCGGGCTCTCTGCTCAGCGGGGAGCCTGCTTCCCCCCTCTCTCTGCCTGCCTCTCTGCCTACTTGTGATCACTCTCTCTGTCAAAAAAAAAAAAAAAAAAAAAACACAAGCCTAAAACCAGGGAAGAAGGGAAATAATAAATATTAGAATAAAAATGAATGATATAGAAACAAACAAAAAACAGTAGAACAGAACAACAAAACTAAGAGCTGCTTCTTTGAAAGAGTTATTAAAATTGTTAAACTTCTAGCCAGACTTATGAACAAGAAAAGAGAAAGGACCCAAATAGATAAAATCACGAGTGAAGAAATACAAATAATTATAGGAGAATATTATGGAAAAACATATGCTCAGTGTGGTTTTGATTTGAATCTCCCTGATGGCTAAAGATGATGAACATTTTTTCATGTGTCTGTTAGCCATTTGTATATCTTCTTTGGAGAAGTGTCTGTTCATGTCTTCTGCCCATCTTTTGATGTAATTATTGGTTTTGTGAGTGTTGACTTTGAGGAGTTCTTTATAGATCTTAGATATCAGACCTTCGTCTGTAGTGTCATTTGCAAATATCTTCTCCCATTCTGTGGGTTGCCTGTTTGTTTTGTTGACTGTTTCCTTCGCTGTGCAGAAGCTTTTTATCTTGATGAGGTCCCAAAAGTTAAATTTCGCTTTTGTTTCCTTTGTCTTTGGAGACATGTCCTGAAAGAAGTTGCTGTGGCTGATTTCGAAG
>CM053603.1:148043334-148075957 GCA_028646535.1 Procyon lotor
AAAAACACACATAATTTTCATATAGCACTAATATGCATGGTCATGTCTTTTACATATAAAATAATTTTCAAAGTAGAACAATTTATAAAGCAAAAATTCTCCATTGGCATTATAAAATGCACTCTGTTAACAAATAATATTAATACCAACACAAAGTAATAACCATGCTTTGATATAAATTACTGATATTCTTTACAATGGCTTACTTACTACTTATAATTACTTACTTATTTTCCCTTTCACACAGCTTACCCTATCGGCATTTTAAACAGCTTCTCTGACCATACAGCAACCAAATTGTGCTTTGCTAGTGTCTCCATATCACAGGCATAACCAGGAAGAATCTCAGCCATCTTCGCCACCATGTTTATTTTTTCTTAAAGGACATCAGACAAGGGTCATGTTCTTTTTAAAAAAAATCTTTCCAGAAGGCTGGGTGGCTCAGTCGTTAAGCGTCTGCCTTCGTCGGCTCAGGTCATGATCCCAGGATCCTGGGATCGAACCCCACATACAGCTCCCTGCTCAGCAGGAAGCCTGCTTCTCCCGCTACCATTCCCTCTGCTTATGTTCCCTTTCTCGCTGTGTTTCTGTCAAATAAATAAAATCTTTAAAAAAAAAAAAATCTTTCACTAATGTGATATACTAAATCATGTCCTCTTCAAACTTGGATGTTAAAGCTCTAACCACTGATGTGACTGCATTTGGAGAAAAGGCCTTTAAAGAGGCAATTAAAGTTGAATGAGTATAACAGTAAGACACTAATCCTATAGAACTAGTGTCTTTATAAAGACAGGAAGAGGAACCAAACATTTCTTTTCTTCGGACTTTGGGAAGATAGGAAAGACTATGTGACGATACAGTGAGAAGGCTGTCGTCTGCAAAATAGAGAGGCCACACCAGAAACCAACTTGCTGGCGTCCGGATCTTGGACTTCGCGCCTCTAGAATTATGAGAAACTGAACTTCGGCCGATGTGCTTCAGAGTGTTCACACAGGCTTAAAACCAGTAGAAGAATGGTGGATTCCAAAAGAAGCAGTGATTATTGATTTCACTACATTTACTTTTATATTTAAAACATATTTGAACTTTTTTAAAAAAAATTATTATTATTTTTAGAGGGAAGGCAAAGGGAGAGAGAGAATCTTAAACAGATCCTACGCCCAGGCACCCCTGAATTCTTCCTCTAAGCAATAGTATATTTATTATCCCTGAGCACTATTTTTACTTTTAGTTGTATCGTAATTGGGACTAAAATACTTACCTACTTCTGAGATGTGAATTACAATAGAAAGCTTCCCAATTTCATCACCGTCTTCTGGCACGGTCCTCTCAAAATAACTACCGCCTTTGAACTAGATGTTGATGCTGCTTTAATACAGTACTAGCTTCCGATTTTCATACGGTTAGTGGTATCACTATGGTATTCAGCGGTAAATAGTAGTAATATAGGCAAATGTGGGCAAACGTGTTTTAAGTTACATGCTCACCAAAAACTTTATTGAGCAGTGGAAATTCAAGTCTTAGTTTTTGAATAAAGATACATGTTTCTCTTTATCTCTCAGTGATAAAAAACGGCTAAGTGCAAAATAAGAGTAAGCAAACAATAAAATATCCCCCCAACACACACACGCACACACACACACAAATGCACAACTGACCACTACACCAAATGACTAGATAAGAAAGAAGAGTGGGAATACTTTTCATAGACGAAAAAGTTTGCTGTCTCTGGCCTCTGCTGGGGCACTTTGTTTTACCAGTAAGATCTGTGCATGCTGTGCTGGGGGAGATGGCAGTTCTGTTGTATCTGAAAAGGGTCCCAGAGATGATTCCTGTTAGTCTTCCTGTTTCAGTCACCTGTCAAAGTTAACTTGATGAGCTTTGCACCTGCATTCATTTACTATCTGGGACAGAAATTGGAAGATAAATAGAGCTCTATCTACCTCATTCTGATTTAAGGCAAATTTTAATAACAATAATAGTAATTACAATAATAAAACAAATTAAAAGTAACAAGCTTGGACCTAGGACAACTGGCACTGCCATAGACAACAGGAGAAATTGAACATTTTATTAGTAAATGACATTGTATTTTGCCTTCCTACAAATGGATTTCTTTCATTGAAATCCAATAACTTTAATGGGAATTTTTCTATGTATATCTTTCTAAATTATTTTTTTGCTGGAAAATACTTTGCCCTTTCAAGTATTTCTAAAACTTGATTTAAATTTTAAAAATGCTTGTATTATAACATGTGAATATTTGTTGTTTTACAGTTTGAAGTTTTTATTCTTTGGGAAACACTTTGGTAGGGATATTGGATGAACTTTTCATGTACATATATTTGTTCTTTTAGAGAATGTTTCATTTTGCTCTTTATTATTCTTCCTTTTCTCTGTATATTTAGATTTCTCTTACTGTGCTCTCATCAGTACACGTTTTCCTTATATGTCAAATTTTTTCTTTATTTTTATATATTTTAATTATTCCTTCCAAATCCTTTCTGCACTCTCTTAAGACTTGTATCACTCTGTCTTCCTTTATCTTAAATCTTATATATTTTCATTAAATTTTTAAATAAAAATTTTAAATAAAAATAAATTTTAAATAAAATAAAAAATACCTATAAATTTTAAAATATTTTAAAGTTACTAATTGTTTTCACTGACTCAGTAGCAAATTTTGGGAATGGGTAGGCTAGTGCTTTAGCATTAGCATTTTCTGATATTCCTCCATTTTTTTCTCTATTTTTGCATACACACTGTTCTTTTTTCTATTGTCTTCTTAGAAGAAGGTGAACATGTTTGTGTTCTGGAAGGGTGATTTAGAGTAAGTTTATTTTGTAAGTGAACACACATAATAGTGTTCAAAACTATATTCTCCAAAACTCAGTGTTTTTTTAAATGTGAATTTCTTTAACTGTTATATCTCACTACCCAATGGAGAAAGAAGCTGTGAATTTTTCACAATGCGAAATTTCTTTTGTACCCCATAGCCACTGAGAAATTTTAATTCATCCAAATGTGGCTTGATAAATGTATGATTCTATCTAGATCTAGGGAAATAACTGCTGTTCACCTTGACATTCCATTATTGCTGTTAGGAATAAGGATTTGGATTTTGCATCTCTGTGTATACCATTTAGCTTTGACGTGTGTGTACTTTTCTGATTCTTTTTATGATTTAAAGCTGTAAAATTTTCTTTAAGTCTCATACTTTTGACATCTCTCTGTTCAGTTTTCACTGCTTTCTGGAACTTTTTAAAACATTTATTTTGCATATGGTTTTTGTTTTCTTCTAGTTTTCCAAAATATAGTTTGTACTTTTATTTCTTGTTCTCCCAATAATGTTTTTCATTTATATTCATAAACAGAAATGGAAAATTCTGGAATTACCCCACTACCTTCTAACTCGTGTCTTTATTGTTTTTGTTTCTTAACAAAATAGCCTTAAAAATATTAAAACAAAATTCTTTCATTCTTAGGGATTGCTGCTAAATAATGCTTCTTACAATTGAGAATTGCCACCCAAGCTTCTGAGGAATATCTTCAAGTAGGAAATATTAGACACTTGCTCTTTCATGTCTACCATTTTCTGAGTTTTTAAAATTATGGGTCTGCTGAAAAAGTGACACAAATGTGTGCATGCAATCTAGATCCAGAAGGAACTCATTTATTGAGGAATGGCTAGAAGAAATTTCAGATAATGTTAAATATTATTAATAATTTAAATATACAGTATCAGCACTTATTTTATAGTAAAGCACATGTTCTATTTGAATACTATACAGAGATAGCTGGATGTCAAAAAATGTGTAATCTGGAGTTTTATTTTAATTCTTAAATACCGACAATTTTTAAAGAATTACATTTTTTAGATTATGTCAGGTTAAAATCATATAGTAAATTTCTTTTTTTTTTAGGATTTCATTTATTTATTTGACAGAGAGAAAGATCAGAAGTAGGCAAAGAGGCAGGCAGAGAGAGAGGGGGAAACAGGCTTCTTGCTGAGCAGAGAGTCCAATGTGGGGTTTGATCCCAGGACCCTGAGATCATGACCTGAGCTGAAGGGAGAGGCTTAACCCACTGAGCCACCATAAATCATATAGTAAATTTCAAATTCCATGGATTTTATAACATTCAAAATAGGGAATTCTGAAGTTGATATTTTCTTTCTCTTTCTTTACGCAAAGTATAAAAGAAATAAATATAAATTTTTATATTTATATGTATTTATATATATTTATATATATAATATATATAACATATATATTATATATATAAAAATATATTTATATATAAACTATATAAATATAAAATAAAAGTATAAAAGAAATAAAACAGCTTATTTTGTTAACTTGCATATCTGGTGTATCATTGTTTGCTATAATGAATCTCTCAATCTCCATTGTTCTTTTATGTTCATAACAATACTCCATGATCATCAAAGGCTCTGGATAAATTCTGAAAGACATCTATTTAATAATTTAAGCTGAGTTTCTTTGGTTTGCAAGATTTGAGCTAATGAAATATACAAATAGCTCAATTTGTTGTATAATTTTAAAACTAAATGCCCTTAAATATCATGAATATTTGAAATAAACATTACTCTTACTATCACAGTATAAATAGTATTTTAAAACTATGAAATTTTAAACAGTATTATGTTGATCATGAAAGCAGTGGAAATGTGGACTCTAAATATAATGTCTTCATACGATATATGTGTTTGCATGTACTTGCTTACCAAAATTATTACTTAGTCATAATTTTTCAAAATCTTTGTAAAATATGGCATTAAATTATGGTCAACATATAAATTCAGTGTTAAATTACTCTTGGCATACTAAATTCAGAGAATAAAATGTGCAAACATGCATTAAATATAGAAAACATAACAAAATGCAGTGAAATCATTATGTCACTCTGTATGGGAACCTTAGAAATAAATTTTGAAAAACTTGTCTTGCTTTATCTAACCAGACACACAGTGATATTATAAGGTAACTTACTATTTTACTAATTGGATATACCCATATATTACAAATAATAGATTTGTGCTTGAATAAAAAGCTGAACTGGAATATCTGTGAAATAGAGTTTTTTTCTCATTCTGTACTTAAGTTAAAACATCCGGTCCTAGCTATTCATTCAAAGTGATTGACAAGCAAAAAATATTTATGAAGGTGGGGTATACCAAATAGATATTCTAGTATAATAACACAAAGTATGCTATTCTACACTTAAAAATCTTGAGACTAACACATGAAAGAAATAAACAAAAGACAGAGTATAAGGAAATCGAAATGCATAATAAAATCCTTTCTTTTTAGAAAATATCAAAATAATAAACATTCAAAATTACATTTGGTCTTTTCTTCTTTTTTCTTTAATGATAATTACTTTTTAAAATATCCCTTAGACCTATTTAATTTCATCACTAATATTCAATAGTCCTTTATTTCACCAAAATATATACATATATATGTATATCTCTTTTTATTTATTGTAATTAGAATAAGAAATTTGAGATCTAAAGTAAAAAGACTCAGTACTGGCCTATAAAATATTTATCACTATATCCATATGGAAGAAAGATATTGCAATTTCATCAGAGTCATAGGATACAAAAGCTTCATTGTTTTCTTTCTATAGGTAGGGTAAGTGGCCAGTCTTTCAAAGTCAAAATAAACACATATTTATATTTCCAAATAGTACCTGTGAGTAAAAATGGATGTGGCTCAGTGATGTATCCTTATTCTTTCTCAAACACTTTATATCTATTTTAAAGATAAGCTCGGCCAAGTTATAATATTATGTCTCATCTTTATTGTGAAAATTTCCTGATTTATATACAACAGGAAACTTGGATGATGTTATAGTAAATCTAGTGGTGCTGAAAAATGTATGAGTTAAACAAGACATTTGCCTTGTGAGTCTAATTTTATTATAAAAAGTGTTAAAATTTGACCAGTATATGGAGGAAATGGAAACATCATATATAGCTGGTGAAAATGTAAAATAGTGAAGCAGCCTTTGCAAATAGTGGGAAGACCCTCAATTTGTTAAACATAGAGTTATCAGCAATTCTACATTTAGTTATACAGACAAGATAAATGAAAACATACACCCATCCAAAAACATGTACACAAAAATTCATAGCCACATTATTTGTGATAGCCAAAGAATTGACACAACCCAGTAGTTAATCAACTGATAAACCGAGTTTAAAAAGTGGTATATCCCAAACATTAGAATATTGTTCACCAACAAAACAGAATGAAGTCCTCATACGTGTTATAATGTAGATAAATCTTGAACCCAAAATGCTAAGGGACCATACTAGTCACAAAAGACCGCCTACTATATGACAATTCCATTTATATGAAATATCCAGAACAGGCAAGGCAAATCTATAAAGGCAAAAAGAAAATTACATTGATGAACAGATAAAGGAGACGAGATAAACACACACACACACACACACACACACACACACACACACACACACACACACTCTGAAATACTCAGCCATACAAGAGAATGAAGTTTTGCCATTTGTGATACCATGGATGGACCTTGAGGGTATTACACTAAGTGAAATAAGTCAGACAGAGAATGACAACTACTGCACAATCTCATTTATCTGTGGAATCTAAAAAAAAAAATAATAATCTCAAATTTATAAATACAGAGAACAGATTGGTGGTTGCCAAAGCCAGATGGGAGGTGAACTGGACAAAGAGAATTAAAAAGTACAAACTTCCAGCTATAAAATAGATAAATCATAGGAATGTAGTGTACAACATGGTGAATAAAGGCAGTAATATTATATTAACTTTGTAGGATGACAGATGATAACTAGACTTATTGTGGTGGCCATTTCACAGTGTATATAAATCACTAAGGTGTACAATTAAAAATAATATAATATTGTATGTCAACCATACATCATTAATATAGAAAAACAGAGTAAATTAAGGGTTGCCTAGGGCTGGGGATGAGGATCAGGAGGGCATTAGATGGGGATGAAGGTGTGAATTCTAATGGATATGTACCCTCTTTAGAGAGAGAGAGGAGGTTCTAAAATTAAATTTTGATGGTAGTTTCACAAACCTGGGAATTATTTTAAAAGAGAAAAAAACATGAAATTTTGTACTTTAAATGAGTGACTTGTATGATGTGTGAATTATATCTCAATAAAGCTAATAAAGTTATGTGAATATTTTTCCTGGGAACCATTTATTTTCAAAATCATTATATTTTATACTTAATTTAATATTAGATAATATATGAAATTCTACAATGGGTTAAAGTTTCTTTGAACATATAGAAGATGATAAATGAAAGACATTTAATCCAATACCCAGTTAAACTGACAGAGATTAAAATAAAAATTCTGATACATTCCACATATTGTAATCTTTAATAGGTGACCTTTCTAATACTGAATTTATACTAAAATGGTAGAAACACCAATTCAGAATTTTATCATGAAATATACCCAACTACTATACTAGAATTATTTAATGATATTATGATCTATACTTAAATTCATTTTAAAAAATAAAACCAGTCCTCAAAAGTATTAGAGTCATCCTACCTGCAACTATCAACCAACAAGATAAAACCATATAAGTTTGATTTGTAGTTGGCTATTTACCCATACATAGTTAGCTACACCACACACACAGAAAATGTCAACAATGCAATTTGAAGAGTCTTACCATTGATAATTGAGACCTGTCTCATATTGATTCAGGAAGTACTTTGCCTTATCATTTAACATTTTCAGCTTGATGTAGCAAAATATGCATTCAATAAGCTGTTCACCTAAACAGAGAACCATGCTACTTCAATTACACTCAAATTGACTGAAACCAATTTAATGGTAATTAGTAATTTACAGGGTCAAGAGGCTCACACTTCTCTAACACCATGCTGGTTAAATGGTCATATGTGGATGAGAATGCCAAGTGAAGTAAATATATGAAATCTGTTTAAAAGTAAATATATAAAATCTGTTTACTTCATATATGAAGTAAATATATGAAATCTGTTATTTTATGTGTCTAAATCAATAAATTAAAATTAAAGTTGGTTGCTTTTCATAATATTCAAAGAATTTTTTTGGCTATTGACCTATTTTTGCTTTTATGATTATTTCTAAACAGAAATTCAAAATGCCCTTGATTTATTTCCAGAAGAGCAGAATTCATACCTTTAGTTCATTTTTGGTCCTTATAACTCTACTTTTAGATTTGGTGCTAAGTTTCTCTTTTAAAAGCAGGGAAATCACATGACATTTTGTTGTATAGATATTTTCTGAACTATAAAGGTCTGACTTTATTGTTGATTTCATCACTAAATTACCCAAAGACCAAAATGTATTTATATATAAACCCATTTCAGGGGCTCCTGGGTGGCTCAGTGGGTTAAAGCCTCTGCCTTCGACTCAGGTCATGATCTCAGAGTCCTGGGATTGAGTCCCACACCGGGCTCTCTGCTCAGCGGGGAGCCTACTTCCCTTTTCCTCTGCCTGCCTCTCTGCATACTTGTGATCTCTCTTCCTGTCAAATAAATAAATAAAATCTTTAAAAAAAAAAAGGAATCATCCAATATGATTCATTAAAACAATATATGATCAAGTATATGTTTCAATGACAAAAATGGATACTTCAATTTCATCAATGACATAATTTGTATTGCATTATGAAAATATTGATAGTGAGAGAAAACTTTCATTCAAAAAATAGGACATAAACAGGTGCAAAATGCTTGAACATAAAACTATCCTTCAGATGGATTAACACATTTTAATATTTTCTAAGTTATTTCTGAGGAATCAAATAGGTTTCTAAATTTCTATAGCTTTGAGTGAAATTTGAGGCTGATTTGGCTCATTAGACATTAGTTAGTCTTCATTGCATATCTCACAAAAATGCTTAGGGATAGAAGCCTCACTCTAATCTGATGATTTTAAATACAAAACATTTAACTCTTTCTTTAGGTCACTGCTCCATTTATAAACCCTCTTCAAATTCAACAAATCTTAAGCTCCAAATTATTCCAGCCTTGTATGTTTAGAAACCCTTTCTTTAAAAGTTGTTTTAAACTGTCATTTCATGCAGAAGACTAAAATTTTCATCTGAGATTCCTTCAACATGGGACAGATATTTAATTCAGATGCTGTCCTTCCCTTCACAAACAGACCTGAAGAAAATTTGGGCAGGAGATTTGGGTGTTTAGCTATCTAGTCTAGCTAACTAGACTGAGATCTACTTTTTTTTTTTTTTAGTCTGAACATAAAACAAATATAAAAGGGTAAATATTCACACTTTGTATAGGAAATATTGACTTACATTAAGCTGTGTCCATGAACATGTTACTTATATATTCTTTTCTGGAAAAAATAGGGGCTTTAAAATCACATAAGTTACAAAAGAGATAAATGGAAGATTTGATTGGGAAAAAAAATATTTTCTATACCAGCATATCCTTATTATTAAAGGAAGTGCAAGCTTTGCAAAAAGAGTAAATATACCACACTAACTTTCCTATGTTCTTTATTCACTAGACAACAAATTTCTAAAACAGTACTTTGGTTCTTGGAAATAAAGACACTACTTTAAAGAAAAAATATGTTCTTTTATAAAGATTTTTCTGTGATTAAACATGAATATAGAGAAAAGAGAAGTCAGAAAATACCTTGAAGTAGAAAGTCAAAATGGAAGCATTCTTCTAAACTGCCTTTTGATGCACTTTTTTCTTTGCATATTTTATAAGTAAGTATTGAGAGATAACTTTTAAAATTTATTGTAACAGTGCAGGAAGATAAAAGCATACATTGAATCATTTTTCCTTTTTTCCCCTCTGAGTCCAAGGATTTTACCAGCTCAGATTTTCAATGGTTATTACCTCAACTTAATTTGGATAGTTTTTCATACCATTATATATAATAAAGTGGATAGAAACTTGTTTAAATGAGTATTTGATGAAATAAAGAGCTTTTAAAAAAGTAATAATCCCTATACACCATTTTTAGAAATGGTGCGTGGGTAATGATTTATTCTTAAAGAGGAACATATTACCCAACAGTCAGCTGTTAGTTTAACTGTATTGTAAGTCACAACATGTAGCATATTATGAATAATGAGTCGAAAGCAGTGAAATCTAATCCTATTTATTAGCTTAATTTTCTTGTATGTGGTATAGGAATTCTCAGCCACATGATACAACATGACAATTGAAACACTAACACTAGGAGTTCCAGTGCATTCTATCATAGAAACACATCACTAGCAAAGGGAATGACACTAAGAGAATAGAAGGACAAACCACAGACTAGGAGCAAATATTTGCAAATCATACATCTGATGAAAGATTGTAGCTAGAATTATAAAGAACTATCTAACTCTATTAACAAAAAAGCAAAAAACCCAAAAATTCCACTGGGAAAACATTTGAATATGCACTTCACACACACACACACACACACACACACACAATGTCTAGTAATATGTCAAAATATGGATGTATCTCACAATATGATGCATAAAAGAAGGCCAACCAAAAGTTTACTTACTATATAATTACATCTATATTGAACCCTTGAAAATGAAAACCAATTTATATTGCCCAGAAATTCAATCAGTGGTTTTCAGGGAAGCTGGTATTACAAAGAAGCATGAAGAAACTTTTACGAGAAGAGATATGTACCCTATCTTGATTGTGGTTATGGTTTCACAGGTACACGACTTATGTCTACATTTATCAAAAAGAACCATTTGGCTACTTGCAATTTTGTTGTTTATAGATTATACATCAATAAACATGTAAATTTGTTTGGGAACTACAAATTTAAAGTTCAGTGGGTTTTTCTTTGTAGGAATTTCTAGAACTTATAAAATATGTTTAGAAAAATCTGACTGGAATAAAGTCACTGTCAGGCTTTTCAGAGTTTTCAGAGTTTTCAGTTTATATATATCAATATAAATAGTAAAAAGTTATGAAAATGGCCAATACATAGATGATTTTACAAACATTATTGAAATTATTTTTTATTCATGCATTATTTTACGAGACAGAATCCTTGGACTATAATTTGGAAAACACTATATAGTAGTGATACCCAATATTGCTAGTTGGCCTTATTGTGTCCTCTCATGGCTAAGATGAACACCAGAGATGACCAACTCTGCATCAAAGATGTAGGATCCCATTAAGAATGTAGTGGGAAGGGAATGCTTGACCTGACTAGAGATTACATTTTTAGTTTCCTTTGCATCTAGTTGGAGTCCACGTTAAAAGTCCTTGCAATAGGTATATAAGCATCACATCTATTTATGTGCATCACATCTGTAAGAAAGTGGTTAAGAAAGAGTATCTTTTCTGTGCATTTTCTTTCCCTGTCTATTGGCTGAAAGAGAATATCTCTAGAACCTTAGGCTATGACCCTCTTAAATTCTGAATTTTAAGTCTTAACTTGAGTGAAAAGTAAATTCTCTAAATTTTTGGAGTATAGATATTACCATAAACTATGGTAAAATTTTGTCATTGGAAGGATTTAGTTCTCATTGTTTAATTTCTAATACTTGGAGAATTTTGTGAAGGTGCTCCACCTCCAATTACTATAGTACAAGATAGGTTTTGCTCTATGTATTTTATGTACCTTATTTTCCTAAACATACAACATCGGAATATAAAAGATAAAAAAATATGATATGCATCCTCAATAGGATTTGTAAAACTTAAGTTTAAATCAAATAATTCCTTTATTTATAATCATCGTATGAAGAGATAAAATGAACTCAAATCCAGCTTGATATCTTTGTCATTATCTCTGCAAATGATTTTACACCATTCATTAAATGTCCCTCAAAGCTATCTAGACTGAGATGTACTTTTTAAGACCAAGATGTATTTTTAAATCAAATATATTTAGCAACATGAATGTTAATTTGTATTAAAATGATTTTTGCATTATATAATTTATATGCTTTTATAATGCTTTTATAATTTAATGCTTTTATTTTTTATTTTTTAAAGATTTTATTTAGGGGCGCCTGGGTGGCTCAATCCTTAAGCGTCTGCCTTCGGCTCAGGTCATGACCCCAGGCTCCTTGCTCCACAGGAAGCCTGCTTCTCCCGCTACCATTCTCTCTGCTTTTATTCCCTCTCTCACTGTGTTTCTCTCTGTCAAATAAATAAAATCTTTAAAAAAAAAAGATTTTATTTATTTATTTGACAGAGAGAGAGAGAGAGACCACAAGTAGGCAGAGAGGCAGGCAGAGAGAAAGGGGGAAGCAGGCTCCCTGCTGAGCAGAGAGCACAATGTGGGGGCTCTATCCCAGGACCCTGAGATCATGACCTGAGCTGAAGGCAGAGGTTTTAACCCACTGAGCCACCCAGGCACCCAATTTTTATGTTTTTACAATGCTTTGCATTGTATAATTACTCTGTCCACCATTAGTGAAATTTTGATAACTGATTTGACATAAACTTGATAGCAAGACTTTTTTCCTATTATTGTTAGGACACAATGTTCATAAGAAAGCTTTGGAAATTACATATTTTGTATAAATAAATAAATGAGCCATTCATAAGACTAAAGTCTTATTCTCCAGTTTTCTTATACTATACAACTTGAACTCTATAGCCAAAATACTGTTAAATTTCCAAATAAAACACGTGTATTTTTACTTTTGCTTAAGGTAAGATTGTAAGTATTTTAAGTTAAATATTATAATTGAAATATTGTAAATTTTTACTTCTGACAAATACAATTTTGTAAATTAGTCTTCACATTTTGAAGCCTAAATTAAGACTCATACATATAGAAATGATCAAATTTTGATAGTGATTTTTTTTTTTTGAAATCACATTTGCTTTAACGATGTTAGACAGAGTTCAATAGTGAAAGACACAGAGGATCTAAATGGCAATGCTTAAAAATTTGACATTTATTGCAGGAAAAGACACAATGTAGCAATATTATTAAACTAAGGATGCACATCACAGCGGCAGGCCACCCTATCTTCAGGGGTTCAGAGGCCACAGCTGCGCTCCTGTCACTTTCTTTCTCTAAGGAACACACATGGACAAGGTTACCCTTTTGGATCAGAAACCATCACTGAGTGCTCAGAATAGCTCAGAATCCCTGAGAATCAAGAAGTCCGGTATGGAATGTTTGATATTTATTTGATTTTTATTGTTCCATTTCATCCCATGTTTTAATTCCATATCTTTCACTGTAGGGGAAACTTGATAGGAACACCTACATTCTTAATATATGAATTATTTTAATTCATATATTTACATTGTTATATTTGAATTATTATAATTCATATATTTACATTGTTATAGCTCTTCCATTCTGTTTATTTCAATCCTATCAAAATTCCAAAGGTAAACTCAGTACAACCTACAGCAAACAGAGAACTCTTAACAGCTTTGCCTTCATGATACGTACATTAAGTACATATTATTATGGGAAAACCAACTCAGTAATGTTACATATTTAAAACTTCAGTTTCTTGAGAAATAAATTCCAGATTCCTTTAATTGGCAATGCAGTTTTTTTACAATCTGACTCCAGTCTATTTTTCTACAAGAACAAATTCAGACCCAACCAAATAAAAATCCTCATTATTGTGTTGTCAAATCTGTGATTAACTAAGTAATTTTTGTTCATCATATGAGCCACACAGAGAATTGTTCACCTCAGGGACTCCTACTTACCCTTAAATGGCATGTTTGATGCCAGTTCCCTCTAATTCCTCCCTAAGTATCCCTGTATTTCTAGAAATACCTGGAATGTAATATGTAACCAGCAACACAGTGAGATCATAAACCTTACTCAAGTAATAGTGGTTTTGAAAAATTCATGATTCATCTGACCTGTACTAGGACTCAGAAATTTCCATTTTAAACTTGTATTCCTATTTTGCTGTTGGCTTTATATGTTTTGGATTTTGTTTGTGTTCTTGCCCTGCATACTTTAAGAAATATTATTCTAAGTAGGGTTGCTTAAGGTTAGTATTTGGGTACCAATAACTGAAGGGAAATTTCCAATAAGTGTTCATATATTATAAAGAACTAATTAAAACAACATATATTAAAAAAAATCCTATAATTAGGAAATCTAAAAAGATGAGTAATATGTTAGGGGTATTCTTCACAATAGATATTTTATACTTTATTCTTGATTTACTTATGAAAATAATATTGATGAAGGATAAGTTATGTGCAATATTCACTGGGACTCATTTCAAATTTCCTAGTGCTATGAAATAGTCATTTTGGCTAATGAATCCCTTCTTTCCTGGCTCAGTCAGGATGACTGCCCTTTTTTTTCTTCAGGATGTGATGATCCTTTCCTCCTGTATAAGCCACTCTTGTATTAATCTTTAACAGCTGGAGAGGAATATACTGTTTCTCATTTCACTCCCAATTTTGTTTACAATTTAGCCAAGGTCAATGAATATAGTCCATGAGAATGAATACATTTAAAATACAATAACTGTGATTATCTGATTTGTATAAGAATACTCCAGGCTTTTTTAGTTAAAATGTATATTTGGTGATTTCTCACTCTCCATCTCTATATTCTTTAATAATGCTTTAATTGTTCAAAGATTTTTTTTTGGCACTATTTTTTAAGTCTTCTTTTAACAATCTGTTACACACGTTTTGAATGCCCACTTGAGGGTAAGGAAACTTTAAAAATCATTTGATCCAAAAACTTCAAAAAGCCATTTGACCCAAAGGTGATCTAACTCTAGGTGACTCAATTCACCATTAATTCAGTTTGTCAGTGATTTATGCATGCTATTAGTTAGCACACTGTATTAGTGTGTAGAACTGTTGTAACAAATTCCGACAGAGTGGCTAAGAACAACAGAAATTTTTTCCTTTAAGGTTCTGGAGGTCGGAAGTCTGAAACCAAGGCCTGTCAGCAGGGCCACACTCCTGCAGGATCAGGGGAAGAACCTTCCTCATCTTTTCCAGCTTCTGGTTATTTCAGGCATTCCTTGGCTTCTGGCAACACAATTCCGATCTCGGTTTCATTCTTTTTTTTTTTTTTTTTTTTTTTAAGATTTTATTTATTTATTTGACAAGAGAGAGAGACAGCGGGAGAGAGAACACAAGCAGGGAAGTGGAAGAGGGAGAAGCAGGCTCTCCACCCAACAGGGAGCCCAATGTGGGAATCCATCCCAGAACCCTGGGATCACGACCTGAGCAGAAGGCAGCTGCTTAAACGACTGAGCCACCCAGGCCCCTCGGTTTCATTCTTCATCAGGCTTTCTCCGCATCTCCTTTCTCTTTGCCTTTTCTTATAAAGATATCATTGGTGTTAGGCTGGCGGGCCCACGGATGCTGAGAGTGGACAGGATGGCCACCAAGTTTCACAAGATGGTGGCTCGGGACTTCTCCCCACGGGGCTTCCTGTCTCAGACACTTTCCAGATCACCCCAAAACAATGCAGAACAATCTGACTGGTCAACCTTGCATTCCTTTTTCTGTATAATGAGCCGACAACTGATTGGTGTATTTTGTATCCCTCATATACATAAACTGCAGCCAATCAGATACCAGCAAACCCTCCACACCCTAAGGCCCCTAATTAAAAACCCCTCAGCCCGACCCCTCAGTGCACTTCCTTGGCCCTGTCCTAACCCGGGACCAAGGAACCTCGCCTGAGAGCACTTCCATTAAAGCTTGCCTCATTCTCCTCTCCTGTCTCCTCTTTTCCACTGCCAATTCAAACCTGACCTCTACTGCCGATTCAAACCTGACAATTGGATTTAAGACTTATGCTAAATGCAGGATAATCTCATATTGAGATCCTTAATTTATTATATCTGCAAAGATCCCTTTTTTTTCTTTTTCTAAATAAGGTCACATTCTCAAGTCCCAGAGATTAGGATTTAAACATAATTTTGGAAGCCACTGTTTAATCCACACTCACACCAAAATATTACAAATATGAAGGCTCCCTGAAATATTTTATAAAAAGTAATTATTTGATTTACTGAAGTAAAGCTACTTTACATTATTTTTCTCATCCACCCCTTCACACACACACACACACACACACACACACACACACACACACACACACATCATTCTGTTACTATTTTCAGAAACAAGATAATCTCATTTTTTTGGTTTTACTTCACATAGCTAATTAACTCTATTTTCAAACTTCAATGATTATTATGGAAATAACAAATAAAAGATGTAAGTATTTAAAAGGACCGGAAAGAAAACTTTGTGGCCATGATAGACAGTAGCAGAAATGTTTGAATTTTCTGTAGTGAATAGTAATTCATGTATATTTCCCTTTTATGTTCACATCAACTCTAAAAGAAGAAGAGCAGGCATCTGAAGCTCCTTTCCATAGGTGAGGAAATGTAAATTAATAAGATCATAGTTTAAGGAGATCAGAGGGCTGATGCAGTAGAGGGTATAACAAAAAGGCAGAAACAAGCTCTAATCCAGAGCTGGACTTCCAGCTTGATCACTTATTACTAGCAAGCAGAATCTTGAGATAATTCCAATTCAGTCTTGCTTTCTCCACCTTCACCCCAAACTCTGTGCTGAGTCAGTCCATTTTTAGCTCAAAGACATTGCCTTTTCTTGAAAAATGACTTCTTTCCTCCCAAACACATTCAGATATGGTGCTGTGCCCGAGTTCTGGAATAAATATATTCTCTAGGCTTGAAGTTTTTCCTCTTTAAAAACCAAAGTCTCCTCAAACATAAACAATACCATGAGATATTTCAGGCTCAATCCTAAAAAGGATAGGTGGCTTCAGCAGATAAGATTCCAACAGAAGAGAGCAAGTATTAGGGGAAAATAGTTTCTCAAAAAATAATACCACTGATTGTCAGGTTCGAAACGGCGGTGGAAAAGAGGAGCCAGGCGAGTAGAATGAGGCAAGCTTTAATGGAAGCGCTCTCAGGCGAGGTTCCTTGGTCCCAGGTTAGGACAGGGACAAAGAAGTGCACTGAGGGGTCGGGCTGAGGAGTTTTTAATTAGGGGCTTTAGGGTGTGGAGGGTTTGCTGCGTATCTGATTGGCTGTAGTTCATGTATATGAGGGATACAAAATACACCAATCAGTTGTCAGCTCATTATACAAAAAAAGGAATGCAAGGTCTACCAGTTAGATTGTTTGTGGTCATTATAGGGTGATCTGGAAAGTCTCTGAGACAGGAAGTCCCATGGCAGAAAGCCCTGAGCCACCATCTTATGAAACTCGGTGGCCATCTTGTCCACTCTCAGCATCCCTGGGCTGCCAGCCTAACACTGACACGTGTTCCTAGGATAATCTTTTCTTGAATTGTTTCTTTCATATAAATACTTTTTTGATATCTATTTTATTTTACTTTATTTTGTAAAGATTTTATTTATTTATTTGACAGAGAGAGACACAGAGAGAGGGAACACAAGCAGGGGAAGTAAGAGGGAGAAGCAGGCTTCCTGCAGAGCAGGGAGCCCCATGCGAGGCTCCATCCCAGGACCCTGGGATTATGACCTGAGCCTAAGGCAGATGCTTAACAACTGAGCCACCCAGGTCTCCCCGATATCCATTTTAAATATATGTCTTTCTTTTTTTTTTAGAATGTATTTATTTATTTGATGGACAGAAAAAGAAGGAGAGAGAGCCCAAGCCTGGGTAACTGCAGGGAGAAGGAGAAAACAGACTCATGCCTGAGCAGAGAGCCCAACATAGCGCTGATTCCAGGACCTTGGGATAATGACCTGAGCTGTAGGCAGTTGCTTAACTGACTGAGCCACCCAGGTGCCCATAAGTATATTTCCTTATAGCTCTTTTTAAAGTTATTTGGATAGAATACTAGATATAGATGTCTATATATTGTTGTATATATTGGTAATGTTAATACAGGAAGCTATTATCTACCTGTTTGTTATAAGAATTTTCAACTGAAAGAACACACTTTAAATTTAATTAGAATTAGACTCAAACTTACCTGCAGATTTATACTATTTGAGAACTTAGGAAGATTTTCGCTTTGATATTAAGTTACGTAAATGCAAATAAGCATGTATGATTTGGAGATAGACAAAGACACAAAGAGACCTCCAATTTTCAGAAATAACACAATTTTTTAAATATAACATTCTATCTTTTGTCTTCTGGGATTAATTCAATAAATATTAATAAAGCTTTAAACTAAACATAAGCATATTTTAATTAAACAAACAAGCATTTTATTATCACATCAACAAAAGAGTGGAAGTTGTATCCTTTAAATGGCTATCATTTCACTTAGTTAGACCTGAGTATTTTACTAAAAGGAAATGATATTTATTGGAAGGTATTTATATGACAAATTAAATTTGTCTCTCATAGATCATGTTTAAATATATTTTAGCTTCATGAAATACATATTACTTTGTATAAATAAAATACAAATAGCTATTTGATGAACGAGTTTACTAAATTAAATCAAGGCACAATGTGAAGGATGTCAAAAAATGTTACCTTCTTGAATTAAGTATTTATGAATAATGTACTAATCTAATATAATCATAAATTAAATAGGTGAACATAAAATTACTTTTTTTTTCTGGCCAAATAAATCTACTACTGAAGCTTTTATTTAGGTTTTTTGAAGATAATGTACAAAATCTTAGCCAGCATGTACACCAGGGTTTTTGTAATAGAATATACAGGAGAAATTTAGTTAATAGTTAGATTGACACCTTTCATATAATTTGAAAAATGCAATAGGCATTCATAATAGAAAATGGTAGACAATAATAATCTATTATATAGATTTATATAAATAGCTTAGTCATAATATATTTCTCTAAATAGGAAGTGAAATGGAGGCATTGATAGAGTCATAGTCTGGGTTTTTCTTAGAAGATGTAAAAGACTTAGAAAGCAGAAGCTATATAATGCATATATAAATGTAAAAAATGATGATAATCTTGCATATGAAAGAACATATACTATTAAAACTGATAGAAATTATTATTATTATTATAAAGTTTACTTATTTGAGAGAGAGAAAGAGAGCAGTGGAGATGGGCAGAGGAGGAAGGAGAGAGAGAGTTAAGCAGTCTCCACACTGAGCTTGACACAGGGCTCCACATGGGGCTCCACACAGGGCTTGACTTGGTGTTCAATCTCATGACCCTGAGATCACAACCCTGAGATATTAACCTTAGCTGAAACCCACCATGGGATGTTTAATGACTGTGCCACATAATCCCTCTAGTTAGAAATCATTCTTATCATGCCTTTCAACTTCACATAAATCCAAATACTGTAACTAGGTTTTCAGTTGAGTCCTGAACTATCAAAATAAAGATAAATCAATCACCTGAAATAGAAATCTGAATTTTCTTACATTATTTTAAACAAAAATATGTTCAAACTCTTCCCTTCTGTATTTTGTGATTGTTCAGAGTAAATTGAAATACACTATCTAATCTGTATAATGTACACAGGATGCACATTTTAAATTAAGGACAAAGAAATGTTGAAAATAAAAGTATGAAAAAAGTTATTCCCTGAAAATACTAATTAAAAGAATATAAGATAAAGATAAGGAAAGAGTATTATAAAGAGTAAGAAATGACATTATAGAAGAGTGAAAATCAATTCAAGACAAAGATATCGAATTCATAAAGTTTTATAAACATATACATCTTCAAATTTTATATGACAAAAGTTGATAAATCATCAAACCTACACTCAGACTTCAAAAATAGAGCACCTTTGAACCACAGCATATCTAAAAATGTTTTAAGGATTGAAATTACATGTGCATGTTGTCTAAGAACTATCTAAAAATTTGAGATTTTTTTTAAGTTATGATATTAAGTTAGAGCACAATAATTCAAAGGTAAGTAGGATATCCCCAAATGCTTGAGAAATATTCAACACTCTTCTGAATAATTGAAAAAAGGAAATTATAATGCAATGTACAATATCATAATCTAACTGATAATGAAAATGTAGTTACTGAAAATCGTAGAATGTAGCTAAAGCAACTTAAAAAATTAAGTATCTATTAAATCTAAATTTATATATTAGAAAAGAATACTGAAAATTAATTATTTTAGCTTCTCACTCAAAAACTGTAGAAGGATAAATTACAATGAAAGTAGAGAAGGTAAACAATAAAAATAAAAGCAGAAATTAGTAAATTTAAACCCAACCACAAAGTAAAGAAAAACATAAAGACAAAATTAATTTTTGAGAGAAACCAGTAAAATTGATAGAGAAATAGTAAGACTGATTCATGAAGAGACATATCTGATAACAAAAGTTTTCAACATCAACGGAGAAGAAAGTGTCATTATTATATATTTTCCTAACATTACATAGGAAATAAGAGTATATTATAAAGAAACTTATGTCAAAAAGTTTTAAAATATATTAAATGGAAAATAACCTCAAAAATACAACTTATAAACAAATAATACAAGAAAATATAGACAAACTGAATACTTTTATATATGTTAAAAACTTGAATTCATAATTAAAACCCTTTCCAACAAAAATCTTCTGGGCCAGATAGATTTACAAGAGCATTCTTCCAAACATTTAAAGAAGAACTACAACTAATTGTGGCAATTCTTCCAAAAAAATATGAAATGTGAGATTATTCCCAACTCTTTGTATTTGGCTAAGCATGAGTGTAACAGCAAAATCTTACAGTACATTTCAAGAAAAAAAAATATTTTTCTACACCAATATGTTTATGAATTCAGACATAAAAATTCTAAACAAAATATTGACAAATTTAATACAGAGATTTCTAAAGAGATAATACATCAAGACTGGGTAGCATTTATAATAGAAATATAGAATTCATTCAAAAATTTGAAAACAAAGCAATGAAATTCATCACATTAACAAAATAAAATACAAAAAAATGTAGTAAACTCAACATATTATAAAATCACTTGAAAAAATGAACAAATGTTTATGTAAAAAATAATTAGTAAAAACTAGTTTATATAAAATATGTATATTTTATATAGTATAAAAACTAGTATCAACAAACTAGTGATAAAGAAAATCTTTAATCTAAAAAAAATCTTCAATAAAACCAATAGCTAACACTTAATAATGAAATATTGATATATTTCCCTTCAAGATTGAGAACAAGAATATTTTTATATCAATGCTTTAATTCAGTAGTGTACTGGATATATTTGGCAGTGTAATAAGTCAAAAATGTCCTAGTAAGTCTTATGATGGAAAAAAGACCTCATTTTTATTTTTTCATTTTTTTATTTTTACTTTTTCAATATGTTCAGTTAGCCACTATGTAGTACATCATTAGTTTTGATGTAGTGTTCAGTGATTCAATAACTTGTTTAATAACCAGAGCTCATCATAACACATGCCCTCCTTAATACCCATCACCTGGCTACTCCACTCCACCCACCCCCACTGAAACGCTGTTTGTTTCCTGGAGTCCAGAGTCTCTCAAGATTTGTCCCACTTTCTGATTTCCCCCCTTTCAGTTTTCCATCCTTTCCCCTATGGTCTTCCATGCTATTCTTTATATTCCACATATAAGTGAAACCATATAATAATTGTCTTTCTCTGCTTGACTTATTTCACTTGCTTAATTCCTCCAGTTCGTCTATGTCGATGCAAATGGTGGGTATTCATCCTTTCTAATGACTGAGTAATATTCCATATATATATGTATATATACATTGTTACATGTGGTATATATACAAAGATATATACCACATTTTTATCTGCTCATCTGTTGAAGGGCATCCCAGCTCCTTCTACAGTTTGGCTATTGTGGACATTGCTGCTATGAACACTGGGGTGTATGTGCACTTCTTTCCACTATGTCTGTATCTTTGAAATCTCATTTTAATTTTTTTATTTTTATTCTTTTAAGATTTTATTTATTTATTTGGTGGAGAAGAGAGATCTATCTCTGCAGGCAGATGAAGGTAGAGAGAGGAGAAGCAGGCTCTCTGCTGAGCAGAGTGTGCTATTCAGGGCTGGATCTGAAGATCCTGAGATCATGACCTGAGCTGAAGGCAGAGGCTTTAACCCACTGGGCCACCCAGGCGCCCCATGGAGTCTCATTTTTAAATGACATGACCAAGTTTATAGAACACCTTATTATAGAACAAAGAACACATTATTAGAAAAATTATAAAATTAGAATATTTGCTGAATAGATCCAACATAGAGAAATTAATTACGTTTTCATATACTAATAGCGAACAAGTGGAAAATTAAATTTGAAAAAAATGTACAATAACATCAAAAAGACCAAATACATGGAATAATCTATGTAAAGATGCAAAGGATCTCTCTAGTAAAAGTGACATATATTACTGAGAGAAAGTAAAAAAGACATTAATATATGTGGGGATACATTATGTTCATAGATGATTCAATATTGTCAGGATTAAAATTCATTTTTTTAAAGATTTATTTATTTATTTTAGAGAGAGAGATCACAAGTGGGAGGGGCAGAAGGAGATAGAATCTGAAGTGGACTCTGGGATGAGTGTGGATCCCGACATGGAGCTCCATATCACTACCCTGAGATCATGATCCTGAGATCACAACCCGAGTGGAAAAGAAGAGTTGGACTAGCCAACTGTGCCACTTAGGCACCCCTAGGATTAAAATTCTTTTATGGCTCTGAAGATTAAATCCAACCCTAAAGATATTTTTGTGAACATTTACAAGTTGATTTAATAACATATATGGAAATATAAAGAACCTAGAACATTCAAGCAAGTTTGAAGTAAAAGGAATAAGCCAACAGAAATTTCTCTTTATATGAAATTTTCTATGGTATAAAATATAATTTTAAATCTACACTAATTAAAACAGTATGACACTGGTGCCTGATAGGCAAACAGATCAAGGTAATAGAACACATAATTCAGAAACAAACACTTACCTTTTTAATCAACTCATTTACAACAACTGTCTCAATGCAATTTAGAGAGAAAGAGTTGGGAGTCAACAAATTATATTGGGTAACAGATATGCATATATAAAAAAGTCAACCTTGACTAATGTATAGACAAAAATTAGTTCAGAATGAATTATATGATCTAATTGTAAAAAGTTATTCAAAAACTATATGCAGGGGCAGGGCGCCATGGTGGCTCAGTGGGTTAAAGCTTCTGACTTCGGCTCAGGTCATGATCTCAGGGTCCCGGGATCGAGGCCCTGCATTGGGCTCTCTGCTCAGCAGGGAGCCTGCTTCCCCCTCTCTGCCTGCCTCTCTGCCTACTTGTGATCTCTCTCTCTCTCTCTTTGTCAAATAAATAAATAAAATCTTTTAAAATAAAATTACATGCAAGGGTGCATGGGTCTCTCAGTTGGTTAAGTGTCTGCCTTCATCTCAGGTCATAATCCCAGAGTCCTGGAATCCAGCCCCACATTGAGGTCCCTGCTCAAAAGAGAATCTGCCCCTCCCTCATTCTCTCTCTCTCTCTCTGTTTCTCTCTTTCATATACCCTCTCAAATAAACAAATAAAATCTTAAAAAATCCACTCACTTATTGAAAAAAAGAAAAAAAGAAAAAATTACATGCAAAAGTAGATGATAAATAAATGATAATAGATTAGATAGATATAGAAATCCATCATTTCTGTTGCTTTACATATACCTCATAGAAATGTAGATGCATATTCATTAAAGCCATTTACAAATCCACAACATGATTTGTAATAGACCTATGTTGGATAAAGTCCAAACATCTATATAGAACAGAATGGGTTTATAAATTGGGTTATTTTGATAGAATGTTTTATGATTTATGAGTCTATGTTTTATGACTCAATTTATATGATTTCAAGGTAAAAACTATATGTTCAGGCAACACTAAACTATATTGACAGAAGATCTAGTTTAATGTGGAAAAGATTTAAGTGAAAGAGTCTTGTTACTTGGTGAATACTAAATCGAAAGTGTTTTGATAGGACAGTATTCCTGACAAACAAATGTTATGGTTTAATTTAAGATGATTCTATTGCTTTTTATAAACTTACATATAAGCTTCTATAAACTCATGGATTTTATAATTTCTTAAATGTGAATCACTCAGTAAAATGAGATTATCTGAAAATTTTGTTTATTTCTCTTGAGTGGTACTTTGTAAGATTTCTTTTAAAATTTTACTGTTAAACTAATATATAAATAAAATAATTTCAAGATGGAAAGAAAATATATTTTTATGTCAAATATTTAATTATAATTACTTTTAATAGAACATTTGAAACTTTTTCTTTTAATTTTGCTTGTTTATAGTTATTTTTGAACATTTTTATTTGCATAATTTTGTATGGAATTGTGATTTTAAAAATTCATATATGTTTATATACATATATACGTATATATATTCAGAGATTTCAATGTATGAAATTGCTGCATATAATTCTCAATTTGTTACTTATTTTTGTTATTTTGACACAGCAATATTTGAATTTTACACAATGTAAATTATCAATCTTTAGTTCCATATAGATATGTATATAAATATTTATAAATATATATCATATACTCACCACAGCCTTACCCTGAAAGCAGAAACCACTCTACATTTTATTCTAGTTCATTTGCCCATAGCTTAAAGAATATTGGTATATGATGGCACCAATTATCAGTACTTTTTTTATAAAATATAAGGTAATTGCTTAATTTCATTATTAGATATAAGTATCTGTGCCTAGTTCTATCCCTTTTTGGAAGCAATTAGTTATCAAGCACTTCTAAACGTTCTAATCCCTTTCAATTTAATAGGCAAAAAAAAAAATCAATTATTTTTTTCATACTCTTGAGTATTTTTGACCAGATTCAAAGCAACTGAGATTTTAGCAACACAATTCTATAGGCAGGAGAGAAGACAAGATAAGACATAAAAGAATATAAAACATTAAATCCAAGGGCAGCCAAGAAGTCCAGCTAACAGCATCCAAAGACCTCAAGTCTTAAAGTGTTCAAGGACAATTATAACTTTATGATCAGTGCACAACATTGTGATATCTAAATTCAGACTGAAAATAATGATTTGGTTCAATGCCCTTTATCCATTTATAGAAGTCTGGCCAGTGATGAATTTATACACACAACATTCAATTTTTGTGAGATAGAAAAAGCAGGGGTGGTTACTTTTGAGAGATTTGAAGGAGAATCTTTTCCATTCCTATTTCCTACCTGGGAACAACTGGCAATCATTGGCTTGTAGATGCACCCTCCAATCACATGGCATTCTCTCTATCTCTGTGTCTTCAAGTTGCTTATTTCCCTCTGTGCTTCCTCCTCTTCTTATAAGGACAGCATTCATGTTGGATGAAGGGTCCACCCGTGTTCTCTATGACCTTGTCTTAACTGATTACATCAGCAATAATCCTGTTTCCAAATAAGATTACATTCTGAGACAATTGGTATCAGAGCTCCAACATATCATTTTGGGGTGGGGGGGTCATAATTCAACCCATAACAAAGTGTTTCACTTTGTGTGTTTTGCCCTGACCTTTCTTCCAGTTGAATAATTCTTTTTTCTGCTCTTTAAACCTGTCAATTGTAGTTTTTGAAGTTACTTTTATTTTGTTTTAATAGATTCTAATTCTTTACCAATAAATTCTCCATAATTTACTTCTTTCTTCCCATTTTTATTCTATTTTTTAACACATAATTATATTTATTTTAAAGTCCTTATCTACTAATTTCAACACTTGAATCATATTTATTGTCTGCTTTTCTTTTGCTTTTTGGTTTGTATCATATCAAGACTTGCATTCTTGGTGAATTAAAAAAAAGATTTATTTGCTTATTTATTTACTTATTTATTTAGAGAAGTGGAAGGGCAGAGAGTGAAGGAGAGAGAGAATCTTAAGCAGACTCCCTGCTGAGCACAGAGCCAAAGGAGGGCTTAATCTCATGACCCAAGAGATCATGACCTGAACCAAAATCACTAGTCTGATGCTTAACTGACTGAGCCACCCAGGTGCTTTTTGGTTATTTTTAATAAAATCCAGAATACTGTAAAAATAATTTTAGAGTCTCCCTTAGGGGCAGTTCTCTAGAAATAAAACTTGAAATAGAGTGCTTGTCAAGAAAAGAGACAGCTGAGCAAATAAATATGTAGCTTCCAATGATGCCCAAACTTATTTTAATCTATGGGGGTGGGTCTCAGAAGTATATTACATAGTACCATTAGATCCACTAGAAGAAACAGGCATGCATTTTGTACATTTATAAAATACAATCATTGGCTATGTTTTGATCCCCTTATAAGGGAAGAAGGTAACTTCACAGAAAAAGAATATCCCATTAGTCAAGGGAAATGCTTTGGAAAATTCTTTGAGCTTTCTGTTAATAATTAGCAAATAGTCTTATTAGCAGCTAGGGATGTGGACATCTTGTTAAAGATGGTGTGACACGAAAATATCATTTATAACAGAGACTAAAGGCCTTATTATTATCATTCAAGGATAATTTACTCTTTTCTCTGCCAGACAGACAAATTGGGGTTAATTCAGCTCCAGCATCTTAGTTGATTTGAAATTGCAGTTTTGATAAGTTTCAATGTGTCTCCAGTTTGCCTTCTTCCTAGTACCTACACCTTAAAAAACTCTAGTCGAGACTCTTACTTCTGAAAGGTTTTATCTCTTTGTCTAGTTTTGAACTCAACTCGTTGTCTCTCCAATACAATCAGACTTTAGAAAACTCTACTTTACTTTTAGAAGTTTTAAGTAAAAACTTATACCTCCCAGCCACCTGACTTCAGAATTTGGCAAACATCTTAGGAAGAGCATGTAACACTGCATATTGGAACTCTCTAAAATTCCTTTTACTTCTCTCTCTAGCCCTTGAGATGAACAAAGCCCTAAATGTTGTAAACTCCTACAAAAGTTCCACTCTGCCCAGGCAAATTAATATTTTAACCTTCTTGACAACGACCAGGATTTACAAATATCTTCAGGAAAAAAAAAAATGTGTTTGAAGATTGTCAGCTCATCACTACAATTCTACACCTCCAGGAACTTAATTCCTCTCATCCTCATAACTTTTGATATCTTTATTTAATTTTCTAGTTTTTCAGTTGTTCATGAGGGGAGTATTGGTCTGCAGCAAATTACTCCATACTCTCCAGAAGTTACCGTGCTACATTATATCCCTATTTTATCAAAGGACAGGGTAAATTAGTAAAATAAATAGCAAAATAGAAATACTATAGAGTTTCAGAATAGAGGTCAATTCTTACTTAAGGCAAAAGAAAAGGTGACAAATAAAAGGTAACATTTGTGTCAGGCTTTATAGGTTTGGAAATTTTCCAGTAACAGTAAAAATAAACACTCTAGGCAAAGAGAACAGTAGAAGCAGACCCATAAAAGCAAACAGATAGAGTTATGGATTTAAGGAATGGATAGGCAACAATAAAAGATAAAGCTGAAATTTAGTGGGAGGTTTAGACTAGCATGAATAATTTCATTATTATTATTTATTTATTTATTTAACAGAGAGAGAGAGAGAGAGAGAGAGAGATCACAAGTAGCCAGAGTCAGGCAGAGAGGGTGAAGCAGACTTCCTGCTGATTTCTTTTTGTTGTCTGTCTAGGACATCTAGTACTAAGTTGAACAAAAGAGTTTTTTTGTTTGTTTGTTTGTTTGTTTAGGTTTTATTTATTTTATTTTTTATTTATTTGACAGAGAGTAGGCAGAGAGGCAGGCAGAGAGCAGGAAGCAGGCTCCCTGCTGAGCAGAGAGCCTGATGCTGGGCTGGATCCCAGGACCCTGAGTTCATGACCTGAGCTGAAGGCAGAGGCTTTAACCCACTGAGCCATCCAGGTTCCCCCAATAATTTCATTATTTAAGTAGAAAAAAGTTTGCTGAACAGTTTGTAATACTTCTTAAATATAGCTAATACATTTCAAAGTTATCCTGTAGAAAAATTAACCAACCCTAAGTATTGAAGTAGGTTAGAAAATTATTACAATATCCTTGATGTCATTAAGGAAGTCTAGAGGATTAGAAATGATTAAAATGTCCAACTGAACCTGTAGACAGAAGGAATTAAAATTGCTTATACAACGTTTGTATAAGAAAGAAAACCAATATTATATTACTCAAGCTTTTTTAATTCTATATAGCACATTGCTAATGTCAACCCAAAATGTGTTATTCTTTTTGTATATGATCATAGTGAATTGTTTGAGCATATGGTCACCCAACTGACCCATATTTCCTGGTCTCTCTTGTACATAGCTTTTTATAGCCATTTGTCTAAAATCTAATAAATAGAAAATGAGGGGTTGTTTAACTAAAGAGGTTGGTCTCCTCTTTGAAAGAAAATTTCTTGCCCTAGATTTTCACTCTCTTTTTCTTCCTATAGATTGAATGGCCAAAATAACAGTAATTATTGCTCTATCATGCAAAGGAAAAATTCCTCCAGCTCCAGCATGAATGATCATGCGGAT
The DNA here is from genome assembly GCA_028646535.1 of Procyon lotor. Taxonomy (NCBI): domain Eukaryota; kingdom Metazoa; phylum Chordata; class Mammalia; order Carnivora; family Procyonidae; genus Procyon; species Procyon lotor. The sequence continues at coordinate 148,071,802 of CM053603.1, forward strand.
CATGAACATTCATGATCATCATGGCTGATCATCATGGCTGATCATGAACATCAGCCTGAACCACTCACCTCATGGCTGCTAAGTAAGAGTGAAATAAAATTGTGTCTTATCTAAGCCAGGGGCTCTAGGTATAAAACTTAGCCTGTATTCTAAATTACAAAGGTAACCGAAGAAAAAAATGTTTCAACTTATAGAATAGATATAGATAACACAGTAAGTAGAAAAGGTTGATATATGGTGAAAAGAGGCGTAAAAAAGTATATCCCACACCTCAGGTCTAAAGACTGATTTTTATATGTGCATACAAAAATCCAAGTAAAGAAGTTACCATATAATTAGCCAGAATAAAAAAAATTAAAAAATTATGAAAAAAATGGAAAACAATGTAAAATTCAAATGAGAAAGCCAAATTCAATTAAGAATCAATCTTACGTTTATGCACATAATGTATTTTTAATTTTAATAAATTATTATGTTAAGACTAAATCACAGCTTCGGCAATAACAAGCAGAAAGAAAAACTGTAATCTATTTTTTTTAAAGATTTTACTTATTTATTTGACACAGAGAGAGAGATCACAAGTAGGCAGAGAGGCAGGGTGAGAGAGGAGAAAGCAGGCTCCCTGCTGAGCAGAGAGCCAGATGCAAGGCTGGATCCCAGGACCCTGAGATCATGACCTGAGCCGAAGGCAGAGGCTTTAACCCACTGAGCCACCCAGGCACCCAGTAATCTATTTTTTTAATTAACTAAAAACATATTAACCATGTATTATTTTCATTTCTCTGCTCATTGTTATTTTTTGGTTTTTTTGAGTGCAAAGGGGACTTTTGGAAACAAAGATATTTTACCTTGGCCTTATAATGGCTGTATTTCATAACAGATAAACATTTTATTAGAAATGAGAAATAAAAAGATTTTCTTTACATTCACAATAGTTGATTAATGTTGTCATTGTATTAATATTTGTCATTACAGCACAATAAAAGCATCAGAAATATTATGCAATATTAATTATTCTACTTCTACCAACACATTCTAAATATCTCTTTGTTCTAGATATATATTTGAAAATCTGAACTTTTCTGAGATCACTTCATAAAACATTGCCTATTTTATGCTATTATAAAAAGTATTTTATTCCACAATACACAAAAAGTACATTTTTTCAAGAGATATAATTTACAAATGGTTGACTCTGTTGCTAAACAAACTATTTAGGAATTACAGATACCAATGTCTTCTGATAGCACTGACAGGCAGAACAAATTACCTCAGAATCATCCCTTGGGCCAGAAAGATGAAGCTATTTTAAAAATGGTCTGTAAGACAAAACTTCATTATTATCTATTTGAAATAGAATTGTAGTTTACATTTGATAAGTACTCTCCAAGATATATACTAAATTTTAATGTGTACTTAATATTAAACATATGGATGGGTCATATTAATGTAAATGGGTTAGAAAATGAGAAAAAAATAAGTTAATATAAAAAAAATAAGTTAATATCTTGAGGCAAAAATTATCTTTTTATTCATTACATGTTCTTGGTTGTAAAAAAAAAAATCCTCACTCTCACTTTTTACCAATCCTAAAAAAAATTCAGTTATCAGAATACTAGTTTATAAGAGTTCACCTAATTAATTATGCCTGGAGGAAATACTAGAGCAATGCTGTAATGGGGACAGCTGTTCCCCTGAAAATATACTTTTTTTGGGTGAGCTCCTTGTAGAAGACTTTTGCCTAAGGTATTGGACCCTCACTCCTCTAGGAAATAATTATAAAAACCTCAAGAGAAAAAGAGAATGACATGATTATAGAGGTCAATGGCAGACCGGGGATAGCTTACATCACTGTTAACCTACCCTAACTTAAAATATTCTAGCATTTTTGTAAAATCTATCACTTGATTTCCTGAGAAAAAAATAAGGAATTTCCCCAAACTTCCTACATACTTTTATCAGCTTTTGCGAAAACGATAGTGTTTATATTATAGAATGATGAGGTTAAAACCTAAAAGGAATCTAACAGGAAACATTGTATTTATTTGTTTTTTTCCAAATTGTATTGCTTTGAGCTACATATATGAAAATCATATTTGTCTCAAATTGTTTAAAGAATTTAAATCTACATAAAATAAATCAGTAAATTGTATACAGTGAAATGTCGTAGATAAAACATTAGTTGGAATTGATGTATAATAGCATTCTTCAGAAAATCAAGATATCCCACAACCAGAAGAATACAATTTTAACAGATATTAAGCAATATACATTTTTAGTATTTCTTGGTATGAGGTGAGTGTGAGGGAAATAGTGAATAAATAATCACTGTAAATTTAAAGTAAAATTTAGTACAAGCAATCTAGAATAATGAGTTAAAAATCATATAAATCATAAGGCTTTAAGTAATTGAATAATAAGAGTTTATGTCTATAAACTACCTATTATAGTTCATAGACATAAGTGCTACTAAATAGTGCTACTAATAATTACCAAGGAGAAAAATAATGTACTAGGCATTATTTTCTCTGAAAGCTATTTGATTTTTCATATATTATACAACTAAAAATAAAAACTTAGGAAATGTATGTTTATGGCATAGATTATAATAATGTTTTCTTGATGGATACCTATCTGCTAACTCATCAAGTTGTGTACATCAAACATGTACAGCTTTTTCCATGTCAGTCACACCTCAATAAAGTGGTTTAGGAAAAAACAACAGCAACAACTAGGAGATATCACCAAGATGGTGACATAGTTTATTCCTGACTTTGCTCCTCATCACAAGAACAACTAACAACCATTCAAGAACTAGACACCACTGAGAAATTCCTAGGGCACAGAAGTGAAGGTGATGCAACCCCCTGTAGCACAGAGACAAAGACTGCATTAGAAGACTAGGAGAAGCAAGTACACATGGACTGCAGTGTAATTATCCCAGAACAGCACAGCAGCATGTGGAGAGTTCTTCAGTTTCTTCAGTGGGAAGAGAATCCATGAGGGACAGCTGGCCCCCCTGCACCACATTATGAGTTGCTTTGCACGAGACCCTACTCTAATCTCATCCCACAAAGACTAAAGAGGAATCTTCAGGGCTAAACTACTAGTAGTCCAACTGATGATGAAGGCAGAGAGGGACTTGAAACAACCAACACACAGATCTGTCAAACCATGTTTATACCTGTACAAGTAGCAATCTCAACCAGAGATTTCACTCACCTGTAGAACAAAGATGGAGGTGCACTCTGACCAGGTTGCACCTGTCAACTGTGGGTTGCACTATGGGTTGCACACTGTGGGTTGCACCCACTCTGTGGGTTGCAGATCTGCCCAATTCAAATTGTCAGATGGGGACTTTCCTGACCCTACAGCCTGGTTTGCCCATGTTCAGGCAAAGAGCTGAATCACAGCAAATCAATGTAATAAATCACATTAGTAGAATTAAAGAAAAAATAATGCAATCATCTCAATAGATGCAGAAGAAGCATTTGATAAAATTCAAGATTGATTGATTGATAAAGATTTTATTTATTTACTTGGGAGAGGGAGAGAGTACAAGCAGTACAAGCAGCAGAGAGGGAGAAGTAGGCTCTCCACTGAGCAGGGAGCCAAATGTGGGGCTCAATCACAGGACCCCCGGATCATGACCTGAGCCAAAGGCAGGCACTTAACTGACTGAGCCACCAAACCACCCCTCAAGATCCATTTATGACAAAACTTCTTAACAAATTAGACATAGAAGAAGTATATTTTAACATAACAGAAGCTATATCTGATAAACACATAGCTAACATCATACTCAATTTGTGGAAAGTGGAAAGCTTTTTATCTCAGATCAGGTAGAAGACAGGATGTCCAATCTTACTGCTTCTATATAACCCAATACCATCAGTCTTAGCTACAGCAAAAAGGCAAGAAAAAGGAAAATTATCAGATTTGGAAAGGAAGAAGTAAAACTGTCTCTATTTGCAGATGACCTAATTTTATATACAGAAAATCCTAAAGATTCAACCAAAAAACTGCTAGATCTAATCAATGAATTCAGCAAAGTTGCAGGATACAAAATTAATGTGTAAAAATAGTAGCATATATATACATTAACAATAAATTTTCTGAAAAAGAAATAAAGGGATCAATCTCATTTGCAATAGCA
>CM053603.1:148076457-148093281 GCA_028646535.1 Procyon lotor
AACCATAAGAAAATGAAAGTAAAGTATCATGAAAACAGTGTAGGTAAAGACAGCAACATTATTTTAAAACTCAGCAATTTCCCACAGAACTTCTCAAAACTAGCTTTTAGTTTGATTTTCTTCCTATTTATTTGCTCTTCGCATTTCCCACCAAATTCTCACAGATGCTATCATCTTTCCAATGTTAAAGCATTCTGCTCAATTTAATTGTTTCAAATATTCCTCAGTGCTTTCCCAAGTTTAGCTCAGCTATGACTTGTGAATAAATTATCTAATGCTTTGTAATGTGCAAAAAAGAGCCTGGAATTGAAGACAAGACACCATATGGACAAAATTCAGCATTTCTTGAGCTATACGAGCCCTTTTTTGGGGCGCCTGGGTGGCTCAGTGGGTTAAAGCCTCTGCCTTTGGCCCAGGTCATGATCTCAGGGTCTTGGGATAGAGCCCCCCATCAGGCTCTCTGCTCAGCATGGAGTCTGCTTCCCACTCTCTCTCTCTGCCTACCTCTCTGCCTACTTGTGATCTCTCTGTTTCTGTCAAATAAATAAATAAAATCTTAAAAAAAAAAAGAGCCCTTTTTTAACCAAATGAAGTTTTTGATTACTCACTTTAGTTAGAAAAGTAAGTTGGTCCAAATTTATGTATACCATGCATTTGAAATATAGGTCTGTTTTTCAGCAATGTGGAAAGATTTAGTTTAGTAGAAAGCTCCCTTAAAAAGAGTAAATTCCAAAAATTAGTAATTATTTGATGATTTTGTCCCAAGATCCTCAAAGTACTGAACCTTTCTAGATATTATTAAAAATAAAAAATAGGTACACCTTTACCACTTCTAAATGACTTTATTTCCAAGAATTTGGCACACATATGTTAAGTGTTTACTATGTTCAAGAAAGGGAACCAAGTTCAAAGTAAATAGTAATTTCATATGGGAAACAAATGAGCAGAGAAAACAAATGATTATGTTGAGATGTATTCAAACTAAGAAGTTGTAGCAGTAGTACAAGAAAATCACGAATAGCCTTTATACACATTCACTTATTGTTCATATTTGGTCACGTTTGTTTGTCATCCAAATGGAGTATCGTACATATATTACATAAATAGTTAGTCCTTGTGTTTGAATCACAGCCTAGACCCTTAGCATATAGGGGCAAAGTCAGGCCATTTTCTGGGGACAACTATTCTCCTTTTGAGAAACACCTTTTGTTCTCTGGGCCTTAGTAGAGAATGAAATATTAACCCTAAGCCCCAGTTACCTTGTGATTTGAGCATTATAACTGGGTGCCATCTGACACAGCTAGCAGTAAAGCTCGGCATGCATAGCAGCACTTCATCAACGACCAGGGGTATGACACAAGACGGGACTACAGCAGGCCCTGAAGGCGCAAGTCAATTACTGTGAAAATGGCCCAAGTGTCTATATCATTCCTGCTGTATTACCTTCTCTCTCCCAGCCTGCACCTATGGCCTCAAGGGGGAATTCCCTACAATCAATTGACTGAGGAAGAGAAAACTTAGAGGTGTTTTCCAGGTAGTTCTTTGGGACATTCAGGTACCACTGGAAAGTGGAGAGCTCTAGCACTCTAAACTACTTCCTGTGACATCCCTGAAAGACAATGAGGAAGGAAAGTCCTCTCAGTGGGCAGAACTTTGAGCAGTGCACTTGATTTCTCATTTTACTAGCAAGGAGAAAATAGATGAGCAATTGCATACTTATTCATGGATTCAGGCCAAATAGTTTGGCTGGATGATCAGGGACTTGGAAGGAAAATAATCAGAGATGACAAGAAACTCTACGGAAGAAGTATGTGGAAACACATCTCAGAATGGCAAAAAAATGAGAAGATATTTGTATCCCATGTCAATGCTCACCAAAGTGTGACCTCAGCACAGGAGGATTGTAATAATTTTATAGGGTGACCCACTTTGGTATACAAGTCAGCTTCTTTTCCCAGGCCCTTGTATTATTGCCCAATGAGCTCAAAAACAAAATGGCCATGATGGGAAGTTATGCATGTGCTCAGTAACGGATTTCCATTCACAAAGGCTGACCTGACCTGATAGCCACTGCTGACTGACCAATCAGTCAGCAGTAGAGACCAACGCTGAGTTCCCATCATGGCACCATCCCTCAGGGCAATCAGCCAGCTACCAGATTTGCAGGTTAATATCTTTGGACAGTTTCCATCATAAAAGAGACTTTTTACTGGACTAGTTCAGTCTGAATACAGGTTTATCTTCCCTACATGCAATGCTTCTGTCAAGACTACCACTTGCTTACATGCAGGATGCCTTAACCACTATCATAGTGGCACTGCTTCTGCTAAAAGAACTCACTTCACATTCACGAAAAGTGTGGCAAAAGGTCTATGCTCCTCATTCCCTGGTCATGTGGTCCCACGTTGCCCATCATCCTGAAGCAGATGGTTTCATGGAATGGTGGAAGGGCCATTTGAAATCTCAGGACTAGCATTTCTAGCCTTCTGTGAAGAAGTAAACAATTTAAGCACTAATGTTTTGGGGTCATTTGGGGCCCATTTATATAATAACTTCTGCCTGAGTTTCCAGGGTGTTGGATTTGCCCTACAGATTTAAAACCTACTAGTGCCAATAATCACATCACATTAGCCATGTGTATGTTTGTATGTGTGTATGTTCTTAAATAACCTCTAAGGTCCTTCTGTCCTATTACCTGCCCTGACTTTAATCACATATAATAATTTCCTTTGATCTTTTGTCTAAGTAAATGGGCTTTCTTGCAACTTGAAAACACGCCAAGCCTGATCTGCCTTAGGACTTTGCACACGCTGTTTGTTCCCTCTGCTACCAATGCTCTTCCTACATATATCTGTATGGATTATGTCCTCACTTCTTTCAAATCTCCCCTCAGGTCTTACTAAATGTTTGCCTTTTCATGAAGCCTTATTTCAACACACTTCCAAACCTTATGCTTTTCCTTTGCTTTATTTTTTTTTAATTTTTATTTTTTTTAAATTTTATTTGTTTATTTGACAGAGAGGAGAGAGATCACAAGTAGGCAGAGAGGCAGAAAGAGAGTGGGGGAAAGCAGGCTCCCTGCTGAGCATAGAGCACAAAGTAGGGGCTCGATCCCAGGACCCTGAGATCATGACCTGAGCCGAAGGCAGAGGCTTTAACCCACTGAGCCACCCAGGCGCCCCTGCTTTATGTTTTTTTTCCCTTAGCACTTTGGTTATTACTATAAAATTTTCTAATTTATCTCATTTATTATGTGTTTCCCTTATTAGAATACAAGCCCAGGAATATTTGCATATTTTTTATTTTCTGTTTCCTAGAGCCTTGAAAGGTGCCTGATACATAAGAGTTGATCAAAAATATTAATTAAATTGTACATTTTTACACCTTGCTATGTATACATGGAGAAAATAAATAATTGGATTCGTCCCAAGGTGGTTAGTTTCATGCTATTGTAACAAAAAAAGAGGGTATTAAAAGAGATGAGTTAGCCCCTTCTGTGCTCCCCCCCAGAAAAAAAAAAAAAGAGATGAGTTAGTTGTATGGAAATTATTCAGATGAGAAATCTTGGAATCTGTAATAAATAAGAAGAAATATGTTTGCAGGGAAGGGTTGATAGAGTGTCAGGGAACTGAGTTGCTATGAAAACCCTGAATTTTATGTATGAGGAGAACCAATGTCCACAGTTTTATTGCCTTGCTAAAGTTTATAGATATAAGTAGGGATAGAGTGGAAAAGTGACTTTTGTATCCTGAATCCTGGTACTAAAACTTAAAACGTACAATCTCTTATTTTTTAGGCTCATTCGCCTCTATAAATATGATACATGTGAGAGAAAGAGAGAAGGTGCCAATGAGAAAGAAATTTCATTCAGGATTTTACTCCTAAAAATTAAGAATAAAACCAAATTCTCTTGCTAACATGTGGGCTTAATAGCAAATAGATATTTTATATTAACTTTTAAGTCAGCATCAGTTCTTCAAGGATAATGCCTATTTATTTATTTGGGATCATAAGACCAAGACTATGGCAATAAAGTTATATAAAAACAAAGGAATCGTAGAATTTTTATTTCCTTTTGCCCCTGCAGGCAGATGCAATATGATGCACATATGCTTCACCTTTATGAGTTCTCTGTATTCTATATGCAATGAAATTTTCTTAAGAAAGCAAAATGGTAGGATTTTGGAGACGAAAAGTAAATTCTTAACTTTGTTCCTCTTATTTTTTAAAACATACATCCCAATAGCATCTTAACTGCTCTAGCACAAAGTACCCTCTGTGTGTGGAGGGGTGAAGGGTTGGGGGAGAGGTCATCTATCAGGTCCTGGATTTCTGCCTCACTTCATTAGAAGGCCATATTTTCCTTGAGTGATAAACAGAGGACATTCTGCATATTTTTCACCTTGTCTTTAAACCATTCACATACTCTAAAAAGTAATATGAGGAAATTGTGGTTTGATATAGAAGTTCTTTTAAAATTGACAGCTTTTGGGTACCTGGTTGGCTCAGTCGGTTAAGCATCTCCCTTTGTCTCAGGTCAGAATCCCGGAGTCCTGGGATTGAGGCCCACATTGGATCTCTGCTCAGCGGGAAGCCTGCATCTCCCTCTCCCTCTGCCTGTCACTCTTTCTGCTTGTGCTCTCTCTCTCTCTCTCTCAACTAAATAAATAAAAATAAAATCTTAAAAAAATATAAAATTGGCAACTTTTCCTCAGTAAGAATATTGGGCTATTGGTATAATATTTTCTCTTTTATTTTCTCTTCTACTGTATATTAACATGAAATATTATTTATTCAAGTGACAGTTCAGTATCCTAAACTTCCTTAATAAACATATGATCACCAGTGCCTAAGTGACTTGTACTAATTCAATCTCTAAAATACAAATAGTTCTATTGTGCAAGGAAAGAGTTAAGCTATCTTTTCAACTGAGTTACTTACTCCCAGAGAGTGACTTATGTGGTCTATTAACTTCAACGAGATTACAAATGAATAAAAGGAATTGACCTGCCTTGTTTGAAATATATCCTAATCTGTTCCATTCAAGTAGGAAGCATGAAATAGATTTGTATGTTATTTATAGATCACAAATTATCTGCACTTAATCAATAGTTATAGAACACCTACTATGTGAAACACATGAGATAGTCACATTGGAGAATACAACTATATAAAACACACAATCAATCTCCTGGATGATTTATAGACTTAGACTTTTTCAATAATGTCTGGTAGTTTACTAGAAAGGTGTAAGAAAATGTTAAAAGGAAGAGGAGGGAAAAAAGAAATAGACAATGCTAAAAGCAATGAACTAATTATTTTAACGAGGCAAAATATAATGCATTTAAATATCCTCACATTTTATGGTATGTTTATAATTATGCAATACTATTTATATTTTTGTACACTACTATAAAGCATTGAACTATATGCATTTTCCTAACATATATGTTAGATACTGTAATGAGTTTTTTGGGGGGATGTGAGGAGGTAAGGAGATGAAGGGCTTGTATAATGAGTTTTTAATGAAATTTTACTTTCTTTCAAATTATAGGAATAGTGAATAAACACTAAGTGAATTTATAACTATTTTAATACACATTAATATTTTAGGTGATTCCCAACTGCATAGATTCCAGTATCTTGAAGGATAGGTAGCAGTTAGTGAAGTTCTGTCTGAATTTTTGTTCCATCTTTAAAACTGAATTTATACTATGATATTGCATTTCCAAATAAACTATTTTTTCCTTTTGCATCTTTGGTATTAATTTTTAATATATTTTATCATGTGAGACATAGTCTAATTTCAACCTCTAATGATTTCATATATCTTATTCTTTCTAGATATTGAATGTCTTGTATACTGTATATCTAATTTCCCTGAAGTCCAGCAGCATATACCAGACCATAGTGAAAATGTACAAATGTAGTTAATTTAAGAAGTTGTTTAATTTAAAAGTTTAAAGATCAGTATTATGACTAATATTGAATTACAGTTATTTTAGAGCTCCACTCAGGAAATAATATTAATACAAGTTGGCTGTTGAAACTGTAAGAATTGAGGCACCTGGGTGGCTCAGTGGGTTAAAGCGTCTGCCTTCGGTTCAGGTCGTGATCTCAGGGTCCTGGGATCGAGCCCCGCATCGGGCTCTCTGCTCAGCAGGGAGCCTGCCTCCTCCTCTCTCTCTGCCTGCCTCTCTGCCTACTTGTGATCACTCTTCTCTCTGTCAAATAAATAAATAAAATCTTAAAAAAAAGAAACTGTAAGAATTATGAGAATGTTTAAACATATAGAAAAATATACATAAGTCAACAACCCCAAATTATGAACTTTTACACCTTTAATTCCAAGTCTTAAAAAAAAAGCTTATTATTAGCAATTTAAGATTACCATAGAGGTTTATAATTTTGTTATATCATTTGATCAGTATTAATGGTTTCTAGTAACTGCCATGTTATTTCATAATCACCTTAAGTCAATATCCAGCATAATATTCATTGAGGAAACATTGATATCATCATTTATGTAAGAACCAAGTAAGGGATTATTGCTTTTATTAATATTACATAAAATTTGTTTGTAAACTGGGTTGAGAAAACTATTGCATCCTTCTACTTCAATCTAAAAATTGTACATTTAGAAATAAATCTATAGAAAGTAATCAGAGATTGGGTTTATTATACATACTAATAATTCAGTCTAGATGGATTGTCAAAGAACTTGTTTAGTCAGACTATGTAATGACAACTATGCAATATTAAAATACTAAAGTCTCAGAGTTTATATATTCATGCATTATTTATTAACGTATATATTAATATATTGACCTTGAGATATATGAAATAATGTGATTAGCAGATCATCAGTTATAATAAAAATAACAAAGCTTTATTTTTAATATAGTACCAAATATGGTTTGATAAAGACAATTTGATATCCATCACAGATGGAATTTAAATTTTATCACAAGTATATAATTATAGAGTATTATCCATCGATTTCACCCTCTTCCATGATTGAAACTTTTCAAGTGATTCTAACAAGAAGTTTTACCAATTTGGGTGTGTGTCTCTCTACCCTAATACAACTTAGGGAATATCTATTAAAGAAAATTTCTTTGAATGGAAAAAAAAAAAAGACAATAGCTCACAAATTTAACATATTTTAAAGGTAGCATATTAGAAATAGATTAGTTACTAGTACATGGAGGATGCGATTAGAGGCCTGTTTTCTCCGTGGTCACAGGTATTTCTGCCTTACCTAGATTAGGCATTGACCACACAATGTACTGTCCTTCGTGGAATACTGAAAATCTTGGGAAGTTACACAGCAAAAGACAATGCAGGGCATGAGGGCTTTTACATAAATGCATATATGCATTAGTAAAACACTGGAGGAAAACTGTAGTAGTCAACTCTGTGTTATATGTATTGATGTTTCTTAGGTTTGATTTGCTTTTTCATATTTATTATTTTTTTTATTTTTTATTAAATTTATTTACTTATTTGACAGAGAGAGAGAGAGATCACAAGTAGGCAGAGAGGCAGGCAGAGAGAGAGGGAGAAGCAGGCTCCCCGCCGAGCAGAGAGCCCGATGCAGGGCTGGATCCCAGGATCCTGAGATCATGACCTGAGCTGAAGGCAGAGGCTTTAACCCACTGAGCCACCCAGGCGGCCCTGCTTTTTCATATTTTTTTTTTGCTTTTTCATATTTAATATCAATAGGAGTATGTGCAGTTATTCTTTGAACTAAGTTATTTCATAATCCTATTGTGTTCAGGAAATTAATATTACAGAAAGTACTAAAAATAAAGTTAACTTCATATGTGTATCTACTGAGTTTTACTTTCCAGATTTTATAGAAATATTTATATTTTATTTATCTTCATTATTAAAGTGTTTATTCTAGGATTTGTTTGGTGTGATTTCAGTTTAAAAGGAAAAAATGGACTTTTTTCTGTGATAGTGAGATTTTCTATTTGCATTCATTTGTTCTCCTTCTCAGACAATTCCTTTTCCATTATATATTGAATATTGTCATACTTCTTCTTGAGGAATACTCAACATAGGTATACTCAACTCACATAGCTATTCTTTATCTTCAGCTTCATCGTATTCTGCCTATTTTTATCTCCACATTTTATCTGTTTATTCTGGGAGGGGTTTATTTTCTGATACAATTTTTGTCAGACTCCATTATGAGCTTAATTCATACAGTGTATTTTATTTCTACATTTCAGTTTACTGTCTATCTTATTTATCTTTCTTGTGATTGATTCCATCCCCTCTCTGTTTTGCTTAGAAATTAACACTCTCCTGCCATTCAAATTATAATTTTTTATCATTACTTCAAAAATAAGTAGATTTTGCCCCCACTATTTGCTGTTGATATGTTTTAAAATTTTATCACCTCTAAATCATTCTACTAATTACAAATGTCCCTTCTTGCCCAAGGAACACCTCTATAGTCTCCGTTCTATGGTTCACCATGAATAGCAGGTGCCCAGAGCTGGAGTCTTCATTTTCTGAACAAATTATATATTTTTCCTGTTTTATTTCCCCATTTTAAGAATATGATGTCATAATAATCTAAAAATATTTGTATCTCTAAAGTCTTTACATGTTTAAATACCTATGTGGGCTGAAATAAGGTTTTTCTCCAAATTTGAAAAATAGATGAAAGGAAAAAGGACTCTCCTAGACACATACACATTTTAAAAGTATTGCAAGTACAAAGAAAGTAACACAAAAGCTTTTAAAGTAAGAATTTTAAAAAGCACATAAAAGAGAATGGGAATCATACAGGCAATGAGAATAGTCGACTCAAAAAAATGTAAACATTGAAACATTCTTACAACCAAATAACAAAATAAATTGTGTACCGAATGATGAGGTAGAGACAGAATTTGTATTCCAATCATGAAAGGTAATTTATACACTCCATCTTTGTGCACAATTTTAAGACAAGATTTAAGTTTAGTTACCAAATATAGTGCACATAATACATAGCTTACTCTACATGGGGCCCTATATAGAGTTAAGATCTAAGAATAGTTCACAAATCCTCTTCTAATCTCTTGGCATTATAAAGTTTCCTTCTTTAATTCACTTCTCCAATTTAACATCCCCACTGCTTTTTCCAGCCAAGTCCCCTGAACCTTGACTTGGATAACCATAGTCATCATACCGAAAAAATTATTTTCAGCCTGAATGCTTTCATCAGCTCTGCCACATTCATCAGTCCCCCTGAGCCAGTCTTATTTCCTCTAACATATTTCAAATCACTGGCACATAAGCATTTGATTCAGAAAACAAAACCAATAATAACTAACAAATTTGCATGAAATCGAAGCATGACAATGCAGTAAAAAAAAAAGACAGTTTCTAAATATATTCTATGAATTTAACCCAAATTTCAAAATTTTCTTTCTAAATTTGTTTTGGCGCCATTGTTTTTTGTTCTTTGGCATTTGTTGTCTTTTATAACCTAGAGTAGATAATCCCTTGCCTAAAAAGCTAACAAAACCACTCTGTCAAATGTTTATGTACTCCCATGACCTCCCTTTGATTGAATTTTTAGTAAAGGCTTTTCTCTAATCACAGAGGTATTCATTTTTTCTTGTGTGTAAACCTTTTCTTCTACACACAACCTTTTCTTGTGTGTAAAGTATAGACAAGGTACCCTACTGGATACATTTTTATGAATATTCATTAATTTAACAAGTAATAATTTCAGGCTTGTCCCTCCCTGAAAGGTTTGATAATAAAGCAATCCAAAAAAGTACACATTTTAAAATAATTCATAGTATTTCAAAAACAAGAAATATGGCATTTGCTGGGAATATTAATCTGAAGTCTTGTCAGTCACATCTTATTCATCTCCCTTCATTCCCAATCTTCTCCATTCTTCTTCTTCAACTCTTTCACTGGATTCACAAACTAATCAAATGCAGCTTTTCATCACAAACTTGGGAAACTCAATTTAGAACTTTTTATATAACAGCATTCAAGTTTCTAAGATTCAGTCTGTAACTTATAATTATCTGCCTATTCAGAAAGTATTAACTAAGATCAAATTCAAAGTCATATACATCATACTTGATTGTCACTCCATCAGATTAGACTTTTGTATATATAAGCTTAATTTTTGTTGACAGGGCTAAATTGGAATTTAACTTGTAGCTGAAGCAGGAGAACATTTAAATGTAAATTTACTTTTTCAATGATAAATTTTCAGAACTTAGCCTGAGAATGTGAATCTAATCAAGGTATCTACACACACAATTTCCTGTACAAAACAATCATGGGACTAAATTAGCAAGCATGCAATGCCATCGAGTTGCAAACATCTTTAATCCTATGTTTATGGATTCACATGAAGTAACCTTTGAATAAAGAAACATGACAGGGAGAAACAAATGGATATATGACACAAGTGTCTTGGAGAAAAAACAATTTGATTATTTCACTAAATGTATAATATAAATAATATGCATATATATAGTATCAGTCCCCAAATATAAAGCCACCGTCAAGTCTGTAATAGATTAAAGAAAATATGACTTGCATTAATAAATGACATTTTCTGGGGCTCCCAGGTGGCTCAGTTGTTAAGCGTCTGCCTTCAGCTCAGATCATGATCCCAGGGTCCTGGGATGAGCCCCATATCCGGCTCACCGCTCAGTGGGAAGCCTGCTTCTCCCTCTCCCATTCCCCCTGCTTGTATTCTCTCTCGCTGTCTCTCTCTCAAATAAATAAATAAAATCTTAGAAATACCCAGATAAAATGAAGGGATACAATCCCAATAATGAATTCTCTGATAATTTGCCATTTAAATTGCAGCATACAAATCAATTAAAAATTATGAATTATAACAGAAACAATGACACTAGTTAATATGTTTCTATACCACCTCTAGAAGATTAAACAAATTTAAAAATAAAATTTTGAAGAGTGCCTGTGTGGCTCAGTTGGTTAAGTGTTAGACTCTTGATTTCAGTTGTGTTCATGATCTCTGGTTGTGAGATCCAGCCCCACATCAGGTTTCATGCTGGGCAAGGAACCTGCTCGAGATTCTCTCACTTTCCCTCCCCTTGTCCTTCCCCCCGTGCACACACAATCTCCCCCTAATTAAAAAAAAATAAATATTGAACACATCATGTATGGTTTTGTATATGGAATATGAGTAAAATTATTTGGAAAGAAAATGCATATATGGTTTATTAATTCCAGATTTATACTGAAATTATATACTACATTTCTATTTTAATTTAAGTATAGAATCTTGACTTTTATCTGTTTAGAATCAAAATAACCAGCAATTTGTTCAATTAAATAAAAACTAACAAAAAAAAGAAACTACAAATCTCATTTGATGTCAAAATGACCACTCACAAAATGCTGACTGAGCAATTCTCTAACTTTTAAATAGGTGATTCCTATGACAAAGGTAATTCACACCATTTCATTAAAATATATTTGAGGGGCACCTGGGTGGCTCAGAGGTTAAGGCCTCTGCCTTTGGCTCAGGTCATGATCTCAGGGTCCTGGGATCAAGCCCTGCATCGGGCTCTCTGCTCAGCGGGGAGCCTGCTTCCTCCTCTTTCTCTGACTGCCTCTCTGCCTACTTGTCATCTCTCTCTCTCTCTCTGTCGGATAAATAAATAAAATATTTAAATATATATATATATATTTGAGAGTTACACTAAAATTTCCAGGTTTGTATAGCATTTATCAATAATCCTGTTCAATCTATAAAGACAATAACTGGTCAATTTTGAATATTGAAATTATGAAAAATTTCCTGCCAAGTCAGCTTGTTAACATCAAAAGAATTTTTTCAAATTATTACCACAGAAAATGTATTGAAGGCAAAGGGCATGGATGAATAATATTAAAGAAGAAATACACTCAGGCAAGTGTGTTAATTTGTATTCAAGATAAAAAGAGTGACATGTTACTATTTTGGAAATATAGAAAAATAAATGCTTATAAAATTAAGAAAGGTGGTTGATCAGTCTTAAGCACAGTTTTGGGAGCATATATTTCTAAAGCTTTTAATTTGCAAGTGTACAAACATTATAAATGAAAACTCATGAAAAAATTAAAACTCAGGATGATATAATTCTTATTTGAGACATTAATCCCAAAGAGATATTTTTAAAAATAATCTATATTTATAATATTCTTCATAGTAGTATACAAAATGGTGAAATCTTAAAATTGTTCAACAATAGAGAACAGAGAGTAAATTATTTCATATCCATATGGTACTAAAAAAAGGTACCATTCTTGGTAAACTGTGAGGTTGGAGCTTACCTGTTCTCTCTACTTCTTTTCTTGGCTTTCAAAAATATTTCTTTCTTGCATCTATTTACTACTTTTCTCCTGTGTGTGAGCCCACATATTCTTGGTTTTTTGCATTTCTCATAAGTGTTTTCTTGTGGTTGAAAACTGCACATGTTTTTTAAAAAGATTTATTTATGAGAGAGAGAGAAGGAGCTCACACATGCATAAGCAATGGTGGGGAGGTGGGGGCAGAGGAAGAGAATCTTCAAGCAGACTCCCCACTGAGTGGGGAGCCCATGGAGGGCCTCCATCTCAGGACCCTGAGCCTCACCTCAGCTGAAACCAAGAGTTGGCAGCGTAACTGACTCAGCTACCCAGATGACCCAACTGCACATTTTAAATAAATTGGCAAACAGTGCATATCAGATTCTTCCCACCCTTAGGTTTGTTGTTGTTGTTGTTGTTGTTGTTATTGTTGTTGCTATTTGGTGTTTATTTGGTTATTAACTTTTCTGACCTAATTGTGTTAAGTCTATTCTTTGACATGTGCAGCTACTAAAATCTCAGCTGAGGTTAATGGTCAGCTAATGGCTGAAGAGATATTCTCTAAATGTGATTTTCCTTCTATGCATAAACCAGTATTCATTCTCGGATTTCAGATGACTCTCTGTATTCCATCCCCAAGGAGCACAGTTTTCCTTGCCACTATGATCCCCTCTAGGGCTTAGAAAAGAATTGGATTGCTAAAAACAGGGTAGAAAATTGAACCAGTAGACTCTGAAGACTGTGCCTCCACCTTCCAGCCCCAAGGAATAGGATAAAAACTGAAGCCAAGGTCAACATGAGGCAGGTTCCGGGCCATCCATAGTCGTAGCACCCAGGCATGAACCTCAGCAGTTCCAGCACCCAGTTTCCCAGAAACCTCTCTGGACACTCAAATTTTCCAGGAATACTAGTGGCAGATCCAGCTAGCTTGTCCCTTCACAACCTCCTGTACCCCTGCCCTTCCACAGCCTTCCCTCCCCCCACATCTAGAGTAGTCCTTTGGAAAAAAAAAAAATCATACCACTTTCCTCTTGATTTAAATTCCAATTGCTTTGCTCTATACTTTGTCAAAATCTCTACCAAAATAAAAATGACCTCTATGAAGTTTTCAAGTTCTTCCTATTCCAATTTAATATATGCTAATCCCATCTCACTTCCCCTAGATTCTCCTTAATATTGCTACTAAAACAAACAATACAGTGCCTTTTTAGTGCATTTCTTCTTGATATTCCTTAAGCCCAACATCCTTGTCCCACTATCTTTCATAGTGTTGATTCCATTCATTGATGACCCATTTGGCCTAAATCATTCTGAAAATCCTTCTCTTAATGTGTAAAGGTCTCTTACCAGCAGTTACTTACATAGTTACACATAATCCTGCATGACTGACTTCAAGCAGGTCCTGCTCTTTAAAATTATTTTGGTCATCCTTTTGTTTTTCATTTAGCTTCTCCTTCTATATGTATATGGTTCTTTAAGCAGAGAAACTGCTTTTACTCCACCACTTATCATTAGAATCTACTCCATAGTAAGTACTCAATGATTGTTGGCTAAATGAATTTGAACAAAGTTTATTAGAAAACTACATATTGGAAAGATTATTTGTGGGTCTAAGTGATTTTACTTGTATATTTATTTTCCATGTATTTATAGCTATGTTTAAAAAAACACTTTAGATTTATATTGAAGCAAGTGTGATACTCTGCAGCATTCTACTCAAAAGTACTTAAAGAAAATATTAAATCCAACATTGTTGTGTAAATAGGAAAGTATGTTACAATAGGCAGAAGTTTTAGAAATTTCAGAAATATAATAAGGATATAGGATGAGATCAATAGATACACATAACTGAAGTAACCACAATCTAGTAAATGTTCTCAAGAAAGAACTATGGAGATTAGAGTTGGTTCCAGTCAAAGCATTTCAAGTTGCTAATATTACAAATCCATAAGTAAGAGTACCTACAGTAATATATCAATAATATAAAACAATATGTACAAATGGAGAGAACACAGCACAACATTATGGTGGTAGTGAAGATAACACTAAAGACATTTTATTTTCCACTCCATATTTTGCATTTTAAAATGTTAATCTTTTATAATAATTTATAAATTAAAAATATATTGGTTAAATGATGCTGTGTTTAAACTATTTAAATGACATAAAACAGAGAAAGAGGCCCTTGAATTTGACCAGTTCAACAATGTCACTAGTAAACTATGTCCATCAATCCATTTCAGCATTATGTAGTATACATGCCCCCCAAAAATGATAAGAATAAACACCCTGTAGTCATTTGTCCTATAATGAACATCTCTTTAGCTGAATTAATGGATGTTATCCCTGTAAAACAGATACCACTCCTACATCCTGATCAAAGAAAAATGAAGAAAATTTAAGGATGCAATGAACATTCTGCTGCAGTGTATCTTCAGTCTAGAAAACCAGTAAATAGGAGCTCTTGGGTAGCTCAGTGGGTTAAGGACTCTGCCTTCAGCTCAGGTCATGGTCCCAGGGTCCTGGGATCTAGGCCCTGCATTGGGCTCTCTGCTCAGCAGGGAGCCTGCTTCCCCCTCTCTCTTTGCCTGCGTCTCTGCCTACTTGTGATCTCTCTGTCTCTGTCAAGTAAATAAATAAAATATTTAAATAAATAAATAAATAGAAAACCAGTAAATAAAACTATGGTTAATATTGTATAGAATACTAACATTAGAAGGAAAAATAATTGTTTATTAAGTGGTAAATAAAATCATAGTTAATATATAGAATATTATAGACTATGATAAGATAGTTAACGTTTTATAAAATATAGCTAATATGATAGGGAAAAAAAGATTGTACTTTATTATTAATACTTGCAAGAGACCCATCAATGGTCAAATTTAATTTATTAAAAAAGTATAATGAATGATCATTTATTCTTGGACTTTCTTCCAAATTTGGGCAACAATAATAAAGCATTAGTGTAATAATCATTAAAAATAAAACAGATACCTAAATTGTTTCAAGAATTATTAAAACCTAAAACTGCTAATATACGACTCCCAAGCTATTTATCAATTCCTTTTTATTATTTATGACGAATAAAGTTTTTTTGATGATGCATGAATAACAAAGTAAAAACGTTTCATTACATTATCAAAGAATTTAGATGATTTTAACACAGATTTTTTTCATACTGATTTTGGGATTAAAGGAAAATATTGTTAAGTAAATTTATTAAAATAAAATTTTAGTAAAGTAAACAATAATTTATCTATCCCTTCATTTGAAATGCCTTTTTGTTTGTCCTTTTAATGGTCTAAAATTGCTTACCCAGCATTCAATTCTGTTTCAAGTTTCAAAGCTACTTTAAATTCCACTTTACTTTGGTATTGATAAAGGAGGAAACTGAACTTTCCTGTTATTTACTTATCTGTTGAGTTTCAAGAAATGTAGATACAACAAAAAAATGCATGGATTTTTTTAGGTTCCTTTGTTAATACTATATCAATAATGACTCTATTTGGGGTGCCTGGGTTGCTCAGTCATTAAGCGTCTGCCTTCAGCTCAGGTCATGATCCCAGGGTCCTGGTATCCAGCCCAACATTAGGCTCCCTGCTCAGCAGGAAGCCTGCTTCTCCCACTCCCCCTCCTCTCTCACTGAGTCTTTCTCTGTCAAATTAATAAATAAAATCTTAAAAAAATAAATATTGACTCTACTTGTTATTAGCCAGAACGACAAGTTCTTTATTAGTTTTACTTATATTAAATGTAAAGAGATAAATATAGCTGTACATTTTATTTAATTTTTTTAAAAAGATTTCATTTATTTGACAGAGAGAGAGATCACAATAGGCATAGAGGCAGGCAGAGAGAAGAGGGGAAGCAGTCTCCCCGCTGAGCAGAGAGCCCAATGTGGGGCTCGATCCCAGGACCCTGAGACCAGGGCCTGAGCCTAAGGCAGAGGCTTTACCCCACTGAGCCACCCAGGCGCCCCTGTAGCTGTACATTTTAAAGAGTGTCTGTAATTCCACAGAAACTAGGACTTATAATGCTATTTAGAAAAAGTATTTTTAAAGTGTTATTCACGTCATTCTTTTAACACATTTTATTCATGCCAATCTTTTAAAACATTAAAAAAAAAAAAAAAGGAAATCCTGCCATTTCCAACAATATGGATGAACCTGAACCCAGAAGGCATCATTCTAAGTGAAGTAAGGCAGAAAAAGACAAATATTGCGTGGTGTCACCTACATGTAAAATCTAAAAAAAAAAGTAGAAAATTGTTTCTAGGACAAGGACTTAGGGGGTATAGGGAAAGGTTGGTAAAAGGAAACAAACTTTCAGTTGTAAGATGAATAAGGTTTGAGGATCTAATGTATAACATAATGACTATAGTTGATAACACCATGTTGTAGAATTGAAATTTGCTAAAAGAGTAAAACTTAAATGCTCTCCTCAAAATATATATAGAGAAATATATATAGATAGATATTTAGGCACACA
>CM053603.1:148093781-148113707 GCA_028646535.1 Procyon lotor
GGGGGGGGGGGGGGGGGGGGGGGGGGGGTTGTGGACATTGGGGAGGGTATGTGCTGTTAAGTGCTGTGAAATGTGTAAGCCCGAAGATTCACAGACATGTACCCTGGGGCAAATAATACATTATATGTTAATAAAAATTAATAAAAAAAAATCACAATGAGATATTATCTCACACCTATTAGAATGGCTATCATTGAGAAGATAAGAGATAAGTGAAGATGTAGAGGTAAAGAATCACTTGTGCACTGTTGGTGGGAATGAAAACTGGTACAGACACTATAAAAACATTTTTAAGTTTCCTCTAAGCATTAAAAACAGAATAACCATATAAACCAGCAATTATCATTGCTCTTGATACTCAAAAGTTGATGTAAGAAAGGCCCAACTTGATATTCACACTGTTTTGTAACGTCTTCCCCTTGAATCTGGATAGGAACTGTGATTTGCTTCTAACCAAGAAACTATGGCAAAAATGACGAACGGGCACTCCCATAATTAAGCTATATTATGTAAAATCCTATAGTGGTAGCAGACTCACTGTATAGACTTTCTCCTTTATCAGCTCTGTAGAAGCAATCTGCTTTGTTGTGAGTGTGCCTAAGGAGAACATTCCATGGCAAAAACCCACAATTGGTTTCTAACTGCAGATAGTGGCTTCTAGTTGTAGAGGACAGTGCCCTCAGCACTGAAGTAATAAGAAGTAATTCTCCTGACAATCCAAGTAAGCTTAGAAGTAGGCCCTTTCCTCATCAAGTCCCCAAATAAAGGTTGACATGTTGGTTGCAGCCTTAGAAACCCTAAACAAAAGACTGAACCAAATAATGTTCAGACTCTTCACCTACAGAGACTGTGAGAAAATAAATGTGTTGTCTTAGGGCACCATTTGTGATAATTTGTAAGACAACACTAGATGCTAATATAAATGCTGTTTCTCACACATTTGCATTATTCAATATCTCCCCTAGTATCCTTTAGTTTCCACATATTTCACTTTCTTACATTTTCTACCTGCCTCTATAAGCAGATTTAATTTTTCCTGGATTTGTTTCAGGTTATTTCAATGAAATATAATTTATTTCATGAAGATATTGTTGAATGATTTTTATGCTTTCACTTCTCAAACTTCTCAAACAATTTCACCAACATGGTGACACAGCATGACTTTCCATCTCAATGCCATATCCACTCACCTGTAGATGTAGCTAACTTTCTGCTCTGCTGATCAGTCTTCTAGAATAATCTAATTTTCTGCTTTGGTGGATGATCAAACTAAACAAATTGTTACCTTCACAGACAAGCTTTAAAAAGCAGCATTCCTGATGAAACAAAATCAAAGGTTCAACTATTACCCAAGAAAGGGGGAAAGTAACTACTTTTTCAGATTTATTCAGTCTATTCATGTCACATTTGATAACAGTTTATCATAAAAAGTGACAATGGAAGAAATTAGACTCAAATATATATCTTTTTAAATCTTGCATTGAAATTTACTGGAAATAATTGAGACCTCAAAAGTTTACCACCCTTTTTAAAAAAAAATCAAACAATAATTATAGCCATTTTTTTCTTTAATTTTAGGAGCTAGAAAATATAGCATATACATAGTAAGTACAAATTCATTAATTTGATAAATATATGTGGGTACATAGAATAAGCCAGAACACAACATAGTTATCACCCTAAAGAAGTATATAGACTAAGAGGAAAATCATGACATGATGGCAAAGTATACACCAAAAGCAGATGCCTCAAAGCAACTATAAACACTATATTATAAAATTCCATAGATTAAAAATAAATTAATTATATATAAACTTATGTTTTGAAAAATAATTAACAATAAAAATGCTGTTAGAGAAACAAAAATATACTGTAATTGTGAAAAATATATTTTTTTTTTTTTTTAAGATTTTTTATTTATTTGACAGAGAGAAACATAGCGAGAGAGGGAACACAAGCAGAGGGAATGGTAGCGGGAGAAGCAGGCTTCCTGCAGAGCAGAGAGCCCGATGCGGGGCTCGATCCCAGGCCTCTGGGATCTGACCTGGGCCGAAGGCAGACGCCTAACGACTGAGCCACCCAGGTGCCCCGTGAAAAATATTTTTAAGAGTTTATGAACCATTCTACTTTTTTTGATAAATAATGTATAAGATATATATGGTAATAGTACTATGTATATCATAAAATCTTATTGCAAGTGTGTTTTTCAATTTTAGGCAATAGATATACAGTATACAGTTGCTGATTTTTTAGAAATAACCAAAATATTTGAATGATTCCATAAACAATTCAAATTATTTTGCTAAATTGCCATAATATAATTTAAAAGCCTGCCTTCATAACATGGAGAGGCACACATAGTTGATATATTCTCCATGTTGACCAAAAAATCAATGTTATGTGTTCATATTCAAGGTTAATTTTAACTGACAACTCCTCATTACTAATCCCTAAGTATTCATCCAACTTTATACATGCTTATTGATTAAAATTAGTTGTTTTGTTGATGATCTTTCTTTCTTTCCAAGATGGTTTACTGTAGTCATGATAGATTGATTGATTGATTTTAAAGTTTAAGTAGTTAACATACGATGCAATATTGGTTTCTGGAGTAGAATCAGTGATTCATCACTTACATATGATACCTAGCGCTCATCATAACAAGTGAACTCGTTAATATATATCACTCATCTAGCCCATCCCTTCCTCCACCTCCCTCCTTCAACCCTGTTTGTCTTCTATTGTTAAGAGCCTCTTGTGACTTGTTTACCCTCTCTCCTTTTTTCTTTTCCCCCTTCCCATATATTCATCTGTTTTCTTTTATAAATTCCACATATGAAGGAGAGCATATAGTATTTGTCGTTCACTGACTGACTTATGTCACTTAGTATAGTATACTCTAGCTCCATCCATGTCACTGCAAATGGCAAGATTTCGTTCTCTTTGATGGCTAATATTCATATATATCACACACACACACACACACACACATGTATACATACACATACATATATATACCACATCTTCTTTATGCATTCATCAGTCGATGGGCATTTGGGCTCTCTCCCTAGTTTGGTTACTGTTGATAATGCTGCTATAAACATTGGGGTGCATGTATCTGCTATAAACATTAAACATTGGGGTGCATGTATCCCTTTGAATCTGTATTTTTGTATTCTTTGGGTAAATACCTAGCAGTATTATTGCTGGATCATAAGGTAGTTCTATTTAAAACATTTTGAAGAACTTCCATACTGTTCCAGAGTGGCTATACTAGTTTGCATTCCCACCAACAGTATGAATAGATTCCTCTTTCTCTGTATCCTTGCCAACATCTGTTGTTTCTTGTGTTGTTAATTGTAGCCATCCTGACAGGGTGAGATGATACCTCACTGTTGTTTTGATTTGTATTTCCCTGAGGATAAATGATATTGAGCATCTTTTCATGTGTCTGTTGGCCATCTGGATGTCTTTTTGGAAAAGCTTCTATTCATGTTTTCTGTCCACTCCTTAACTGGGTTATTTGTTTTATGACTGTTGAGTTTAATAAGTTCTTTGTAGATTTTGGATACTAACCCTTTATCAAATATGTCATTTGCAATTATCGTCTCCCATACCATAGGCTGTGTTTCAGTTCTGTGAATTATTTCCCTTGCTGTGCAGAAGGTTTTTATCTCAATGAAGTCCCAATAGTTCATTTTTGTATGTGGTGATGTGTCTAGTAAGAAGTTGCTACAGTTAGGGTCAAAGAGGTTTTTACCTGTATTCTCTTCCAGGATTTTGATGGTTTCCTATCTCAATGATAGTAGAGGACTTTAACACCTCACTTCCAGCAATGGAGAGATCATCTAAGCAGAAAATCAACAAGGAAACAATGGCTTTGAATGACACACTGGACCAGACAAATTTAACAAATATATTCAGAAAATTTTATCTTAAAGTAGCAGAATACACATTATTTTTGAGTACAAATGGAACATTCTCCAGAATAGATCATATACTGGTCACAAATCAGTCCTAAACAAGTACAAAAAGATCCAGATCATACCATGCATATTTTCAGGCCACAATCCTATGAAAGTAGAAGTCCGCCACAAGAAAAAACTTGGGAAGACTACAAAAATGTGGAGGTTAAAGAACATACTATTAAAGAATGAATGGGTTAACCAAGAAGTTAAAGAATAAAATAAATATGTGGAAGCAAATGAAAATGAACACTTGACAGCCCAAAACCTTTGGGATGCAGCAAACACAGTCCTAAGAAAGGAAATATATTGTAGTACAGGTGTACCTCAAGAAGCAAAAAAAGTCTCATATACACAACTTAAACTTACACCTAAAGAAGTTAGAAAAGGAACAGCAAATGAAGCCTAAAGCCAGCAGAAGAAATGAAACAATAAACATTAGAGAAGAAATAAATGGTATAGAAACAAACAAACAAACAACAACAGCAACAAAAAACCAAACAGTAGAATAGAATGATGAAACTAAGAGCTGGTTCTTCAAAAGAAGTAATAAAATTGGTAAACTTCTAGCCAGACTTACCAAAAAGAAAAAAGACCCAAATAGATAAAATCACAAATGAAAGAGGAGAGATCACAACCAACATCACAGAAATACAAATAACTATAAGAGAATACTATGAAAAATTATATGCCAACAAATTGGGCAACCTGGAAGAAATGGACAAATTCCTAAAACTTACAAATTACCAAAACAAACAGGAAGAGATGGGAAATTTGTACAGATCCATAATAAGGAAAGAAATTGAATCAGTAACCAAAAATCTCACAATAAACAAAAATCTAGGGCTAGATAGCTTCCAAGGGGAATTCTACTGGACATTTAAAGAAGAGTTAATACCTATTCCCAAACTATTCCAAAAAGTAGAAACAGAAGGAAAACTTCCAAACTCATTTTTGGAGAAGCATTAGAATCAAGCATTACCTTGCTTCTAAAACTAAACAAAGACCCCACTAAAAATAATTACAGGCCAATATCCCTGATGAACATGGATGCAAAAATTCTCAATAAAATACTAGCAAATCAAATTAAGCAGTAAATTGAAAGAATTATTCACCACCATCAAGTGGAATTTATTCTGCAACTTCAGGGGTGGTTCAATATTTGTAAATCAGTCAACATGATACACCACATTAATAAAAAAAGGTTAAGATGCACATGATCCTGTCAATAGATGCAGAAAACCATTTGACAAAATAGAGCATTGTTTCCTGATAAAAACCCTCAACAAAATAAGTATAGAGATTTATTTTTATTTTAACTGACATTTGGCAGATTACTTTTTTTGTTACAATAAATATCTTTTACGTGAGTAAAAATTTCCATCACTTTAGGCTATCTAGTATTAAGGACTATGATTTAGCTATAAGATTAAGAAAGTTTCCTTTATTATTAATTGTTTTATTACATAATATTTATTTTCTGCAAAAGAATTGTCTTCTACCTCTATGCAACACAAACACATATATTGCACACATATCTTTTAATATTTGTTGACTCTTCACTGTATTTCTCAAGCAACTGACTGTGTTTGTGTGTATAGAGACAGCAAAGAAATTTGGACCCTTGAAAAATTAAAACACTTAAATCAAAAACTAAAAATTTTGATTCTTATTACTTTTAATACTGTTGATATTCAGTTTTTGCAAAGAAAGAATTGAGGTCATTAAAATAAAACAAAACAAAGGGTTATCTGGGGTCTTTAGGAATTTGAAACCAAGAGACAGATTCTGGAGGAATGTGAAATGTGCTCTGAGTGGGAAGAAGACAGAGTTTATAAAGGCAAAAACCATAGACTTATATAAGTTGGTTTTAAAGAATTAAGAATTTAGATGTGGACATGTATAGGACTAACCTCCCCAATGGCCTATAGGCTCCATTTTAGGGTCCCCTAAGTACTGACTTCATTTCAGATGTTTCCGTTCACAATTCCAATGAGAAAAACTATTTTTCTGTTGCCTTTTCTCCATATTTTCTAACATATAAAAATTCAATTTAACATGTCCTTATTTTAACAATTTTCAAAATAACTACATGAATTTTCCCAATTATTCTTATGCCCCCCTCATTCCTCCACTCCCACTCATCCCCATAAATGACTGAGGAAGAAGGTCAATTAGTCTGCCACTTCAGCAACTATCCCTAGTAGGAACCACTCTAGGAAGAAGTCTGCTCTCCCTTGCACCTGAGAAGGGCCCAGCATTAATTTGACTTCCCAGAAATTTGCCAGGCTGCCCGGGAATAGCCCCTCTCCTAATAATGTGAGTCCTGGGGTCTGGATAGAAACATGAGGAAAGATAATGATCCCAGCTTGAAGCAGAAATAAGAAACTGAACTTTTACGTTCTGGCAAAAGATGTGCAATTCCAGGCAGGCACGCAGTGAAAAGTGATTGGAAGAAACAATAAAAATTACCAGCATTATCATTTATTCAGTATGTGCCCTATGCCAGGCTGATGTAATCAAATGTCTCAAGTTCTCGTCCTTAATATCCAAGTAAGGGCCTTTTGCATGTGGGGTACTTCTGGGGACTCTCAGACATGCATAGTGTCCAGGTAGTTGAAAATAATCTCCTTCCTTCACTTCCAGTTGTCTCCATCTCTTCAGTACTTCCTGATTCATCTTTCATGCTCTTACTTTCTTCTTGAAAGGCACCATAGCACAGTGGTAGTGATTGGAGAATTTGGAGCCATGCTGCCCAGGCCAGAATCCCAGCACTAGTGCTAAAACCTTGGACAAGTTATTTATTTAACTTCCATGTGAATGTATTTCTTCATTTGAAAATAGTAGCACCTGCCTCATTTGGTCAACATTTGGAAAGTGTAATATTTGGACAGTGATAATAATAGTGAATGGCATCCAATAAACACTGAGTATGGTTGCATGCTCCCTTAAGAAAACAAACAAAATCTTATTGAGGAAAAAATATTAAACACTTGTCCATGTGAGTAAAGGGAGGATCCAAGTTACTAAATACTTTTTCTAAGTTCATGATCCTTTCAAATTCTGGTTTCCTGACTACAAATCTTGGGATCTTAGTAAATCACATCCTTAATCTAAAGGTGATCCTCCTAAGCAACTCTATAGGCAAAATAGAAGGCACACGTGTCTTAAAATAGATAAACCTTATTAAAGAGTTTAATTTAAAACAAGATTGCATGTTAGAATTAGAGACTTGGTAATATGGGGCAAACTGGTAGAGTTTCAATATCAAATGTTTCTTAGTTCTACATATTGTATTTTCCAAATATGTAGTTATCACATAAACCTATTTTCAAATGTAGATCCTGTATCTTCTTAAAAAGAAATGCTAATTCTCCTCTTTAATTTGGTCAGGGGCTCAAGACCTCCCCAATCAGTAGAGTATGGTCAAAGTGATAGCATGTGACTTCCCAAGCCAGCTTATTAAAAGATTAGTGCTATTTGTTGGGTCACTCATTCTTTTTGAACATGGATCTTGGTAGCCTTGGGTTGATAAATACAAAACTTGCCTACATTAAAATGTATTGGAAATATCATGTATTCAGAAAACATATAAATGGACAGAGAGCCCAAGGAGTCTTAGGTGTTCAATGTATGACGTTCTCAACCTTGAGATAAATCTAGCCCTCAGCCTTTGAGCTGCCCCAGATGATGCCATATGAAGTTAAGACAAATTGCACGTATGTGAACAACATAACACCTTTAAAAAACGTCTTTATTGAAATATATATAACATGCAATATAATTTATCTATTTATAAACTAAACATTTCTAGGGTATTTCTGTTTTCACAGAGTTGTGCAACCACCTCACAATGAGTTTTAGAATATTTAGAAACTCTGGAACATTAGCAGTTGCTCCTCATTGCTACAACCTCCTCTCACCCCCTACCCTTAGGCAAACAGTAATTTACTTACTGTTGCTATAGATTTGCAAATTCTAGATATTTCATATAAATGGAATCATATAATAATCTTTTTGTGACTGTCTTTTTTCACTTAGTTTAATGTTTCTAAGATTCATGAATTTTGTAGTGTCTATCACTACTTCATTTCTTTTCATTACCAAATAGTAATCAGTTGTATGGATATGCCACATTTTATTTATCCATTCATTAGTTGATGGACATTTGGGTTGTATCCTGTTTTGGCTATTACAAATAATGATACTATAGATATTAATGTGCGGGTTTTGTGTGGACATAAATTTTCATTTCTTTTGACTATACACCTAGGGATACAATTGCTATGTCATAGAGTAACTACATGTTTAACTTTTTGGAAAATGCAAAACTGTTTTCCACAGCAGGTGCTCCATTTTATATTTCCACTATCAGTTTATGAGGGCTCTGCATTCTCCACATACTCACCAGTGCTTGTTTTCTCTCTCTCTCTCTCTGTTATTATAGCTATTTTAGTGGGTATGAAATGGTGTCTCACTGTGATTATATTTACATTTGTCTGATGGCTAATGTTGAGCATCTTTTCATGTGCTTAGGCCATTTGAGTCTCTTCTTCAGAGAAATGTCTATTCAGAACTTTTGTCTATTTGTTAATGGTATAATTTGTCATTTAATTAATAAGTTGTAAGTGGCTTTTATAATAGATTTTCTGAAATATGATTCATATACCATGAAATTGATCCTTTTGAAGGGTGAATATTTAAGTATATTCACAGAATTGTGCAACTATTACCGTTATTTAACTTCAAAACACATTCATCACTCCTAAAAGAAACATTATACTCATTAGCAATCACTCCCCATTACATCTCTAACCTAAATATGTGTTTAATTTCCACATAATTGTATTCTATAACTGTCTATAAGGTCTGGTTGCTTTATGGTGTTGTTCAAACCTTCTAATTATTGTTGATCTACCAAGTATTAGAAGTGAAGTATTGAATCTCCAACTATTCCAGAGTATTTAGTTGGACTGTGTTTTTCTCTTCTTCTTCCCCCCAATCCTTCTCCCCCTTCCTCATCTTCTCCTCCTTCCCCCTCCTCCTCCTCCACTACTACTACTATTTCTCCTTCTCCTCTCCTTCCCCTTCTTCCTCTTCTTCCTCTTCTTCCTCTTCTTCCTCTTCCCCTTCTTCCCCGTCTTCCCCTTCTTCCCCTTCTTCACCTTCTCCTTCCCCTTCCCCTTCTCCTCCTCCTCCTCCTCCTCCTCCTCCTCCTCCTCCTCCTCCTCCTTCTTCTTTTTATTCTACTAATCTCCATCTCCAATTTCTGGCATTTACTTGCAAGTAAGGATTAGACCTGCTATTTCTCTATTTGTTTTCTATACATCTGTCTTAGCTCAGGTTGCTATAACAAAAATGCCAGGGTGATTATAAACAACAGAAATTTATTTCTCACAGTTTTGGGGGTTAGAAGTCCATGATCGAGGTACTACCATAATCAAGTTCTTGTGAGGGCCTTCTTCTGTACTGCTGATTTGTCACTGTATCTTCAGATGGCAGAGATCAGAGAAAAGAAGCAAGCCCTCTCATGACTCCTATAAGGACTTATAAGGATTCTCATGAATCATCTAATCTTAATTACCTCCCAAAGGACCACCTCCTAATACCATCACATGGGGGTAGGTCAACATACAAGCGTTTTAACATATGATTTTTGGTAGGACACAATTATTAGCTCCATAACAACATTCTATGTCTGTCTTGCTCCTTTACTACACCATTACTGTATATTAGGTATTTATGTAACTTAGCAGAGCCAAGACACACAGAGATCTTACCAAACAGTAAGACCAAACCCTACTCAAAGATCTGGGGAAATGTTCCAGGCTAGACACATAGCTCTTAAGCACCTTCAGTTTCCCAGCTTTTGAACTGGAGGATCTGCAGTAGTTCTCCTTTATCTGTCTCATCATTGTATGTAGGATGTGTGGGGACAGATAACTTTCAAAAGGACTGTATTCAAAAAGCTATAGCTGTGGATGCTCTGGACATCCTAGATAATGCCATAACAAGGTGAGACTTGGGAGTTTGGGTGGAGGGGATGACTGTATTTTTGATATGAGATGGTTTTGAGTTATTATGACCAGAAAGATGACCATTTCTGACTGTATTTTTCAAATACAGATATACCAATAACTATTTCATCACATATCATCTTCCTATGATATGAAGTTGAAACTCTTCCATCAAGAGACAAGATTCAGGTGACTTCTTCTTGAACTTTGGCAGACTTATGTAATGACCTTGACAAATAAAATGTGTTAGACATCTCACTGAGTGATTTATAAGTCAGACATCTCACTGAGTTAAAATGTGATGTGGCTTCACATGAATATCCCTCTTGAGACACATGTCTTTGGTGCCCTGAGATAACGCATAAGAAATATGAGTACATGGAAGACACCATACGGGAGGTAACATTTTGAGAGATCACATAGAGATAGAAAGAGTTGCTTGAGAAGCTGTGCCGGGTCCCAGTTCTATGAATCTTCCTAGAATAAACTGCCACACAGCTGAGTGAAATAGTCTTCAAATATTCCATTCTCACCCTTTGAGACCTTCAATATTTATACCGGACATTGTTAAATACCATAAGCCCTCCTTACTGTGTCAGGTTAAAATTTTGTTACACTTATGACATAATGTATTGTATTATAATACAATAATGTAAATGTAAAACTACATTTTGAGGTACGATGTTACACAGCATACTAATTATTTTAACCATAAATTTAGTATAAAATATAAAACTTTTGTTAAACTTGAATTAAATATCAGGGGAGTATCTGGGTGATGGGTGTTAAGGAGGGCACTTGATGGAATGAGCACTGGGTGTTATATGCAACTGGTGAATCACTAAACTTTACCTCTGAAACAAATATTCCCCTGATTTTTTTTTTATTTAATTGATTTTAAATTAAAGAAAAATATCTGGAGGATATTTGGTACTGAATTAGCAGTCAGAAAATAGTTATAGTCTGGGCCCTACCACTAAGTAACTTGTGACTTTGAACAAGTCATTTAATTTGGAGGATTTTGCTATTTTTTCTATAAAAGTAAGAAAATGGACTAAATTACAGCTAATTCCTAGAAGACTTTGTAATGGATATTTATATGAAACATTCAAAATTTGTTTTAGGTTTAACATTATATGTGACCTATTATGGAACAAGACACTGCAAAAATATGGATATTATTTGGTAAGAATATGTGATTGACAAAAGAAGTCATTAACTTATAGTAAATGCCAATCCAGATAAAACCACTTAGGTAACTTTATTATAATGTAAATAATGGTTATGTAACTAAAGATCTGTTCAGTTATATAGAGCTTAATGTCCATGCCTATATCCATGTCACTAGTAAGAATGGACATTTTAAAACTGTTCTTCACGATTCTTCAGAAGATCCAGATTAATACGAGGTTATATTCACCATATGATTTGGGCAAGGAAAAGAGACAGATTGGCCTCAACAGAGGCCTTTTGCCAAATGGATAGAAAAGTATTCTAGTAAATAATTCAGTATATGGGATGAGTCCATGTGGCTCAATATGAGTATCCTACTGTTAGGAGAGAAAGGGATTTTCAATACAATTTAGTGTTTTACTTAAACATCTACAAATTTAGTGGCAATGTGACAGTAGCAACTGTCATTTATGAGAGACCAAATTTTGCCTAGTAGTAGTGGAAGGGATGCAAATGAATGGCAAATTCTTGGCAGGGATTTCTTTGTAGAATCTTTTGGGGAAAACACACCAGCTATCAACACAGAGATAAGTACAAAAAGTTGGAGGAGATAGAGCTAAGAGGAATACTTTCTTTTTCAACATAATATTTTGTTCTCAGTCCAATATTGTCCTGGGAAAATTTTTTCTAGATAGGTTTCTTAAACAGTTATTAGAAACTTTTCAACTGATGCCAAAAATTTTGTCCTGTTTCAATATATGGTTGTTAATTTCATAGAGCTAAACATTCTCTACTCTTCAAGTCAAAGCTTATGTTTAAAAAATATATATATATGCATATATATGTATGCATATGAATATATCTGTAATTAGTACTTTACTGTTGGTATGACAGTATTTATTTTTATTATCCACAAGATGCCAAATATTTCTATTCTAGAAATATCCATAATTACTATAAATTTTAAAAATACTATAAATTTTATAAAAATATTGTAAGTACTTGACATGATATTTTGTTTAAAATTTTTCTATTATTCTAAAACTAGTGAATGGCTGTTCACCTTGTATTCTTAGAGCTCTGGAGAGTAGAATGATTGAACTACCTGTTTCAGATGTCTATAATAGTTTTGCTTATCTGAAACATACTAATCAATCATGGCAATCTTTTCTACTGAGCCTTGAAGAGGCTTCAAAATACTTCTCAAAACACCTCCCTGGGCAATTGCTGTCAATCTATTTAAGCTAGCATTGGAAATGAAATGTATTTTTCCATCTCTGGGTTAGAGCTACTCTACGGTAATAGCTACTCTCCTGGTTTAGCAGTGTAGATACAAGACTTACTCAGAAAAGGCATAAGAATGTAAATCTTCCAGCCTGTCTACTTCCTAATATGAATGATTAAATAAGAGAATTGCTAGAGTTCTGGGAATATATTTCCACTGTTATTGCTCTAAGTTCTCCTTTTCTCAAGGGTACATGGTTATATTGCAATTTCTTTCCTCTTTTGAAGTTGGTTATGTACATGTGACTTGTTTTTGCCAACAGAATGTAAGCAAAAGTGGTGTATATCTCTGAGCAAGTAAGTCCCCATGCCCTTGTCAATTTTGAATTATTTGTTGCAATGGTACTTCCATTAGCTTGAGTCTGGAGTGGCTACCATGAGAAGAACTCCTGCCAACATACCTTGGGTGAGGTAGAAGAGAAACAAAAACTTGCTGTTTCATGCCATTGAGATTGAGGATCATTTGTCAAGGAAAATAACTTAATACCATGTCTATCATAACCAATTCAGGAAACTGGTACCTAGAAGTGAGTTGCTGGTGTTAAAAACAACAACGATGATTATAACTAAAAGATAAACCTTTGACTTAGGAGCTAAGCAGTTGATGGCTTATGAGCTACTGTTAGAGTCTGGAAAGATGGCAACCCATAATACCCACTGGAAAAATGCTTAAAGTGTCACTCATAGTAACTTTGGAGGTAGAATGTATGATTGATGAAATTATGTCTAGAGAAAGGTTAGTAAGCTGATTTTTTTTTTAGCATATTTCTGGTTTATGTCTCCTATGTTTGACAAAGTATTAGAAGAAAAGAGATTACCAAAGTAGTGTGGGACTTTCAGAAGTTGGACTAATGATCTCTGTGAGTTTACTCTCTCACATAAGAAATAAAAATACTGCCAAACTATGGTAATCAAACATTTTAGAACTTTTAAAAATAACCAAAGGCATAGAAAAAAAGCTGATAAGCATTTATTGAGAGAAACTAGTGAAACTTGGCAAGAACAGCAGGATCTTTGACATTTTGCTTGGAGTTATCTACACATCCTTTCCCCAGCTCCATGGTATGTTAGTCAGGCGGGCTGGCAGACTCATCACCAACAGAAGGATTTACCTCTTTGGAAGCTTGTTAAAAGCCTCATCTTCAGAAAACATAGTATTTTGATCTCTTTTGAAAAGCCCCACTTATAACCTTGTTGCTACTTGATCATAGTCCAAGCTCTAGTCTCTGGAAAAAGTCCTATCCTCAGAAGCTTATTGAACACAATAATGATCACCTGGAATAGTTAACATCTTAGCTGAAAACTTATGTTCACACAAAAAGCTGCATGCAAATGTTTATCTATAATTGGCAAAAATTTCAAGGAACCAAGCTTTCTCTCAATAGGCAGATAAATAAGTAAACAATGATATATTTATACAGTTTGTGTTATTTGGTGAAGAAAGGAAATTCCCTTTCAAGCTGCAAAAAGACAGTTTAATCTGTAATGCATAATGCTAAATCAAAGAAGCTAGTATATAAAGACTACATTTTATATGATTATATTATATCAGTCTAGAAAAGGCAAAATTATACATGCATTTAAAAGATCAGCGGTTTGCCACTGGTTCAAGGTGAGAAGGAGAGTAGAATAAGTGAAGCACATGGGATATTTTTAGGATAGTAAAGCTGCCATACAATAGTGTCATGGTGAGTATATGACGGCATGCATTTGTAAAAACCAATAGAACTTTACAGTCAATAGAGCAAAACTTAATATATGCAATTTAAAAAATCATTAAGCAGGTCAGCAGATCTCAGTATGGAATGCAGAGTGTGACAAAAGAGTCTAAATGCATTAGAAATATAGGAAACTACTGAAGGAAGTGGGGGAAGCAATACTGAGCTTCAGAACATTAGATATAAATAACATATAAACTTCATATAAAGTTATATATATAAATAACATATAAACATATAAACTTCAGAACATTTAGATTCTTGAAAGCCAAAAGTAAAAAAAAAGATTACAGATTTGTATTCTAGATAATAAAGTTGTTTCTTACTGGGTAAAGGTTAAGAATTCTGAAGTTATTATATATTTATACTGGTATTAAACAATTAAGTAAATAGATAGCATATAGTGAGTGTCAGGTTTTTCACTATTGGAATGAGAAATTATAGATAAACAAGAGGAGGAGGCTAGAAAGATCCATGTTGAAATAGATTAAAGTTGGATGCATCAATATGAACTTATGTTTAGTTTAAAATAGATGCAGATGATTACATATATCCACTTCTGTGGATATATGTGTACACACAAGCTAGTACACACACACACACACACACACACACACACACACACACACACACGCTTCCTTGCCTGTCAGTTGAGTAGCCTAGAAATAATGGCACTTCGGTAGCAACTAGCACCATACTGTAGCAATCATCTTAGCTTCTAAAATTATTTTCCAATAAAAGGAACCAGAGCTCCTTGAAGAAACTGACAATTCTACGGCAGGGACAAAAATATATAAGTTGAGCTAGAAGCGACTTATATTGTCAGAAAGTAAGTGCTGAGAAACATAACAAAAAAATGCAAAAAACAAATGGAAATATGTCAAAGGAACACAGGCATCAACTGAAAGATCTCCCAGTGGCCAAACCTGGAACAATATTAACAAGAAAATAAATAAAGTAGTATTGGATTATGATCCAAAGCATAAAATAGGTATCTGTGAGTCCATATTGATAAAATAAATGATTGAATAAATAAGTGGGAAGAAGAGACAAATTAATTCCTCATGTAAAATTCCAAATAATTTATGTAGATATGCTGTTTTTTAAAAATTATAAAAATGCTTAAAGATTTCATTTATCCATTTGAGAGAGCATGACCATGGTAAGATAGGGAGAAGGAGAAGCGAACTCCCCACTGAGGAAGAAACAGCCCACAGGTCTTGATGCCAGGACCTTGAGATCATGACTTGAGCCAAAGGCAGACACTTAACCCACTGAGCCACCCAGGTGCCACCGATATTCTGCTTTTAAGAACATGGAGCATAGCTCCCCGCTTTTTTTTTTTTTTTTTTAGATTTTATTTATTTGACAGAGAGAAACACAGCGAGAGAGGGAACACAAGCAGAGGGAATGGTAGCGGGAGAAGCAGGCTTCCTGCGGAGAAAGGAGCCGGATGCCGGGCTCGATCCCAGGACTCCGGGATCATGACCTGAGCCGAAGGCAGACGCTTAACGACTGAGCCACCCAGGGGCCCCAGCTCCCCGCTTCTTAAATGTGAGGTACACATAGTCACTTCTTTCAAAAGAGAACAACATAGAAACCAGAAAAAAGGGAGAGAAATCTGATTAACATTATCTCATCCAAGTGATCAAGGTTAATATCAGCAGTGATGTCATGTTGAAAACTCTTGATATTATGTGATGAAAATGTCAATTTTACTTC
Source organism: Procyon lotor (assembly GCA_028646535.1). NCBI lineage: Eukaryota > Metazoa > Chordata > Mammalia > Carnivora > Procyonidae > Procyon > Procyon lotor. The sequence goes on from CM053603.1 coordinate 148,109,661, forward strand.
AGTTGTCTTCTTCCCCAAACCTTAAGCTCAATCTAATCATGAGAAAATTATTAAACAAATTCCAGTTGAAGGAGATTCTACTAAATACCAATGAACCATGGTCTTCAAAACTGACAAGTTCAACAAAAACAGGAAAGACTGAAACTCACACCATGGGAAACGTTACAAAGACATGACTACTAAATGTAGTGTGGTATATTGAATTCTGGGCCAGAAAAATGACATAAGTAAAAGCTAAGGAAACTTGAATATAGTATGAACATTAGTTACAAGTAATATGTTATATAAGCTATTTACTAGTAATAAATATACCATATTAATTAATTTGCTAGATATATAACATAGATTAGTAATAGATGAAATTAAATGTGACATATATGAGAATAACTGGTACTTTTTTTAAGGTTGTGGGATTTTATTTTATTTTATTATTTTTTAAAGATTTTATTTATTTATTTGACAGAGAGATCATGAGTAGGCAGAGAGGCAGGCAGAGATGGGGGGAAGCAGGCTCCCTGCTGAACAGAGAGCCGGATGAGGGGCTTGATCTCAGGACCCTGAGATCATGACCTGAGCCGAAGGCAGAGACCTTAACCCACTGAGCCACCCAGGCGCCCCCATAGGATTTTAAAAATTTAGTTATATACACATAACAAATGCAACATTTCGAAGTATACATTTCCATGGTTTTTAGTGTATTCTATGTTATGTAACAATGATCATTACCTAATTTCAGAATAATTCTACGAACACAAAATGAACTATGTACCTGCTAACTTTTAATCTCATTTTCTCCTTTCCTCAACCCCCTTTTTCCCATGGCAGTCACTAAATGATTTCTGTCTCTATACATTTGCCTATTCTGGATATTTCATATGAATGGAACTGTATGATATCTGGTGTTTGGGGTCTGGCTTCTTTCACTTAGCATAATGTTTTCAAGGTTTATCCATGTTGTAGCATGTAACAGTGCTTCAGTCTTTTTATGACTGAAAAATATTCCTTCATAATGATATATCACTTTTTGTTTATCCATTGATCAGCTGATAAGCATTTAGATTGCTTCCACTCTTTATAAATATTATAAATGAAATAATATTGCTATGAAATTCATCTACAAGTTTTTGTATGGACATACGCTCTCATTTCTCGTGGATACATACCTAGGATTTGAATTGTTGGCTCATATGATAATCCTATGCTTAATTTTTGGGGAACTACTCAACTTCCTTAAAAGGTCACTTCACCAATTAACATTCTTACCAGCAATGTACAAGGATACCACTTTCTCACCATCTTCACCAACATTTTTTATTATCTGATTTTTTAAATTCTAGTTATCTTACTGAGTGTGAAATAATCCCTCGTGTGGAGTACTTTTGATAGCATTTCCCCTTGAAGTATCTTTCCACATGCTTACTGGCCATTGTAACCTCCTTTGATGAAATATCTAGTCAAAACTTGGTCCTATTTTTTAAAAAAATTAGTTATCTTTTTTTGGTTGAGTTGTAGAAATTATTTATATATTCTAGATACTGTGTCAGATATATAATTTTGCAAATGCTTATCCTATACTATAGGGTTTGTCCCACAACTTTCTTGTTAGTGTTCTTTGACACACAAAATTTTTAATTTGATGAAGTCCAATCTATGTATTTACTCTCTATCTACTATTACTGTGTGTTTCATGTCATATGTAAAAAACATTTCTTAATCTAAGGTCATGACATTTTTCACATTTCCTTCTAAGAACTTAATAGTTTAAGCTTTTAAATTGGGTTCTTTGATCCATTCTGTGTTATATTTATATATAGTGTATGGTAGGGGCTCCAAATTCATTCTTGTGCTTCTGGATATCCACTTATACCAACAATATTCATTAAACATACTTTTCCTTGCCTTGTCAAAAATCAATGAATCACACTGTACTGGTTTGCAATATTTTGCTAGATATGAAACTGTTCTAAAAGAAATAAAAAGTTATCTAAAAAAAGTGCCCTGGGATTTCTATTGGAATTTTACCTACAAGTCAATTTGGAAAGAACTGCCATAGAAATGTTAAACTTTTCAGCTCACGAACATGGAATAACTATTTACATAGGTTTTTAATTTCTCCTAGAAATGTTATTTTTTAGTTCTGTTTGTAGAGAGAGTTCTAACAATTTTTTTTCTGTTTATTCAAGGTAATTTAAGTGTGTTGGCATCATTGAATTGTTGCCATGAATTGTTGCCATGAATTAGCATGCCATTTGAATTAATTGATGCTACTAAGGTTATATCTGGTAACTACTAAATTTACTTAGTTTTAGTAGTTATTTTGAAGGTTCCTTAATATTTTCTGTGTAAACAATCAAATATTCTGGAAACAGAGAAAGTTTTATTGCCTTTTTCCAAGGGATCATATTTTTTTCAAAATTTTCTCACTATTGCAATATCTAAATACACTAAGACAATGTAGAATATATTTAGTGACAACAAGTACTATTGACACATTCTTGGTCTGAGAAGGAAAGTATTCAAAATATAAATGGTTAACATAATTTAATTGCAATTCTTCAGTGTGAAATTCTGATTTAAGATTATTTAAAAAATAAAAAATTCACACAGAGATTATCAGATAAAACTTCCAATTAAATATTGTAGAAAATATTTCAGTTTGACTAGAGAGGGTAATGAAAATCTGAGAATTTTTAGGTGAAAATTTCCTTTTATTGAAATATGTACATATAATTCCATAAGTTTAAACAAATGAAACATTACAATTTTTTATATAAGGAAAATTGAATTGTACTTTTTTTTAAAGTTTTTTTTTAATTTTTTGACAGAGAGAGAGCAATAGAGCACAAGAAGGGGCAACGGCAGGCAGAGGGAGAAGCGGGCTCTTCATTGAGCAAGGAACTCCATGTGGGACTCAATCCCTGATCCTGGGGTCTTGACCTGAGCCAAGGACAGACGGTTAACCAACTGAGCCACCCAGGCGCCCCTTATTGTACTTTTAAATGTGAATATTAATATCTCACAGTTAAATGTATAAGGAATTCTCTAAAATTGAATTAAATATTATATCATACTACATTGAAACTTAGCTTAAAAGTTCATAAATTGTATACATGAATTCAGTATGGGTACCCTTAAAATGTTATTCTAATGGTTAAATATCTTTACAGATACAACACAGGCAAGATAAACAAAAAGATAATACAAAAATAGAAACCTAGGGGCGCTGGGTGGCTCAGTGGGTTTAAACTTCTGCCTTCGGCTCAGATCATAATCTCAGGGTCCTGGAATCAGGCCCCACATCCGGCTCTCTGCTCAGCAGGGAGCCTGCTTCTCCTCTCTCTCTGCTTGCCTCTCTGCCTACTTTTGATCTCGCTCTCTCTCTGTCAAATAAATAAATAAAATCTTAAAAAAAAAAAAACCTAAAATATTCAAAGCACAGACTATAGATCAATACAGCCTCAGTACAAATTTCCCTAGTAAACTGGGGCAATTTACTTTCTCTATGCCTGAACTAAATCATTATAAAATAAAGATAATAATAGTTTTATGTAAAAATAATCATTGCTGGGCGCCTGGGTGGCTCAGTCGTTAAGCGTCTGCCTTCGGCTCAGGTCATGATCCCAGGGTCCTGGGATCGAGCCCCGCATCGGGCTCCCTGCTCGGCGGGAAGCCTGCTTCTCCTGCTACCATTCCCTCTGCTTGTGTTCCCTCTCTCGCTGTGTTTCTCACTGTCAAACAAATAAAATCTTTAAAAAAAAAAAAAAAATCATTGCTTTAGTTATTGAGAAAATTAAGTTATGTGTGTGTACACACCCATATAAAATACTGACAAGGGTAATGATACATAGTAATTACTATATAAAGGTGTTAATTATTAATATTCTTAAAATATCTATATACTAATTAAATTATTATATCTCAATAAGGATCAAAGGCATTCACCTTAATATATTAAATGCCAAGTTCTAATCCACAGCTGTAAAATTTCAAAATGCCCACCATCCTATATATAATTTTGAATATTGTTGTCCATACCTACATTTTCAT
>CM053603.1:148114207-148131005 GCA_028646535.1 Procyon lotor
AAAAAATGATTTTTTATGCATCAAAGAACAAAATTCAATGCAGTATTCAATATAATGTTTAAACCAATTTTACTGATAATTTGAAAGAATATTGAATGTACTATAGGTGAAGAACACATTAATCCATCAATTCTTTATCAGAGAAATATTATAACTTTCCATCTGTTTAAATTTGTGTCTTTTACTCAGACAGATTATCTAATTAGTTAGCAATTATACTCTGGGCTGTGGTTTCTAAAAGTGCCATGAAAAAAGTTTAAATAATTCAAGTTCAGTTGTAAAATTGCAATAAGCCAGGGTAGATTTTAAATTTGAAATTCAATTTCAACCTGGTCACAAACTGTAATAGAGAGCATAATGGAAGTGCTATGGCACCAGAGATGTTTTATTATTTATCACAGAATGTAAATGACATGCTGCACACCATCAACATAAGCAATTCACAGCAACTGTATTATGGGCCTGAGAATTATTTATTAGAATAGGTGTTGGACTAGCATTGAAGGGTGAGAGTTTGCACGGTTCTGTGAAATTTTATTTATTCTTTCTATCCACCAAGGTCACTCCACATGCTCACTGTTTTCAAATGGCCTGTTAGTATATAACATACACATTTCACTAAAAGTTGATTTTCCTCCTGCATCTCCTTTGTACACATCCCTTCCAGTGAAGTTTCTTACAGTGCTGGTTCATCAAACATCAAGTTTAATCTAGGCCACCACCTTGAAATTTGAAAAGGCAGCAGTAGTAAGTTTAACTACCTTGAATGGAGGACCATGGAGCTCACTCCAAATATGACACTGCCTTTGTACATGTATCATTTATGGTCTGAATAGTAGTATTTCTACAGTCTAGAAATGATTATGCTTTGGGAGAAAACATAGCAATAGAACACACTAAGAGAATAACTGTAGTTGGTATTACATTCATTTAGAAATAAAAATAACTTTCCCACAAATTGCAATGCTTATATTATCTAAACTAGAAGATCTAATGTCACTACATATGGAAAACCAAATAATAATTAGCACGATTCTTACAAAGTATCAATCATACAAAGCAGCAGGAGTAAGAAGAAATGATTACTCTAGAGAAATATTCCACTCAGGCAATTATGAAGCTTGTAAAAGTAGTTATATCCTTTTTCCTGAGAACACAGTGTCTCTTTAGCCTGAATTTTAATGCATAAATTGTTCATTTTTGACCTGAGTCTTCCATTTTCTGATTCATCGTGACAATCTCTTTTAATCACATACTATTTTTTGAATCAGGGTTTAATAGGGTAAATTAAATTTCACCATGTGACATTATTATCATACTCTTTTGTACTTTTTTTGTAATTTTGTACTTCTTTTGTAATTTTTATTAACATATAATGTATTATTTGCCCCAGGGTACATGTCTGTGAATCGTCGGGCTTACACATTTCACAGCACTTAACAGCACATACCCTCCCCAATGTCTACAACCCAGCCACCCTATCCCTACCCACCCACCCCTCCCAGCCACCCTTAGTTCATTTCTTTAGTCTAGGAGTCTCCTATGGTTTGTCTCCCTCCCCATCCCTTCCTGTTTCATTTCTCTCCCCCACTCCCCCAAACTCCCGCCTTGCCTCTCAAATTCTTCATATCAGAGAGATCATGTGATACTTGTCTTTCTCTGACTGACTTATTTCGCTTAGCATAATACCCTCCAGTTCCATCCACGTCGTTGCAAATGGCCAGATTTTGTTTCTCTTGATGGCTGCATAGTATTCCATTGTATATATATACACCACATCTTCTTTATCCATTCATCTGTTGATGGGCATCTAGGGTCTTTCCATAGTTTTTTTTTTAATTTAAAAATATTATTTATTAGTATTATATACAATGTAAGTAGATAGAAAATGAATAAAGTGAAATTGTACATTTTTACAATTAAAATTGGGGGACTTTGATTAGAGTTTTGGGAATTCAAGACTTTAAAATTTCTTTCATTTAGTCAGGTGAATGGCTAACCACATTGGTGCATGGATTTCGAAAGTTTAAGCCTCCATGTTCATCTCTTACCTATATTACAATGAAAATATTTGTCAGCAGGAGCTCCGATTGAGTAAAAAAATGTATTAGAAGTCTAAAACTTTAAATATAATGAAAATTTTAATGTGTCCTAGTGTATCATAAAAACACAAAAGCCCATCAAAGACTAAAACAAAGATGAAAGAAATAAGAATTTACAGTGCAAGGCAATACAACCTCTATGATTATAAGATTTAAAATATCCAGCAGTTTATAATGAGTGACAAGTTAAATAAATATAATTTCACTTCTGAAATAAATTTATAATGGAAATTCAGATTCAATCATGTATGGATTTGGAATAGAGAAGTCACTCAAAATACGTCCTCACATCAGAAAATGACTATTATTCCTTAGATATTATACATGAAATTTATAAATTACTAGATCTGCCATAATCTTTAGATTAGAAAACAAATTCTTACTTCATTAGATAGAAGCAACAATTAAATAAAAAGAAGCAACAGTTAACTCAATTTAATTTAAAACCATCTTTTTCATCATTCTTTTGTAAATTTTCTTAATATTGTACACAAAAAGACTTCCTACAGGGATCATGAACTTTGTTTTTTAAATTAAAATTAAGCATCAAAATAATCTCAAATCTTAACTTAAATTACTTATTATGTGTTTACGCCTGTGCACATACTCTAAAACACATTATATAATATCAAAACATGTTACAATGAATATTCTAGGCATATGCTTATGGAATGTACAAGAAAGTAATAAAAAATTCAAGTGTGGGCTTTTTAAAAAAGATTTATTTATTTGAGAAAGAGTGCAAGTGAGTAAATGAGCAGGGGAGGGACAGAAGGATAGGGAGAGAGAGAATCTTAAGCAGGATCTACTTTCAGGGCAGAGCCCAATGTAGGGCTTAATCTCATGACCCTGAGATGATGACCTGAGCCAAAACCAAGAGTCGGACCCTTAACTGACTGAGTCACCCAAGTGCCCCACAAGTGTGTTTTAAGGTAGCATCATATTATAATGAGAGGGGGCATTCTACTTTAGAGAAAACTGAAGGTAACATTTTATGGCACAGTGTCCTTGATCATTTATAAATAAGACCAAATGTAGTAGTAGCTGAGCTTTTAAAAAAATTATATTCTTCAGGGGCACCTGGGTAGCTCAGTGGGTTAAAGCCTCTGCCTTCGGCTCAGGTCATGATCTCAGGGTCCTGGGATTGAGCCCCGCATCGGGCTCTCTGCTCGGTGGGGAGCCTGCTTCCCCCTCTCTCTGCCTGCCTCTCTGCCTACTTGTGATCTCTGTCAAATAAATAAATAAAATCTTTAAAAAAGATTATATTCTGCAAATAATACATTATATGTTAATAAAAATAAAAAAATAAAAAAAAATAAATAAATAAAATGAGATTTAAAAAAAAAAAAGATTATATTCTTCAATTTTTCAAAGCAGTCCTTAAGTCAAGCTCCCTCTTTCTGTGTATATATATTTTTTGACATAGCAATATGTGACTATATATATAACATAGAAACACATATTTATAACATAGATATGTCTATATGCTAAATATAGTTTATTCTCTAAACACTAATATGGAATTGTGAATTGATTTAAATAGTTCTACCTCCCTACCTCTAATTCCTATGCTTCGATTTGCTGTATAGATAAGCCATGGATGATAAATTATGAGTCTACTGTTTTGAACTGGCGAAGATGCTAAGGAAAATTTAAAAGTAGATGCAGTGAAGAAATAATCTTACCTAATTCGCTCCATCACATATCAAGTAGGATCAATAGGCTATGAGCCTTTGCATTTATTATAATGCTCTGGCATTCCATCTATCAGATTTGAGTTTCTTCAGGAAGGTGAAAGCAGCACATCTCCTTCAATTTATCTTGCGAAATAGTATAAGATAGCAAGTTGCTATTTTGTTCATTAACTTATAATAAAAGAGTTAAAATTTCTGTAAATAGAAACTATAATGAATGTTCAAGATCATTTCCTGTGCTGAAACGAACCTGCATTCCAATAGCTACTCTGCCTCTGGATATCAGTAAAACTTTGAAGATTGATAAGGGAAAATATTTGAAGTTTTTTTAGAAGTATTTTCTTCTCAGGTTAGGGCGTACCTATTAGTTAAGAGCTATGCACCATGCTCAGAATGAAGTATAAATGAGAAAATGAGTAGTAAAGGCAGTTGGTTTCATGTTTAAGTAATTTATTTAGTTTTTATTTCACTTATCTCAAAGTTTAAAAAGAAACACTGTATTCAGAATTAGCAGAAAAGAATAGAAATAGAATGATATCAGCTTTTGCTGTAAATGGATTTCCAACTTTTCTTTTTAACTAATTTATATATTATGATGTGTTAGGATAGAATCTGGCCATACGCTGACACATGCAATAAAAAAGTATAATGCGTGCCCAGGAGCCAGAGAGTGACAGAAGGCCTTGTGTGGCCTTGTCGATAAGATTGTCAGAACAGGGGTGCCTGGGTGGCTGGGTTTGTGATCCTGGAGTCCTGGGATTGAGTCCTGCTCCGCAGAGTCTGCTTCTCCGTTTTTTTTTGTTTTTGTTTTTTTTTTTTGTTTGTTTGTTTGTTTTTTAATTTTGTTTATTTATTTGACGGAGAGAGAGAGATCACAAGCAGGCAGAGAGGCAGGCAGAGAGAGAGGGGGAAGCAAACTCCCTGCTGAGCAAAGAGCCCGATGTGGGGCTCGATCCCAAGATCCTGAGATCATGACCTGAGTTGAAGGCAGAGGCTTTAACACACTAAGCCACCCAGGTGCCCCTCTGCTTTTTCTTCTGATCTTCTCCCCTCTCATGCTCTTTCTCTCTCACTCTCTCAAATAAATAAATAAAATCTTGAAAAAAAAAAAAGATTGTCAGAACAGCTCACATTTGATCAGAAGCCTGACTGGAATGAAGGAGTTAGAAATGAGACTGTCTGCTGTGAGAGTGTTTTGAGCAGTAAGAAAGGCAAGAGCGAGGAGGAAGTAGGGACATAATTGATGATCCCCAAAAAGCCAATTAGGGGAAGAGTAGGAAGGGATTAGATTAGAGAAATGGCTTGTGCTTTGTTACCACAAAATAAAGTTTCTGTCAGATTTTAGTCAAAATTACTCCTTTTTTTTGGTATCAAATAATATTCAATGTCAGCTTGTTTGGAATGAATAAGACTGTAGATAAAATATCTGAAAGGTAGATTGTTATAAAATTATTTAACCCAAGCAATCTACCCATTCAGTGCCTCTAGGAAGCCTGTCAATTGATCTAATAGACAAAAATTAAAGCTGGAGTAGGACTAAATCAGTAAGAAATGAATTTTGCTTCATTCTTGAACTAATACAGTGTGGCATGTCTGGGTTTGGGGGGGCTCATAAAATTATAAAAAGTCAAAAGCAATCATCATTATCACACCACCCTCCTTAAAATCGTTCAGGGCTGGCATTCTCTTCTCCCAACTCCCTAATCTCATCTCACACTTTTCACACCATTTTACAAAATGCTAAGCTCAAATATATAAGATACATCAATGCCCTTTTTTAAAAAAAGGATTATGAGGAACACACCTGAATTTGATTACAATGATGTTGTTTGACTCATTGCTATGGGGTCAAATGCACATCATGGGAATCGAGCTGCTTCCCAGTAACAGTCTTTGTTTTTATGGTAATTGTTTTGTGTCAGGGATTTTTCTGAGGATTTAAGAAAGTGGGGCTTTGCCCCAGATTGGAGACTATCAAGAAGTGGAGATAATTGGGCTATTAATTGATATCTTAATATTTCTTATCTAGAAAATAGGAAGAACGATATGAGGCTAAAGTTGTCATTGATAAAGAAGCGGCAGTAATGTATATTAGCCAGAAATGGGACTATTTGGCTATTTCTGTAGTTTGGACAATATTATTGCTTTTCCTAAATTTATACATTAATAGGGGGTGCTCTCGCTTTGTCTTGATCCATTGAGTTCCCCGAGGGGCCTCATCTGATGTTGCTGTTAAATTATTTATGAAGAAGAGCACTATGGTATAGCTCTGAGTGTCATACAAGTTCTTAGCAACACCAAAACCTTGTTGAAAGTACAAGGTTCTAGCTCCAGGCCAGCTCCTGGGTCTCAGATGTTACTTTTCTATTCTTTTAATGTATATGTAAGGTTTGGGAAATAAAAGTGTCTAGCTTCATGGAAACCCTCAACAATTCTTCTGATTTTCTAAGAGACTATTTAAGACCTATATTAAATGTTTAGAAGAAATAATTGAGGAAGACATCTGGGCCTGGATATTTATTTGGGGAAGGTTTTTTAATTACAGATTCATTTTCTTAAAATTAGTATTGAAAACTCAAATTTTTTATTCTTTCAGTATTTAAAACTTTTGCATTTCTAGAAATGTGTCCTTTTCTTCTAAATTTTCAAATTATTGGAAAAATTGTTTCAAACACACTATTGTATTTAGTATCCATTTGTTATATTTTGGTGATATTTCCTTTGATATTTTATACTATTTTTTTCTTTCTTTCACTTTTTCTTCTGATCATTCTATTAAATAAGGTTTTCAGTCCTTTCAAGGAATCAACTTTGGCAATGTTGTTACTTCATGGCATGTTTGTTTTCTATTTTATTATTTCCTTCCTCTAAATTCAGTCAGTGTAATCCCCAGTTTTTTGTTTTCTAACTTTTTGAGATCTCTATCTAGATCATTTTTCTAGGCTTTTTTTCCCCCATCTTATACATTAAGGCTATACATTTTCCTCTGTTTACCAAAAGTTTTGATTTAATTCTTATTACTTAACTCAGAGTAATTTATAATTGCCATTGGGTTTTCTTCTTTGACTTTGAGTTATTTAAAAGTGTATTTAATTTCAAGCATTTGGTTTATTCATCTAACATGTAAGTGTTTTACATATGTAAAATAGAGTTTAATTGTGTTACTCAGAACTTCTATAACATTTATGGTTTCTTTTATATTTGTTCTCTCTCCAGGTATGATGTGGATTTTGTTCTTTTTCTACTTTTATTTTTATTGATTTTTTTGCTTAAATATTTTTAAGATTGTGATAAGGGTACATGCAAATTTCAAAACATTTTCCAGGTTAATTGATTCTTTTGCCCTCAAGTAGCTTTCTCTATCTCTGCTATGCCATCGGGTGGTCTATTTCTAGAAATACATTGTGCCTTAAAGTTTTTATCAACTTTTCTGCAGATGGTGATTTAATGAAATACATTTCTGTCCTTTAATGTCAAATATTATTTATCTTTACACTTAAGATATGTGTCTTGTAAGCAGCATATATTTATTTTATTTATCTATTCATTTTTAATTTAAAGTTAATTAGCTAACATATAGTAAATCATTAGCTTTTGGTGTAGTGTTCAATGATCCATTAGCTGTGTATAATGCTCAATGCACATTCCATCACATGACCTCCTTAATGGCCATCACCCAGTTATGCCATCCTCTAGCCCCCTCCCTTTCCACAACCCTCACAGTTTGTTTCTTGGAGTTGAGAGTCTTGCATGTGTTTCTTTTAAACCAATCTAAAAATCTTAGTTTTATAATACCTGCTAGTCCATTTACATTTAAAATAATGACAAATATAAATGAGATTTGTATCTGTCAATTTACCATTGATTTTTATTTGGATCTTCTATTCCAGGTCTCATTTTCTTTTCCCTCTTTGACATCTTTGATCAATGAAGTATTTAGTTATTACCAAAATTACCAAACCATGTGTGATTTACTAAAATTAAATGCATAATAGATTATGGGTGATAGAGTAAAAGATAGTAATTATCAGTCCTTTTTCTTCTCCTAAACACATGCCATTCCACACACCTAGATGTCAGTTTAGCCTGTCCTAGTGACTTACCTCTACTGTGCAATATGGCGGAAGTGACATTGCAGTTCCCGACCTACCTCCTTACAGCACTGTGAGATTATACACTTTTTTCTTAAATCTGGATCAGATTTAAGAAACAACACCAAATATTGATGGGGAGGTAGAGCAACATGTATTCTCCTTCATCACTGGTGAGAATGGTCCAGCCCCTTTGAAGGAGAGCTTGGCGATTTCTTACAAAAAATTTTCTTACAAAACTATACCTACTCTTACTATATGATCCCGTAATTATGTTTCTTGCCAGGAGTTGAGAAGATGGGAGGAATAAAAGGGCAAAACACAGAGGATTTTATTAGTCTCTGTATAATATTATAATGAAAGGTATGTGTCATTATACACTTGTTTAAACCCATAGAATGTACATTATCAAGAATGAACCCTCAGTTAAATTATGGACTCTGGATAATTATCATATGTTAATGTAGGTTTAGTAACCATAATTAATATCCACTTTGGTGAGTAATGTTGATAATGGGAGGCTATGCATATGCAGGATCAGGGAGCATATGGGAAATATCTGTACTTTCAGTTTTGCTCTGAACCTAAAACTGTTTAAAAAGAAAAATGAGGTCTTTAAAAGTTTTTGGAATGTCTACAATAAGACAAATGGTTGAAAATTAATGGTGGGCCTTTTTTGGTCCAGTAATCAACACAGTTAAAATATAGGGAAAAATTCCTCCCAAACTAGGGCAATTTAGTCCCCTACATACTTTTAATCAGTCACTAGATGAATCTGTGGTGTTGAAAAGAGATCCTATATTCAGTGGCCAGAGTGGTACCAGCAAAATCCTTAGCGGCACAAACAAACCTTCTCAATATTGAATTATCTCTATGTAACAAATGTGTAATATAATTCTTTCAGCTAGAATTTTTAATTTTGTCTGGAAGAGATTGGCGAGTAAATAAGAAACCATACCAAAATGTAGAATCATTTCTACAAATGCATCACTGAGATATTTTTAAATGTGACATTTTCATTAATCTATGCTATAAATTAAACAAAGGTAAGGGATAATGAATTTTATACAGCATGATTAAGTATCAAGATTCAGGATTAAACTCATTAAATTAAACTAATAATTTAATAACTATTAATATAACTTCAAAAGAAAAAACTCAAATAGGATTTACAATTTTAGCAGCACACAATTTAAAGAGTGTATTTTAATACATTAACATTTTCTTTGTAACAGTTCTAGATATTTGCATATATACTTTTTCACAAAACACACTGTAATTATAGTAGTTAGATTTTTGTCTTCAATCTGTTCTTTCTTGCATTTTCATCAAATATTTTTAATTGAAATATATATTGAACATTAGTAATCATTAATATTTAATATTAATAAAGCAAAATATGTTCATAATGCCTTATGAACTATCCACATTCAATTTTACATTCAACTTAAGCTGTAGGGTGAGTTACACATTCAAGTTTCTATTTTTATTTATGATATATATTTAGGGTATAGAAAATCTGACCTCACAACTTTGGATCACTAGTAAGGATAAAAGTGAGCTGACACCATCAAGGGCTCTGGATCTTTAAATCAAACTGATAGTAAAATTATGGAGAGATTTCTTCTTACTTTCATCAAGTAGTCAATCTTTAATTCAAGCAGTATGATTTAAGCTTGAATGTTTTAAGTTGGGAAATAGCGGGAAATAGATTGTAATTAAATTTTTCTTTGGATCTAGAAAATACTTGTTTTCTTACACTTTGTTGTAGAAATAGCATATATTTGTTTAATATGCCTGAGAACATATTTATGAGCATATATATGGAATTTTTTACCTCTAATGCAGTTAATATCAGGTACTGGAAAAATTATGTGTTGTATTTTGGAATACTACCTAGTCTTTTTAAAAAAAAATCCTGATATCTTAAAAGTTCAAGTTTTCTAGATACTGAACATATTTCTGAGATAAGAAACTTGAGCAAAATTACTTAGAATCACATCGCATGTATCAGTTTTCAGTCACAAATTTATGGTGTGTGAAATGTAATTTTATTTTTCTCTCTACCTTAAGGTTCTTTCTATCTTGAACTCCTATTCCTCTTAGTTGTATATTTAAATGAGTCACTTATAGAAAAAAACAAACAAACCTGATTTCAGTGATTGCAGTAATCTTAGGTTTATAACTGAGTCACATTCAGATATAAAATCCACGTTTTCTGGGCACCTACGTGCCTCAGTCAGTTAATCGGCTGCTTTTTGCTTGGATCATAATCCTGGGGTCCTGGGATCACCCACATGTTGGGCTCTCTGCTCCTTGGGGAACCTGCTTCTTCTTCTGCCTCTCTATCTCTTTCTCTGTCACTTTAATGTATCTCATGAATAAATAAAAAATCTTAAAAAGAGAGAGAGAGAAAGCTTAAACCAATTATTTAATTAGGACAGGGGTTTCTTTTCCTTGAATAAAATGAAGTCAGGAGAAAAGCAATGCAGAGCTAGCCTGGCCCTTTGATGATGTCCAAGATCCAACTTCCTCTAGATTTGCTGCTGAACCATTCTTACGTGTGGACTTCCATACTCAAGGTGGCATCCTAATAGCTGAAAATAGCCATTATGGTATTTACCATAATGTTTGTATTGCAAGCAGGAAAAAGAGAAACGTGGAGAGAAGAAAAAAAGATCTTTATATAAATAAGTAAATCCTCATTTTTAAGGATGTTTGGAAACCATACCTGACTGTATCTGCTACATACTGTTGACCAGAATCGAACCTCAAGGATAACCACATATTCTCAGAACCTGGAAAATCTTGATTTTTTTCCAGCAAGGTACATTGCTGCCACAAATGAAGTTATGGTTCTTCTAATACTTTTCTCCTAAACACCATACTTTATATCCATCTGCTTATTTGACATTTATTCTTAAGTACAGTAAATATTACCTTTGCACATATATTTGTAAAACAAATATTTAATATTTGTTATTTGATTACTATATCCAGAGGAGAATTTGTAATCTTTCCTCCCAGATTTCTGTATCTATAGTGTTGTATGTGTCTCATCAATAGGGAATGCCATTATTCTAGTTGCTGATATTAAACAATGGAGAGTTAGGACTTAATTTTTCTTCTCACCTGCTACGTTTACTCTTGTTGACTTGACCTCAGTATATATCCATATTCCAACCACTTCCAATGTTAATGCCTTAGCCAACACTACCCCTGGATTTTACAGTAGAATTCTTACTGGTCTATTCTAACTGCTGTATTAACTGGTTTATGATCAGTATAGCAACCTGACTGTGTAATTCTTCAAAAGTGCAATTCAGATTATGTCATTACACGAGCTCTCTCTTACTACCCTCCCCTCAATCATTCTGCTCTCAGAACTCTGTCTTCCTCAAAATATTTTCAACAGACCTTCAACAGTATCTATAGTGGAAGGTCTTCATACTGCCTA
Organism: Procyon lotor; assembly: GCA_028646535.1. Classification (NCBI taxonomy): domain Eukaryota; kingdom Metazoa; phylum Chordata; class Mammalia; order Carnivora; family Procyonidae; genus Procyon; species Procyon lotor. Next base: position 148,125,552 of record CM053603.1, read on the forward strand.
ATCCTTCTACTTGAAGTTTTTTTTCCCCTCAGCCCATGGTTTATAGCCCATATTCCTCAAATCTTGCTCTGATTTTAATTATCAAGTGCAGCTTTTCTCTGACCACCCTATCCTTCTATTTATTATTTTTCGGGAAAAAAAAACAGAACAATTTTATTCATAGTATATTCATCTAAATTGCTGTACCCTTTTTTCCTGGATCTCATTTTATACCTAGGTTGAACCATGTAAAATTAATGTTTTCATAGTTCAAAATGAGTCAATTATTAGTAATTTCATATGGTTTAATTTATTTTTTATTTTATTTTTTATTATGTTCAGTTATCCAGCATACAGTATATCATTAGTTTTTGATGTAGTGTTCAACGATTCATTAGTAGTGTATAACACCCATTGCTCATTACAACACCTGCCCTCCTTAATACCCGTCACCTGGTTACCTTCTCCCTTTTGTGACCCTGAGTTTGTTTTCTTGAGTCCAGAGTCTCTCATGTTTTGTCTCCTTCTCTGATTTCTTCCCTTTCAATTTTCATTCCCTTCCACTGTGATCCTCTATGATATTCCTTATGTTCCACATATGAGTGAAACCATATAATTGTCTTTCTCTGCTTGACTTATTTCACTTAGCATAATCCCATTAAGTCCCATCCATGTTGATGCAAATGGTGGGTGTTCATCCTTTTTGATGGCTGAGTAATATTCCATTGTATATTTGAACATCTTCTTTTTCCATTCATCTGTTGAAGCACGGCTTGGGTCCTTCCACAGTTTGGCTATTGTGAACACTGCTGCTATGAACATTGGGGTGCTAGTGCCCCTTCTTTTCACCACATCTGTGGTGGTAAATACCTAATAGTGTGATTGCTGAGTCTCAGAGTAGTTCTATTTTAATGTCTCGAGGAACCATCTCTAAAGGCAAGGAAACAAGCAAAAATGAACTTTTGGGACTTCATCAAGAAAAAAAACTTTTGTACAGCAAAGGAAACAGTCAACAAAACTAAGAGTTAATCCATGGAATGGGAGCAGATATTTGCAAATGACATTTCAGATGAAGGGCTGGTATCCAAGGTCTATAAAGAACTATCAAACTCAACACCCAAAAGCAAATAATCTAGTCAAGAAATGGACAGAAGACATGAACAGACACTTCTCCAGAGAAGACACATAAATGGATAATAGACACATAAAAAAATGTTCAACATCACTAGCCATTGGGGAAATACAAATCGAAACCTTAACAAAAGAGGAAACAACAAGTTTTAATGAGGATGTAGAGAAAGGGGAACCCTCTTACACTGTTGATGGGAATGCAATCAGGTACAGCCATACAGCCACTCTGGAAAACAGTTTGACCACCCTACTCTTAATTATAAATGACAGGCTATTTCCCTGGATGACATTCTCAATTCCTCTCCTTTTTTTTCCTTCATTTCACTTATCACTATTCTATACAAAAATTCATTATTTATGCAGTTTCAAGTATGTCTACCATACTGAAAATTGAGCTTTTGAGGGAAAGGATTTTGTGTGCTATTACCTCAGTGCTTATATTGCTTATCCCATAATGTGTGTTAATAAAATAATTAATGAATACATGGAAAATGAATAAAAATGAATGAATAAAGAAGAAAGGAATAGTAGATACTATATAACAACTATCATTCAATGCAACAGTTGGAAATGTATTTGAGAAGCCTGTCAGGCACAAAGACACTAATATTCTAAATATGGGCCTAGACCCAGGGGAAAATTGGTGTTGTAATATTTTAGTGCATAGGTGGTATTCAAAGTAATTGATTAATAATAAATGCATGTAGAGTAAGAAAATTTACTTTAAAAAAAATCTAAACATGGGGGCGCCTGGGTGACTCAGTCGTTAAGCGTCTGCCTTTGGCTCAGGTCATGATCCCAGGGTCCTGGGATCAAGCCCCGCATCGGGCTCCCTGCTTGGCAGGAAGCCTGCTTCTCCCGCTACCATTCCCTCTGCTTGTGTTCCCTCTCTTGCTGTGTTTCTCTCTGTCAAATAAATAAAATCTTAAGGAAAAAAAATCTAAACATATATAGCACCCCATGACTCCTGAAAATTCAATTTAAAATCACTTATGTGGAGCGCCTGGGTGGCTCAGTCATTAAGCGTCTGCCTTCAGCTCAGGTCCTGATCCCTGTGTCCTGGGATCAAACCCCCAGCATCAGGCTCCTTGCTCAGCAGAAAGCCTGCTTTCTCCCTCTGCCACTCCTTCTGCTTGTGTTTCCTCTCTCGCTTTGTCTCTCTCTGTCAAATAAATAAAATCTTTAAAAAATAAAATAAAATAAAATCACTTATGTGTACAAAGGCAATATAGATAGCTTTGTGTATCTAAGAAAGGAGTTTGAATCAGGTCATATGTAAATTCCCACTCAAGTTTCTAAGTCTGTATCTCCAACAAAGACAAATCATCCTTTACCACCTGGTACTGAGGCAATTCTAATCTCTTAGAGACATGTTTTAAATACTTATTATTGACAATGTTTAAGGAATATTTTCTTGGATCTTCTTCCAGGTCTACAGTTTTATAGATGTGAAGTAATAACAGAATATCCCAATAGTTGGTGTTTTATCGTTCAAATTCATTCATTTGAAAATGAATGTAAAATCAAAGTAACCATTTTTTTTAAAGATTTTATTTATTTATTTGAGAGAGAGAAAGTGAGAGGATGAGAGGAGTGAAGGTCAGAGAGAGAAGCAGACTCCCCGTGGAGCTGGGAGCCCGATGTGGGACTCGATCCCAGGACTCCAGGATCATGACCTGGGCCGAAGGCAGCTGCTTAACCAACTGAGCCACCCATTTTTAATTCCCAAAGTAACCATTTTTAATTCAGGCTTCTAAAGTGAAAGAGCAGAGCAAGGCTAACTTCATTTTGTGCTACACCTGTCATCTTGTATATAACCCCTACATGACCTGCTCCTGAGAAAGGCCACAGAATGTCAGAACATTGCCTAGCTGGTCCTTGAACTAGTTTGAGTTAGCCGATAAGAATGCGGAACCCCTAATTGCCACAGGATGTAAACCCCGCCTTTTGCCCACCAATTCAAACCAGAGTAATAAGCTAGTTCAAATGGTTGCTATAAGGTAAATTGTAATTCAATTGGCCACCTGAGTGTGGACCGACATGACTGCAACTTTCCATGTGACCACTGGCCCCTATAAAACTGTTATGCCCTTTAACCTAGGGGTCCAAATCCCGACCCTGCTGTGTTGGATATACTTGGGTCCAAGCTTGAGCTTGCAAATAAACCCTTGTGCGTTTGCATCGGTATCAGTTCCTTGGTGGTCTCTCGGATTCGAAATTGGGGGCATTACAAAAGGAGTAGTCTTATCTTTTCTAAGCCTTAGAGTTAGAGGTTTCATAGGCTATGTGACTATGGGCCCACTTTCTAAAGTATTTATTAATAGAAACACCTTCACTAAGCAGTAGATATAGTCTTTTCTATATTGCCTACTGGCCAGTAGGCAATTTTTATTAAAAAAAAAAAAGAAGAAAGAAAAAAAGAACCATTTTCAGGATTTCGAGCGTATGCTAGAATAAACGTACTGATTTTACTAAATTTTATTTGTTTCCTTCCCCTTGGAAATACAGTCTGATAAACATCGGTCACCTATTGCTCTCTCTCAAAAATTTGATTTGAATAAGTCTGTCAGTTGACTTGTGTAGTACAACAAATGCTGCAAGTGCTGGCTTGGCTGATTTAGAGGGTAAATCTGCCTCATTTGTGGTGCTCATCCATTTATTCCTTATGGCGATTCAAGCTACTGGATTCATCTGAGTTCTTTACTATTTCATCTGGTGTTATGTTGAAATTACTTCCCTCCCAAGATACTCCTGGTGGGGCTGTAATAATTTTTCTAATACTATCAACAACAGTTTCTCAAGTCTACCTAAAGGAATCCAGAATCGGGATCTTTGTTGGATGACTCTATCTGTTACTGGGAGTAGGTAAGTATAGTACACGTTCAAGAGTGAAAGCAGAGCAAGAATGGCCATGGCCCAGAGCTGCTCTAGCTGCATCCTTTTAAGCCCACTTTGTGTATATGTAAATTTAGCTTTGATTGACATTTTTGATCGACAACTGTATCACATTTTGTCATCTGCGCTTGTGCCTACCGTTGATGCATTTTTGTATTTATGTATTGTATATTTATGAGTGTCTAAAGAGCTTTTGTTGTGACATTAAATGTAGTTAAGGACAAGTTGTAACCTTTGTGCACATGCTCAGCTCTTAACCACGAGTGGCTTTTAAGTGAGCTCTGTGGCTAGGTCTTTTCTTATCAGTCAAAAACTGCCCAGAATTATCACTCTTAAGCTGGGAATGTTGAGTATTTTTTTATTTATTTTTTTATTTTTTAGAATGCTATCAATAATTTTGAAAACTTAGACCTTTTTTCTGGTATCTTGTATGTATATTAAGATCCCAAATAGCACAGAGAAACATAATTTAGAATGTATCATAGTGACAGGGACGGAAAACTTGTAAGTCATTTAGTCTATTATAGAACTGAATGCAGGCATCATTTCCATAACATTGCAGACACTAAACAATCAGCTTTTTTCTTCCTGCCACGAGAAACAGATGGTAGCAATAGATTTTGCACAATGAAACATCATTGCAAAATGAAGCATGTTTATCAGGGTAAGAACAGAAGTGTGTTCACAATATTGACTGGACAACAAAAAAGTAGGAGACTGTGGATCCAAACTATTTCCCTCTTATGTGAGTTTCTAAGAAACCATTTCTTTTTTTAAATTAGAATTTTGAGCCCTATGTTAGGTGTAGAGATTACTTAAAAAAATAAACTTTATTTAAAAAATCTTGATCATGAATGTGTAAAGGTGTGCATTTATGTATTTATTAAAGGTATAAATAAAATGATTACAGTAGTCAATATAAAAAGCTAACTGAAAACCTTATCTGTTTAGTATTGGAATTTTTAGGCAACTACTTCTTATATAGGAAAATATTCACTATAATAATTACTATTAAATAATGATTTTTAATAATTACTCAATTATGACAGATTAATTGAAGGGATGTGATGCTAGCAAGTTTAACTAGAACTATTTAGCCTCCAAATGCAAAATTTAAATAACATTAATTTTATTTAGGAGCGGTATAATATTTAAAAAATAAATCATAATCTCCAGTTACATTGTAAATTTAAAACAAATACCTTAAGATTGAATATCGGAATGGGTATTTGCCAAAAAAATAACTGTTTACAGGGACTGGTCAAGAGTGTATGCCAAGAGGAGAAGGCAAGATGGCGGAGGTGTAGGGCACAGAGAGCCCTAGGAATCAGAAGTCCAGCTAAAGAGGAGGAAATCACTCTGAAAGCCGGCAAACGCAACAGCAGAGAGAAGAGAATAAGAACAGCAATTCTAGGAGCAGAAAATCGACCACTTTCAGAAGGTAGGAAG
>CM053603.1:148131505-148181123 GCA_028646535.1 Procyon lotor
TTATTATTTATTTGACAGAGGGAGAGAGATCACAAGCAGGCAGAGAGAGAGGGGAAAGCAGGCTCCCCGCCAAGCAGAAAGCCTGATGGGGCTCGATCCCAGGACCCTGAGATCATGACCTGAGCCGAAGGCAGAGGCTTAACCCACTGAGCCACCCAGGTGACCCCAATTTACAGTTTAAATGTACTCATTTACTTAAAACCCACTTAAATGAAATATACTGAGCACCATTTGACATGCACCCTGGCTAAATAGTAGATATACTATAGGCAAAATGTGTAAAATACACTCTTCTACTAAAGCAACTCACAGTCTAATGCAGAGGAAAGGCAGGTAAGCAAATAAAATAATTGTTGTAAAAGAAATAATTACAAGGTACAGTAAAGCCACAAAGGAAGGAACAATTTATTGTCACCCTTAATGTGTTTATTGATCTGTATCAGCTATTCTTAAGCCTTCTAATTTGTGCTACTTCTAATTTGCTCTGGATTGGTAAAAAAGCATCAATATTTTCATTAAAATCCTGTATAAAGTTAACATCTATGAATGATATTCTGTGAAGGTTCACTTTTGACAAAATATGATTTTTATAGGACAAATTAGTGATACATTTTGAATATCTGAGAAAATTTTAAGAATAACTTTCTAGTTTTCATCTCTAGTTCAGTTAGAAAATTTGCTGGAAAGCCATTTCATATACATTGTTATTGTACCACCATATCTTCTACCACATTGTGAGGGAGGAAAAAACCCAAACTATTAAACCTAATAGGTCAATATATTAATTAATAGGTCTAATAACTTAAGAGAACAAAGAGCTGGAGAATGTGAAGGGAGCACTTAATACTGATGGTTTTGGGGAAGAGGGATTTTCTTTAAACATCCCTGGAATTTTGCCTGAACTATTTCTTTTTTCCGTAGAGATGGAATGAATTACCATTATGGTCAATGTGAGGAAAGAGCCATTCCACTTTATTTTTTTTCTTCCTTTCTTCTTTCCTATCTTTCTTTCTTTTTTTTATTTTTTATTTTTATTTCCACGTGTGGCTACTTTCAGAAAACTTTTATACATTCAACAAGTATTTATTTAATACTTCCAATATGCCAAATACTATACTTATTGGGAATACTGCAGTGAGTAAATTGGATAAAAATCCTACTCCTTGTAGAGCTTTTACTCTAGTAGAGTTAGAAAGAGAGAAACAAAATAAATAAGTAAAATATAAACTATTTCAAATGGTGATGAGTGCAATGGAAAAAAAATAAAGAAGCAATGGGGATTGGATTTACATGCATGTGAAGTGTTTGTAGCTATTTTAAATACAGTGGTTTGTGAAGTTCTTATTGAAAAAGTGGTATTTGAACCAAAAGTTTAAGGTGAGGGAACAAATTATATGTATGGCCGTGGGAAGAATATTCCAGGTGAGGAAAGAACAATTACAAAGGCCTTACAATGGAATCCTAGCCAGGAAATTCAAGGAAAAGCAAGAAGATCTGTGAATTTCTCCATGTTATTAAATTTTAAGAAGTTGACTTACATTCAGCAAGAAGGGAAGGAACAGCTGCAATGATTCCTATTTGTCATTGGAACAAACAGGTTCGGTAAATTCTGTGATTAACTATTAGGAATATTATGTTCTTTCTACTTAAGGCATGTTTCAATAATTAGTGTAAAATTAGTGCGGTTTTTGTCTTCCTCTGACTTATTTCACTTAGCATAATGTCTTCGAGGTTCATCTATGTTGTTGCAAATGGCAACATTTCATTCTTTTTATGGTTAATTAATATCCCATTGTATGTATATACCACATTTTCTTTATCCACTCATCCATTAATAGATAACTTTGTTTCCATATCTTGGCTATTGTAAATAATACTGCAGTTAACATGGGTGGGGAGGGTGCATGTATCTTTTCAAGTTAGTGTTTTCATTTAACTCAGATAAATACCCAGAAGTGAAATTGTTAAATGATATGGTAGTCCTATTTTTAATTTTTTGCAGAAGCTCCATACTATTCTCCATAGTGACTGCACCAATTTATGTTCTCACCAAAAGTGCATAACAATTCTCTTTGTTCCACATCCTTATCAGCACTTGTTATTTCTTCACTTTTTGATAATAGCCATCCTAACAGATGTAATGTAATATCTCAATGTGAGTTTGATTTGCATTTCCATGATGATTAGTGAAGTTGAATATTTTTTCACAAGTCTTTTGGCCATCTCTACGTCTTCCATGGGAAAATGTCTATACAAATCTTCTGTCCATTTTTTAATTGAACTGTTTTTGTTTTTGTTTTACCAGTGAGATGTATAAGTTCTTTAGATACTTTGGATATTAACCCTCTATAAGGTATACCACTTGCAAATACCTTCTCTCATTCAAAGGTTGTCTTTTTGTTTTGTTGATAGTTTCCTTTGCTGTGTAGAAGCTTTTTAGCTTGATATAGTCTCACTTGTTTATTGCTTTTTCACTTCTGCTTTTGGTATCAGAACCAAAATATCACAACAAAAATGAATGTAATATTTTGATTCTATTTCTTTTTGGTAATACTTTGGTTTTCTATCTTCTATTAGATACGAATAAGATTTGAAAAAGATACATAAAAGGGTTTTATTTTATTGACTCACATAAATCCTAACACTGTTTAATATTCAGCAACTTAGGCAAATAATTGTACTATTATCTAAAAATTAGCTCTTAGAGCTACCTAATCTTTGTATGCAATATTTGTATTTGTAATATATACTCTTTTTTTTAAAGATTTTACCCATTTATTTATTTGACAGAGAGAGAGAGATCACAAGTAGGCAGAGAGGCAGGCAGAGACAGGGGGAAGCAGGCTCCCCACCAAGCAGAGAGCCCGATGCGGGGCTCGATCCCAGTATCCTGAGATCATGACCTGAGTCGAAGGCAGAGGCTTTAACCCAGATGAGCCACCCAGGCTCCCCTGTATTATATATTCTTATTAACACAAATATATTGACATTTTAAATAATTTTTACTTCATAGTTTTCTTTCTCCTCCCTCTGTTATTCCCTCTCTCCATACTCTTTCTTTTTTTTTTTTTTTTTCTCTGTCCTATTCTCTCTTCTTTCTCTCCTTTGGTAAGTACCTCTATGCATAATTTCATGAAAGTAAATACAATAAATCTCTGGTACTCAACATCTTTGTAATTTCAATTAAAAACAGTGTTGTGAGAGGATTTTGTTTTTTAGCACTTAAAGATCCTGTATGATTACTTAATATTTTGTGCATTATTCAGGAAAACTATCCACATTCCTTTAAAATAACTATTCAGCTAAGGGATGAATAAGTTATAATGATGCATTCTGTTGGTCAGTGAGACTGAGGTGTTATAATTAAACATGAATATCTCAAACTTCTATTGAAGTCACTAGGTTTGGCCTACAGAATTACTTTTCTGGATAAATATCTTTTTTTTTTAAGATTTTATTTTTTATTTGTTTGAGAGAGAGAGAAAGAGAGCACCAGTGATGGGGAGGAGCACAGGCAGAGGGAGAAGCAGACCCTCCACTGAACAGGAAGCTGAATATGATGCCAGTGTGTGGTGTGATCCCAGGACCCTAGGATTGTGACCTAAGCCAAAGGCAGATGCTTAACTGACTGAGCCACTCTGGCACTCCTCTGGATATGTATCTTGATGAATAACAACACTGGAATAGCATTTTATTCTTGCCCCTGTTTCTGGCAGATTCCAACAATCACGTAAAGACTACTAAAAATTGAGAAACAAAGGGTTGAATGGCAAAGACATGATTATATTTTTTATTTGACCTTTCCACCTTTAGTTATACATTGGCCTTAAAAACTAAGACCTTTTAGTATTTCTCTAAGTATAGGTTGACTTAAAAAATTCTTATATCTTCTCAGTAAATTGTTCAGTAAACTCTTACTTTATGGTAATACTCTTGTAAGCATAAAGGAAACACAAACTCAAAACCATATGATGGAATTCCTAATTTTAAGATTTGTACAATTCAATTATGTAGGTCATAAATAAGTAAGTAAATAAGCAAGCAAAGCATTTGTTTTGATGCCCCTCATATTGTTTCAGAATTTCTTTTCCTTTAGTCCCTGGGGTTCTTAATCATGCAGCCTCAAACAATGAAGAGATAGACCAGACGAAGAGTGATTGGCAGCAAATCAAAGTTTATTGAGTGATAATACAAAGCCCCTGAAGAAGGAGAGGACCCAAGAGGGTTGCCGTTGGAGTTTCTAGGTCTAGGGAGTTTTATGAGCTCCTTTACAGAACTATCTTAAAAAACCAGGGTGTGCTAAGGTATGCCAATCAGGGCTTTGATCATGCATCTGCCTACCTATTAATTAAATGTTCATGTGAAGATAGTCTTGTCTATCAAGACAAGATGATTTGTCTAAGCTGCAAAACAGGATGTTAGTGCTGTCTCGTCTTAGCTGTCCCAACTGCATGTTTTCTTACTAAGGACACTGGTCCTGACTACCTAACTGTCCAACTAACTCTTAACAGCATTACCAAGTTCACAAACTTCTCTCCAGCATAAGTATCTCATATTCTTTTATCTTTTTATTACATTAAATGTTGAGGTAATACAACCAGACATTTAAGAATTTAGTATATAGTCTAACATTTTAGCTCTTAGATCTCAGGGTCACAGTGACCAATGGAGAAAGCATGGGTCCTGTTCTAATTAAAAGGCAAGAAAGATGAGCCTACACTAGTTTCCAGGCTCAGAAAGAATGCACAATGAACTCTTACTCTTGGGTTGGTAGGACAACGTCTAGAATATCTGTAATGCCGCTAACACTCTAATTTCTTTTCGACTTGGTTAAAATAAAGGTCATTTTTGACAGACTATAGGTATTCCTTATTTGTAAAAATTGACCTTGATTTCACACTAGTCTCTGTTTAAAATTGCTGTATGTTTACCTAGCTATGTGTCAAACCACTATATCCTTCAACAATAGAAGGCCTTTTTCAAGGTAAGCAAACACAAAAGTGTTACTTCACTTAACGTTCCCATTAGCTGGCTGCCTTTAGTGTTGTGCTCTCTGTGAATTAAAATTGGCAGAATTAGGTCTGAATTAAATTCACTCTGCCTTCTTTGCATATTTTTTATCACAGACATATTCACAGCTGTTCATCTTTTTTCCTCCATTAAGTATGTTGTTAGCACACTGCTACCCTACATTCTTGTTTTGCAATTGATAGAAAATAATTTTCATCTGAATGATATGCCTTTAAATTTTCATTTAATTACTCTCTTTAAAAAGCGGTGCAGAATAATGTAAAACTTTATCAACCTTTGTCATCCTAATGATATATAATGCCTGTCATTCATAAAACAATATCACAAACTTTATCTTTAATCGTTTAATTCTCACAATATCAGAAATAGAGTTTTTTTAAAAGAAAGTAAGTGGCCCATCAATGCTCATTGGATGATTAATGATCAAAACTTAGATTGATCCCATTTTGTCTGATTCTAAGACATATCACTTGATAAAATAATACATAAATTTTTTTAAAAAGTGAAGGATAACAAATAATAGAATAAATAATAAGCATTTTGTATAATTTTATAGCAAAAATACCTTTAATATCAATAACTCAAAAAAAGTCAGGTTATAGTTGAAGAATATAACTTCTAAATGGTTTAAGGCTACCCCTGCCTCCAAAACTACAAGTAGTATTATAAATCCTGGTGGGAACAGGTCTCTAGAATCACTAGGTAACTTAGCCTTGTTGAAATAGAAATATATTTACACAGAGTCCTGTTTGTAACCATGAGAATACCTGAAATTAAAATGACTCTATAATGACAGATACAAATTGAGACCTGTTAGGCACATCAGAGTATATGTTCATGCTGTCTCTAATCTGAACTTTCCTAAGTCTTAAACTCTGGTTTTTCAGATAAAGCTATTTTATTTATTAGTTCCTTTGCTAACTGAAGTACCACTCTGTACCTTCTCCAACTAAATTGACCTTCAACATAAAACACAACATCCTGACAACTTTCAAAGCTACATGTTCTTTCCCTTTTTTTAATCCCTCTAACATAATGGTTGTCATATGTTTTGGTCTCAAGATCCTTTTACATTCTTAAAAATTATTGAGAAACCCAAAGAGATATAGTTTATGCGAGTTGTGTCTATTGATATTTATCATATTGGAGATTTAAAACAATGATGTAAAATATTTACTTATTTATTTTTTAAAAATGATAATGATATACTTTTTTATGCAGAAATACTCTTGTTTAAAAAATATTTTTTCCAAACAAAATAAAAATACATGGGAAGAGTGATATTGGATTGTGCTTCACTTCTTAAATATGTGACTTAACAGAAAATAGATCCTCATATCTCCTGCATTCAATCTATTGTGATATATTAGTTGAAGTATAAGGAGGGAATCCAGCATCACACAGATATGTTACTGGGAAAGGAGGACATTTAAATAGTCTTTTCAGATAGTTATAGACATTCTTTGCTACTACACAAAAACATAATAAATGGTAGTTTTCTTGAAGGTTAGTTATGTTGGCCAATCTAAAACTACATAAATAAAATTTTTATAGTTGGTTACATTAAAATATATTTAAATATCTATATGTATATATAATTTAAAATATATTTAAAATGGTCTGTTTGAACTTTAAGTGGATTATTTACCTAAGCATTATTTTGAAATATTATGAAATGGTCATTTGGAAAATACTGTTTCACTGAGTTACATAGATCTTCCACATATTACATATTTCATGATATAATATCAAAAACTGATCTTTTAAAAAGTCACAAGCAACCTCATAAAAAGTCTATTAAGTACTGGCTGCCAAGCAAATGGTGGTGGATGCAAGTTTTCCAAGGTCTAAATTTCACTTGAAAGCTCAAAGTTTATCACTGACAACAAATGCTGCCTTTTTTTTTAAAACAATGAATATATTTTGTTCATTTAAAAAAAAAATTCTGCCAAATAGAAATCTTGAAAAAACATTGTTCATTACTCACTCATTCTTTCAAGTAAAAATAGTATGTCATGGAAAAACAAAACAAAAAATTCACCTGAGAACACAGATCATCAAATAGATATTTTTTTACTCTAGACAATCATATTTTAATACAATATCCCACAGAATAATAAAAATAAGGATACTCAGGTTAAGATTTAATAAAATAAATAATTTTACTACATCATAAAATATACAAGTAAAATTTTTAAAGTAATTTTAAGTAAATTTTATTAAACTGTGAATATGTGGCATTATAAAATACAGTGACTGCTAGGAACCTCTAGTCCTTGACCTAATTTGTCCCATGGCACCAGCAGTTTAACCCACCATCACTTGTGCCTCACCAAGGCAAATGTCAACAAAGTAAAAAGGGCAAATAACATCATCATTATTTTGAAAATATTTCTTGTCTATTACTCTAGAACAGTGTTTCTTTAAAGATAATTTAAAGATAAAGATAATCTGGACAAGACTCACCATTTTGCATTAAAAGATTTCTCAGACTCCATGTTCTACTTACATGATCAGAAGATTTGAGCTTGCTAAAGACTCATATTCCTCCAGAATTCATATTCCTCTAGCAGGTCCCAAAAGAGTGAAGGTCATACAAAAGCCAAAGCTTGCCACTCAGCCTTCTTTCTGCTTTACCTCTTTGTTTTTTCTCAACCACCTCTAGGATGGATCATTAACATGGTATCATAAGTCTGCCTTTGGCATTTGAATTACTAATACATTTAATCTACTCAATAAATTCCTTACTGGATATGCCTATAATTAGTGTCTTCTGTTTATATCTCTAGCTGGCTTGTAGGAAGATGTTCTTTATTCTAGCGTCCTGCTATTTTGGAATGCAGTGAGGAATGTCAGGAAGGAGGAAACAAGAGAGAAAGGAAGGTAGAAGGTTTTATTAAAAATGTCTCCTTCTTCATCCCAGTATCTCCAGGCTTTGGACTTTAAGCTGATGGATAACTGGATTGAAATATTCAGACATACCTTTTCACTGCTCAGGAAACCAAGTGCGGTTCTTAGTGCTGAGCGTGTCCTTTTGTGTCAGACATCACCTTGACAAGGTTGTTCTTGCTTGCATGGTTGCTTTCTTTCTCTTTCTCTCTCTTGCCCTCCTTCCCTCCCTGCATCTGTTCAAGAATTCATTTTCTCTAGTTCTGCATGCCAGATGATAGCTGATCTCCGGTTGTTATCAGAATGCAAGTTTTCTCCTGAAAGGTTTCTGGGTACCATATAAGGGATCTCTCTACACACTATTCTGTCTCTAAATATTCTGGGTTAATTTAGGCTATTTCTACTTAGAAGATCCCAAAGTGATTAACTTTCTGATCTACTAAAATCTCATCTCACCAGACTTTCCATCTTTGACATTCTTGGTTAATGTCTGAAGGAAGACTCACTTTATGTCTCTCTCCTTGATTATCCCCATATTACCTTTACTACACAAAAAACCCCACCAGTTACTACTTCATTGTCTTTCCTACACAAAGATCTTCCTTTCAGTGAGGCCATTTTCCAACTCCTTTTCCATTATGCTCTCTGCCACCACCACACTAACCCACGGTTAAGCAAACTCCTATGTCCTCTATCTCTTTCCTAACTAGAATTTCCACCTTCTTACTTAATGCTTAAATTGCCATTCTTCTTTAACTGCTTCATGGCCTCTTTCTATCCTTCTCAAGTCAGACTCATTTACATGCAGAGTTTCAAAAATAGCCCATGTGCTCATGCTAGGCCCAAATATTGCTCTTGATTTCTAGGACTATATATCCAACCACAATATCCAATACTCAAATAATCATTACCTTCAAACAATTTTTGTACCTTACTATGATTAAACTGGGTTAGATGTCATTTATTCGTTCATTTGTCCATTCAGCAAGGAGATATTAAATACTTACTTTCAGCTATCTCTTCTGCTAAGAGATATGGAAATATACCCTTTGTACTCCTAGGTTTACTGTAGTGTCAGGAATTTTTATGTAAAGAACTAATTGTAATACAGTGTTAAAGGCCCCATGAAATATGGGTATAGAGATATCTATAAATTCATGACAAGTAGAATATTTAGTTATATTTGGTCAGATCACAAAAGTTTTATGGAGAAGAATGGATCTTGAGCTGTATCCTAAAATATTAACAGGTAGTAGCCAGACAGTTGGAGAGGGGGAAATGTAGAACCACAGAAGTGTTTAAGCTGCCATTGTCCCATTGTGTATATGATTCTATTTTTGTACTTATAAAGTGGTATTTGTTCACTTATACTTTTCTCTCCTTATGACAGAGACTGAACTTTTATTTTTTTAGTCCCCATATGTGGCACAAAATGTGACATATATTAGGCATCCAGTAAATGTTTGTAATGAACTCGTGACTTTTGGTAGTTTCTGCAAGCCTTTAATAGAAGAGCCGGTACTAAAAGCTAAGTCTCATCACCTCTGTTGGTTTAAAAAAAAATTATATTGTATTTCCTACATATACTAGGATACTGATAAAAACTACATGACGTAGGTGTTAACTGTCTTCCTATTTGGCCTTTAAATGGAGGTTTACAAAAACTTCTACCAGTAGATGAGTGCTGAAGATTTTATGTTTGTGGATTTTAATATAGTCTTTGCTATACCTGAGAATTAATTATATATGAAGTTGCTTAGCCTTAAAAAAGATGGAAGTTACACTCCAAAAGAATTTTCATCATTGACTGGAGACCCTTATCCCTTAACAAAAATCTATAATGTAAAGCATTACATTACATGTAATATTTTCCGATCACATTTTTAGACGCGTTTATAAACATTTAGAAATACAATGCTCTTCAGCTTTTTGAATCAGTTTCTTTGTTCTATTCCTGCTTTCATAAATGGTTTTCATTTATTCTCTGTCATGTACCTTTGGCTTGTGGTGATATTTATAATGAGTCAATCAGCAAAGGTGACTGACTGAATTGATTTATTCCAGATGGACCTATCCCCTTCACATATAAATGGCATGAACTCCATAAATCTAAGTCCTAAAGGTGTTACCCAGCTTTAATGAAAACGGAGACATTCACCCAAGAGGAGTGAGCAATGACTTTCTCTTCTGTTCCTTTATCCTGTAAAGAGCAAGAAGAGTTCTCCTAGGTAGCTGACACAACTTTCCATTATTTCCTGGTTGCCATCTGTTTTATATGGCTTACATATTTTACACTTTTGAATTTATAAATATTTTTCAGAATTATTAATATCCAAAGACCCTCAGGCATTAATTAGTCAATAGACATGAATAATATGATTAACGGTTGTTATGTAACTACTTTATGCCACGTAGTGAGGTGAGGAATTTGCAATTTATTCTTCACAAGAACCTTATATACTAAGTACTAAAATGGCCAGTTCATTTAGCATTTGAAGAAACAAAAGCTTTAGAGAAGTCAAGTAAGTTGCTCACAGTCATCCCATATACCAGTAGGGGCTGGAGCGAGGGTTTAAAACTTCAGTCTAATTCATCTTAAACCAAAAAAAAACAAAAAAAAAACAAAACAAAAAAAAAAAACTTCAGTCTAATTCTAGAGACCAAGCTTTACGCACTGTATTATATGACCTCTTATCTAGTACAGTCAGGACACTCTATAAATTTATAAGAATCTTATATCCTAAACTGAAAACCGGAAATATAATTTTTAAAAGATTTTATTTATTTATTTGACAGAGAGACAGAGAGAGAGATCACAAGTAGGCAGAGAGGCAGGCAGAGAGAGAGGGGGAAGCAGGCTCCCTGGTGAGCAGAAAGCCCGATGCAGGGCTTGATCCCAGGACTCTGAGATCATGACCTGAGTAGAAGGCAGAGGCTTTAACCCACTGAGCCACCCAAGTGCCCCTAAAATATAATTTAATATGAACCTGTTTAAGAGAAAAAATAATATATATATTTAAAAGTTCAAATACTCACTGAAACAAAAAAAAGTGGCCGTTAGTGGCAGATAAGGAATTAGAAGAATACTAAAATAATCTAGACAAATGATGAAAAAGAAGTTCCATGACAGTGAAGCTATGCAGAAATTGGTTGGAAATATGAGTCTCACAAAGATATTCATTCTTATAACAAATTAGCATGACTTGGTGTGTTTAATTTTGTTTTCTAAGAAATGTTAATAACTGGAAATAATTAAAGTGATGTGTAATCATGGCTGTCAGCTTTAAGAATCTCTTCCTTGTAGCCATGTCTCATAAATCAATTAAAAGAAAAAAGACCAATCTGACTCATGGAATCTCAGCGAATATTGTTGGCAGCATGTTGCAAAGTATCCTTTTCACAAAAATACTACATATGAATTCTGTTATTAATTACAGTAACATTTGTCTTCCAAAACTACTCATTACTATCTTGCTGTAAAAACTTATTAGCCCTAATATTTCATAGTTATTGGAATTTAAAATGTTTATATATTCAAAAGGGGAAACTTCTGATGTTTGTCTCTTGGTGATTATGAGTAATTTTCTAGTACTTCTTAATGAAGTACACTCTAAAATAGCACTTAAAATGTTCTGAATTGTCATCCCACTTTTAAATGCTTCTGAAGGCTAGTTAGGATATTTAAGGCCATACATGTTTTCCCTAATTTTAGCATATACAATAAAAAGAAAATTATGAATTTTTAGCCTTTTCTTATTATAGAGACTTTAACAAGTGGTAATCTAGACCATGAACATGTTTTCAGACCATGGCTGCAACATATAGTGAAATAGCTTGTGTAGTTCATAACTCTGTAAGATGCCATTCACAGCATCATCCATGGGACATCAAATCCACTCCAAATGGGATGTTAGAAATAAAGCTCCAGTTAGGAAATTCATACTTGGAGAAAAGAAGAAAAAAATGACATATTTAACGTATTTTCACACATCAGATGCAAAGTTTAATTCTTTTAGAATCTGGGGGTTTGTATAATGAAACTTGGTCTATTTAATACCCACATAGATTTTGTGAAACTGAGTCCCTATTCAGGGACATAGACCCATGTCAGCCTTTAATTCTCAAGATGTGCAAGATATCTACATAGATAACCTAGAAGAGAGAGAGAATGATAAAGTAGTTTATATCCCAGAAGAGTAGTACATACATAAGAATGTGTTTTACTCCTACACTTGGAACAATAAGTAATAGTTCCCTTTTATTTTTTGTGCCCTCAATATAGCTCAATATAGCTGTACTGGGTAATGAAAAGTGTTTTTATATTTGATTAGGAAAATACTGGAGACTAAGAGTCTTTCTATTTAAATTCCACTAGAGTTTCTAGTGAAAAATAAAACAAAACAGTCATTTTAAAAAGCTACCTTCGATTTATTTGAAAATAAATTGAAAAAATCTAGAGCTATATTCAACATTTACAAAATGCTTTCATAATCAAGCAAGTCACATATCTCAGAGCTCAACAGGGATATAAACTGCAAATATTACTTACTTCATATTAATTTTGACCAGAATAAGTTATTCTTATGGCTATTTAAGACCAAATAATTACATTATATCTGAACTTGCAACCATTCATTTATGCCCTTTGTATTAATGTCTATTTAATGCTTGGTTGTCTATTGTTGCCATTTTACTTGAGAACATAAACTCAGTATTATAAGGGCCATTTTATTTTTTTAATTCAATTTTATTTTTTTTAAGTATTTTATTTATTTATTTGACAGAGAGAAGAGACATCACAAGTAGGCAGAGAAGCAGGCAGAGAGAGGGGGGAAGCAGGCTCCCTGCTGATCAGAAAGCTTGATGTGGGGCTCGATCCCAGAACCCTGAGATCATGACCTGAGCCGAAGGCAGAGGTTTTAATCCACTGAGCCACTCAGGCACCCCAAAAGAGCCATTTTAAACTAATATAAAAGTGTTTTTAAAATGTGGATAATGGGGTTATTATTTTTAGTTGAATAAATATAATTTTGAGGTTATAAATAACTTCATTACAAGAAAAAGTGGTACATAGCTAATTATATTAACATTATATATTTTTTTCTTATTTCTATTATATCCTATCATTACAAAGCAAAAATTCTCAGCACAGAAATTTTAAAATTAAGGCAAGTCTGGTTACGAAAAATATTTATGTCAAAAAATTTTATTTCTTAGATATATTTACTGTATATCTCTTCTAGTTTCAGTGTCCTGGGTACATTCACTGGGGGTTCTGCAAAAAGAAGAGAGAGAAGGTATGAAGAAAGACAAATGTGGTTTCATTTGGCAACTTTATTTTTTTTTAAGATTTTATTTATTTATTTGACAGAGAAAGAGATCACAAGTAGGCAAAGAGGCAGGCAGAGGGAGACGGGGAGCAGCTCCTTGCTGAGCAGAGAGCCCGATGCAGGGCTCGATCCCAGGACCCTGAGATCATGACCTGAGCTGAAGGCAGAGGCTTTAACCCAATGAGCCACTGAGGTGCCCCTCAACCAATGTTTTTATATTTAGAATATATATGCTTATATTTAGAATACATCTCTATAACACCAGTGACTGCTTTGTCTATGATTTTTTTTTTTTTTTTTTGATAAGCACTAAGTCAGGAAACGACAGATGTTAGTGAGCATGCGGAGAAAGGGGAACCCTCCTACACTGTTGGTGGGAATGCAAGCTGGTACAGCCACTCTGGAAAACATTATGGAGGTTCCTCAAAAAGTTGAAAATAGAGCTACCCTATGACCCAGCAATCGCACTATTGGGTATTTACCCTAAAGATACAAATGTCGTGATCCGAAGGGGCACATGCACCTGAATGTTTATAGCAGCAATGTCCACAATAGCCAAACTATGGAAAGACCCTAGTTGTCCATCAACAGATGAATGGCTAAAGAAGATGTGGTGTATATATATAAATATATAATGGAATACTATGCAGCCATCAAGAGAAATGAAACCTTGCCATTTGCAACGATGTGGATGGAATTAGAGGGTATTATGCTAAGCAAAATAAGTCAGTCAGAGAAAGACAATTATCATATGATCTCTCTGATATGAAGAATTTGAGAGGCAAGGCGAGAGTGTGGCGGGGTGGGGGAGAGAAATGAAACAGGAAGGGATGGGGAGGGAGACAAACCATAAGAGACTCCTAGACTCAAGAAACGAACTAAGGGTGGCTGGGAGGAGGGGGGGGGGTAGGGATAGGGTGGCTGGGTTGTGGACATTGGGGAGGGTATGTGCTGTTAAGTGCCGTGAAATGTGTAAGCCTGACGATTCACAGACATGTACCCTGGGGCAAATAATGCATTATATGTTAATAAAAATTAATTAAAAAAAATTCAACTTGAAAAAAAAAAAAAGAAAAAGCAAGAGAAAACATGGCTAATAAAGCAGGGTCACCAAAGAAGTAGGAGGGCATGGAATCCAAATAAAAATTAGGGATTAGCAAATTGGAGGAAGGCCTCTTCTCTTAATAAGTTAATACTTAAAGCAGGTGAAATGATTATATATGGAGTGAATCATAGGAAGTGGAGTAGAAAAGTAAAAGAAATTTTATTAATAGCTTTCATTTTCTTGGTTAAGTAGAAGGCAAAGCTAATCCATTGCAGTCAAGGAAGGGATGGGGAAAGATGTCAAAGGTTATTGGTAATGGTTTAGAATGACTGATAAAATTAGTGGGGGAAGGAAATAATTGGGGATTTCTGAATATCTTTGAGGTTTCACTACCAAAGAAAATTATTTTGCATATTTTTTGTCTGTTTTTCACAAAATGTGGTATAGTGCTGAGTAAAAACTAATCTAAATACGCTTTGTTGGCATGGATTGCAGAAGGGAGGAAAAGTGATTACTGGATTTGAAGAAGCTCAGGAATTTTAAAGGTAGAGTTTTGGGTAAGTCATGCAATAGACATTCACCTATAAGCTAAGGAAATCATTAACTCATAAAAGGGGTGTTTTTTTTTTTGTATTTACAGTATGTTACACATTATAAAGACATGATAAAATATAAGTTTCTTCAAGAAATTAAAATCTTGGGGTGCCTGGGTGGCTCAGTCATTAGGCGTCTGCCTTCAGCTCAGGTCATGATCCCGGGGTCCTGGGATTGAGACTTGCATCAGGCTCCTTGCTTGGCAGGAAGCCTGCTTCTCCCACTACCATTCCTTCTGCTTATGTTCCCTCTCTCGCTGTGTTTCTGTCAAATAAATAAAATCTTTTAAAAAAATTAAAATCTTATGAAGAATATGTTCTATAATTATAATATCAAAGACAGCATTTGAAGTTATAATAGTCATTTCTGTTATAGCTATATCTGAAGTACTTGGAAAATCACTTTTTAGACAGTGCTATCATTATTAATAGAACTACATTTCTTTTTTTTTTTTAGAACTACATTTCTCATATAATACGTATATATGCGTATATGCCTATTATGTCTATGACATATATTTTGATTTGCCGAGTCATTGTGAAATGATATGTAATATTGATGATATTTTATATTGATATGATGGAGAATGACTTTGAGTATGTGCTTGCACATAAATATAGCTAACAACTTAATATTTTTACTCTCAATATGTAGAAGGAATTATTACTAAGTAGTAAAGTGATTAAAATTGACTTGGAACAAGGACGCCCGGGTGGCTCAGTTGTTAAGTGTCTGATTTTGGCTCAGGCCATGATCCCAGGGTCCTGAGATGGAGCCCTGCTTCGGGCTCCCTGCTCAGTGGGGGGCCTCATCTTCTTCTCTCATTCCCCCTGCTTGTGTTCCCTCTCTCATGGTCTCTCTGTCAAATAAATAAATAAAATCTTAAAATAAAAAAAAAGAAAGGATTGACTTGGAACAAACTTTCTTCCAGATTGTTTATTAATACTCATTAGAAAAGACATATATTGAAAACATATTTATCCTGTTCTTAATAAAATGGCCCAAGATAAGTTGAAACATTTCTAAACTATCATGATTAATGTCCTAAGCCTGAAATAATTCAAATAAAATATTATAATGTGAGTTCATATTCTGAGTATGCTGTACTATTTAAATAATACTTATACTGCAAAAAAATTGTAGAAGAAACAGAATTTGAGTAGCAGAAGTGTCTTTATGTTAGCATTTTGCCTTGAAGATATTATCATGAATATGAAGTTCTAAAAGAAATCTTTTTATCTCAAAAGTAAAAGGGGGGGGCGCCTGGGTGGCTTAATGGGTTAAGCTTCTGCCTTCGTCTCAGGTCATGGTTTTGGGGTCCTGGGATCAAGCCCCGCATCATGTGACTAACATAACATTAAAAAGAAAAAAAAAAAAAAGTAAAGGGCCTTTAATCGCATTCCCAAAGAATGGTTAGAGGAAATTCTTTCAAGCAGTACCTGAAATGTCTCCTTCAATCTGAACAAATCCTTGCCACCTCTTCCTCACTCTCAAAAGGGTCAAATCCTAAAGAAACACAGTATAACAAATGAAAGCACTGAAAGACAGACTTTTCTTTTTTCTTTAGGTGGAATTCTCTGGAAAATGAATCACCTAGATAGTTAATCCTGTGACTGGCAAATGGCAACCATTCAAACATGTGATGTATGGACGAATTAGTGAATGAAAGGAACACAAAAAGGGCTTTCCTTCAGTATTAGACAAACTTGGATGACAAAAAGTTCTGTATCAGTGAAACTTAAGCCAGAAACACTCTTCTTATTTGTAAAATGGGAATAGTAAAACCTCTTGCAAGTTTGACAAAAAGTTCAAGTGAGACTTTTATGCATATCACATAGGAGGTTTTGGTGTTTGTTTTTGTTTTGTTTTTTTTTTTAGTATAATAGGAAAATGGATCACTAAATGTAAATCCCTTCACTCTTCTTCCTTCAACATATTTCTGGTAACTTGACCTATTAATTTTATAAGGATACGTTTTCATTAACTATGAAAACAAAATTTTTTCTGTATATAAATTATGTTGCATAAAAACATTTAAAATTTTCTTAACTTTTGAATTCACAAATATTGGGAGAATCCTATATTTCAACCAGAATGAGTAGTAAGTTAACATAAGAGTTAGTAAGTAGTAAGTTAACATAAGAGTCAGTAAGTAGTAAGTTAACATAAGGGTTAACTTATGTAGGATTAACTACTTCCTTCCAAAACTTGTAGAGGGATTTTATTTTAAAACGAACTTACACAGAAACACAACTTCCAAAAACATTAAATCTCTCTGAAGAAATGACAAAGATTAAAATCAGGTATGTTTGGAATGCGTAATAAAATGTCCTCTTACTCCAACCCAGATGGGTTAAATTTGGGGACCTGATTGCTGTTGTGAGACTTAACATCAGATAAACTCTGGATTTGTTTGTAAAGGCTAGAAACTTGAAAAATTTAATAAGGAATTAGAGCATGTCACTTAAACAATAGAGAAATTGACATTCCCAGAGGAACAGAAATGCTGGCTTATAATGGTCAAACTGTAGGGAATATTTAAACTTCAAATTACACAGAAGTTCCATTTGTGAATTGAACTGCCGGACTGCTCTAGAAAGAGCTTATAGCAAAGTGGACTTCCACTATTATTTGTATACTAAAATTCATAACTTCTCCTCAATGTGAAGGTAAAAAAAAATATATCTTACATATATTTTCGTACTGGGGGAGTATCCTCTAAGTCCATCCCCAGATAAAGTGAGGCTTAGAATGTCAAGAAGAGGAACTAAGATCAAGTTCATGGGGGACCAATTTACAAACCTGATAGCTCAAACTGCTATAACATCACCACTGGATTCTCTCTCTTGGTAAAACTGATCAAGCATGAAAATGTAGAAGTGGCAGCTGTGAATGACTCCCTCTGTGAATAAAGACATACTATATGGTCCAGATCCTAAATAAAATTGTAAACTTGGGGATCCAGAAATGATGTAATTATGCTGTTAAGTGGACTCTGACAATGAACTCCTGGTGAGTTTAAATAATTAATTTCCCCAACCACAATTGAGGTGGTCTCTAGAGTAGTACTCTCAAGATTGACAGTGCATGTGAATCATTTTGGGATCTTGTTTAAAATGAAGATTTTGATTGAGTAGGTCTGAAGTCCAGCCTCAGATTCCACATTTCTAACAAATTCCTAGGTGATGTTAATGCTGCTGGTATACAGAAGAAAAACAAATAACAAGGATGTGGCCAGAGACAGCCTTGGCATCAAACTGGTATCCGCAACATTTAATTGGTTTCCAGTGAAGCCGACTATGTCAACAGTTAGGCTGCTGTGATTGCTAAATCGCACATTCTCTGGTATTTTAAAGATTGCAACAAAATGGAATAATATGGTGTTCACTCTAGATGGCTGAGAAATATCATGGTTCAAAATAAAATCACGTTCTATTTAGTTCAACAATGGCAGCCTTTGATGCAGTTATTCCGGGGAGCTTTAAAAACTACTGACACGTGGGCTCCATTCCAGAATGGTTAAATCAGAAATTCTACAGTGGATTTCAATATGGAGTCAACCTGGGTTAAGAGCTAGTAGTTCTTATTCGCCCTACTAGAGCCAAAGCCTAGAGGAAAAAAGAATTAAGACCCAAGACTTCATGTCTCCTCATCAATTTTCTTTTCTCAATTTTTAAGTGAGTAAAAGGGGCATTGGAAGGCACAGAGAGACAGGCTAACTGGGAAACAGCATGAAGAAGGCCGAACAGTATGATCATCTAAGCATAAGAATGAACTTATCTCAAGGCCAAAATTCACACACCCAAAAAAAAAACAAGCTCTACTGTTTCCTTCCTTACATCACCCACACCCCAGCAAATTGATATCATTTACTTAAAGGAAACTACAATGAAGATTTAAAAAAACCCATTAAATTATAAACTTTTATTATCTTTCTCTACCAACCAACGAAAACAAATATTTCTTTGACAGCTCTGGCTTTCTTCGGAACCCCTCACCTACAAAGAGATGTGTTAAGACAGCTTGCTGGAAGAGGTGTTTGCTTACACAACAAAAAAATAAGGAAAGTGAACAGAACTGGAGGAGAAAGGCGGCCAATGGGGTATATCCACATAGGAAGGACTCATGGCATTGTTAAGTATCTCTGCAAACTCTAAATGACTAGATCATGCAAACAAGGGCTTACAGAATTATTTGATGAGGAAAACTTTGATTTGCAGAGCTAACTCATACCTATGTGCACAAATAAGACATAAATCTTTCTTAACAAATAATTCTTCTTCAAATCAAAAGTGATAACAGGATTCCACTCTGTGATTTATTCAATTATTTTTAATGTTATGATTGTTAAATGGAGTGGTATATTTTCTATGATGCAAATTTGTTAAATCCTATTATAATTGATATTATTATATACAACCCATTAAATTCTAATCGTTGTATTCAAATATTTGCTATTTTTCGATTGACATAGTGTTATTAAAGATTAAATACATATGGAAGTTTCAAATTGAGCTTTCCTTGTTTAATTAATGATCAGTCAGGTAAATGCTTGCTATTTAGACACATTCTGAGAGTCAAGAATGCACGTTTAATAAAACATTCTTTTGAATCAAATGTTATTAGGTTATGTATATATGTTTTCTTAAAATAAATCTCATGTTAATTTGTTAAATTAAAAATATCTTTATGTGAGTTTTGTGCATGCATATATACACAGAAAAAAACTTGCTTATTACACAAAGAATTCTTTACAGATCTACATATAAATTGTACTACTAATTTGTAATTGCAAGTATGTTCTTTATTTTCTATTGTTACTTTATGCTCTAGACACCTGCTTGCTCCCTATAATTATAAAGAGTGAATTTTAATAGCTATTGCTTTTTACATGTCCATTGTACTGTACGCTCTGTTACTAGAAACTATCATTTGGCTTTTACAAGTGGATAGCAATTAGAAAACTTTGGCAATTTTTTTAAAAATACCATGTAATAAAGCTGAGTTTTCATTGTACTAATAAAACATCTAAAGAGATTTTTAAACACAACAACAGTTTCTTTGGAATGTGCTTAGTTGCTGCATCATATGCTGCTGTCTTATTTATCACAATGGAGGAGTTGCATGGAAGGCGGGGATTGGATGGCCAACAAAGGCAGGTTTGCCTTTAATAACTATCTTGCAAAGCATTTATAAGGAGAAGTGATTAATATTAGGTCTTCAAGACATTCTTGAAACCAAATGGATGTATCATGAGTGCAGGTAGTCATACAGAAGAAGAAATAGTTCTTCCAAGGGAAAATTTTTGACAGACTAATTACCACACCTGTTTATATCTTATCTGACAGTTATTGTGGTCAGAAAAGAATATAAACTTGGATACTGTTTTAAAAATAAATATAATTGATTTATAGCCTAAATATGTTATATGGAAGTGTTGAACCACTATATTATACACCTGAAACTAACATAACACTGTATATTAACTAACTGGAGTTTAAATTAAAACTTAAAAAAATAAAGATAGTTAATCTAGAATACTCTACCTTGGGTTCAAATATCTAGATAGCATTTAACTTAATATTTTCCACTTTGAGAATGAATTTAAATCATCCCACAATTTACTAGGATATGTATTTTATATATATTTATCTCTAGAACTTCTGTTTTCATATTTATGTTTAGTTTTTAAAGCTGGAGGGAGCTCAGAATCATGTAATCACACTGTATTATTTTATAGATAATAAACCTGAGACCCAAAGAACTGAAGTAAATTTCTCAGGATCAGATAAAGGCAAGAAGAAAAGTATGAATTCACCCTAGATCTACTGACTAAAGATATGCTGACTAAAGACAAAGTTTTGCAGCATTGGAGAGCTCTCATAAATACCTGTATATGGCTGACTCTTGCATTTGATCTTTCCATGACTGTGTTACCAAAAGTTTCCTTTATGGGGATTGAATCAACAACAGCATATATATTTTCTAAAACAAAGCACATACATCCTGGTCCTAAGTAAGGTGATATAAAATATAATTTTATATAAAACATTTTGAGAATCTTCAATATTTATATTATGGAAGTATACTAAAGCATCCCAGATTGTGTATTATTGAATTATAATAATTTCCAAAGATTTTAAGTAATTTAACAGTCCTTTACATGTCATTATTCTTTTATTGTTATTGTTAGTTTTTTTCTTTGAAGCATAGGCCTATGCTTTTGGAACCCAATGGTGAATTGGCTAACAACTATACTAAAATATAAATATGGAGAAATAAAAAAATTAATCTCTCTCCCTCTCTCTCTCTCTCTCACACAAATACACTCCTCAAATGAGCATTTTAAACCATGTGTTGAAACATAACCAATATATTCTAAGTGTCAAGTTTAAGAGGTTAAACAAAATTTTGAATACTGTTTCAGTCAGATTGTATTGGGTAACTACAATGTTCATTTGTATCAGTGATTCATAAGCAATACTTTTAGCTTCAGAACTCTATCATCATGTTAATATAATTATGCTATTATTGCTGTCAATAAAAGTTAATCATTGAAAACAATTTTGTTCAAAAATTATTCAGAAACAATTTGTATTAAAATAATTTCCTCCCAAGGGAACACAATAGCAGGACATTTCATCTATATGGAAATCAGTCGGCAGAGACAGAAATTCAAAAAGTTATCTTTGAAAGGCATAAGGACAAATTAAAAAGATATTCATTCTGTGTAAAATTTTAAAAACGAGTAAAAAACTAGGATTATAACTGGTACTTTTCTTATTCGTTGTATCAAGGGAAAAATTTCAAACTTTAAGTGCTTTTTGTTTATTTTGTTGAAAATCGCTTAGGTCTGTTTCAAGGCAAATTGTCCATTTCTGTAATCCAGAAATAAAAGTTATTCAAATACCCAAGGACTTCCCACCAATTGCCTAAATGACTGTGAGACTATTGTTACTTTCTGAGCTGTGGAGTTACTGTTATGATATTGCCCAAACTCAAATGCCTGCAGGGAGAGTCAACGTTTTATCTATGTGTAATGTCCACGATGTAAATTCTAAGTGAAACAGACTTGGTGTTTTTGTTTGTCTGTATCATTTTTCTTTGCCTTAATGTCAGCTAAATGTATCATTCTATCAAAACCTGATCCAGAATGCAAGGAAGATCGATTTTATATGGTAGGTTGGAACATCACTTGTGATTTTTTTATTAGACCAAATTGTGGTAAGTAAGTAGGACATTCTTTTAAAAGAATATGCTTCCATGCTCATGAATTGGAATAATTAATATTGTTAAAGTGTCCATACTATACAAATTCTACCAAAATTTCTATGGTATTTTTCACAAAAATAGAAAAAACAATCCTAAAATTTGTGTGAAATCACAAAAGACCTCAAAAAGCCATAGCAATTTTGAAAAAAAAAATATGAAGCTGGAGGCAGCCCACTTCTTGATTTCAAACTATTACAAAACTATAGTAATAAAAACAGTCTAACATCAACATAGGAACAAGAGATATAGATCAATGGAAAAAAAGAAAGCCTAGGAATAAACCCACACATATATGGTTAATTAATTTATGACAAGGAAGCCAAGAATAAACAATGGGTAAAAAATAGTCTTTTCAATAAATGGGCTTAAGAAAACTAGACAGCTATATGCCAAAGAATAAAACTGGGCCATTGTTTTATGCTACACACAAAAATCAACTCAAAATGGATTGAATACATAAATATAAGACATAACCATACAATTCCTAAAAAATACATAAGAGATAAGCTCCTTGACATCAGTTTTTGCCATGATTTTTCAGATCTGATACCAAATGCAAAGCCAATAAAAGCAAAAATGAACAAGTGGTATTATATCAAACTAAAAAGCTCCTGCACAGCAAAGGAAACCATCAATAAAATGAAAGGCAACCTACAGAAAAGGAGTGACCTTTACAAATCATATAACTGCTAAGGGCTTAATATCCAAAATATATGCAGAACTCATACAACTCAACAGCAACAAAACAAACCCCCACAAATAATCCAAATAAAAAATGGGCAGATAAATTGAATATGCATTTTTCCAAAGAAGACATACAACTGGCTAGCAGGTACATAAAAATGTGCTCAATAGCACTAACCACTGGGGAAATGCAAATCAAAACTATAATGAGATATAACATCTCATACCTATTTAGAAAGGCTGTTATCAAATAGACAAGCAGTAACAAACATTGGCAAGGAAAAGGAGAAAAGAGAACCTTTATGCACTGTTGGTGGGAATGTCAATTGGTACAGCAACTATGGAAAAGAGTATGATATTTCCTCAAAAAATTAAAAATAGAGCTAATTACTATCTGTTCCAGTAATACCACTTCTGGATATATATCCAAAGGAAATGAAAGCACTATCTTTAAAAGATAATCTGCACCAATATGTTCAGTGCAGCATTATTTACAATAGCTAAGACACAGAAACAACTTAAGTTTACAGTGACAGAGGAATGGATAGAGAAGATGTGGTATATATATTGGAATATTGTTAACCATAAAAAGGAAGGGAATTCTGCTATTTAAACAATAAATATAGCTATATAATTGTTTTATAAACAATAAATAAAACTATATAAAACAACGTGGATGGACTTTGAGGGAATTATACTAAGTGAAATAAATTGGACAGAGAAAATACTGTACACTTTCGCTTATGTGTGGAATCTAAACAAAACCAAACTCCTAGATACAGAGAACATGGTGGTGGTTCCCAGAGATGAGACATGAGGAGGGAGCAGCTGAAATATGTCAAAGTGATCAAAAGGCACAAATTTCCAATTACAGGATAAGTAAGTTCTGGGGAGGTGCTATAGAGCATGGTAACTAAAGTGAACAATACTGCATCATATCTTTGAAAGATGTTAAGAGTGTAGGTTTTAAAAGTTCTCATCATAAGAAAAAGTTGAAACTATGTGAGGGGATGAATGTTAGCTTATTATGGGAATTTAAAAAAAAAAGATGCTATGATTGATGACTATTTTTTTAAGATTTATTTACTCATTTTAGAGAGAGAAAGAGAGAGAGAGCATGGGTAGGAGGGGCAGAGGGAGAGGGAAAGTGAGAACCAAGCAGATCCTGAGCCCAGTGGGGAGCGTGATGCTGGACTCATTCTCATCACCTGAAGATCATGCCCTGAGCTGAAACCAAGAGTTGGGCACTTAATGGACCACACCACCCAGGTGCCCTTGATTGCTATTTTTTTTTAACAAATAATCTTTGAACTAATAAATAAATGAACTAAAGAAGATCAAGAACTTTCTTAAAAATTTTATATTTCTGTGTAATTTTTTCTTAATTGAAGGAGCTATGAAAATCCATCAATTCATGATATTTTAAATATCACTGTAGATATATCCAATCTTTCATAAGTAAATGATAATTTCTAGTTTCTTTTTGTAATTTTCTAATTGTTGTTTAATTGTGAATTTTTTACCTATATAAGTATCAACCTAGGTAAAAAGTCAAAATAATATTTTGAAATAGATGAAATTTTCTATGTCTTTTCAACAGGGATACAGAGAATTGGAAAGTAGTACTTAAAATTAAAACATTTTAATTATTTTTGAAATAAGAATATATAGTTATTTTAAATTTTGTCATTTTTCAGGGCACCTGGGTGGCTTAATGGGTTAAGCCTCTGCCTTTGGCTCAGGTCATGATCTCAGGGTCCTGGGATAGAGCCCTGCATAGGGCTCTCTGCTCAGCAGGGAGCCTGCTTCCCCCTCTCTCTCTGCCTGCCTCTCTGCCTACTTGTGATCTCTCTCTCTGTCAAATAAATAAGTAAAATCTTTAAAAAAAAGAAAATTTGCCATTTTTCTATACTAAATGGTATAAATATTTCTACATTTTCATTTGTCTTTAATTTCTTATCATAGTCTTTTCCATCCAGATCACATTACCCTAGTATATGGTATGATGTGAACAAAAAATTTTTTACATAGATTTATTTGTAGACTTATTTTATGGCTACTAAAATGCAATTCAAGAAGGCAGTAGGACAAATATTAATATATAAATAACATTCATTTGTGGAAACAGCATTCAGTTAGAATTTATAATGGAAGAACCCAAGGGTTAGTATTAACTGGAAAAAATACTAATATAATTTTTCCAAAATTAGGATGATATTATTTAAAACCACAACAATAGAGCCACCAAAATAATGGAAAAACCAGCTAACAGAAGCCTACATAATAATGATTTTATTCTTCTAACATGGTAAATATACAATATGTGAGCTTTCTAGGTCTGGTGAAGTGGCTCAACTATACCAGCAGTGTCCCAAGCTCTTTTATCCTTTCTGTTTCACTATGTGTAGAATGTGTCTTTATTTCCATATTTAATTTGTAATCACAATCAAGCTGTTGTAGATGAAGCAACAAATAAAATTGTTCAGTGCACAGACACATACATCACATTAGAACATACAGTTATTCAAGGATGTAATAAAATAATTTATTCTTCAATGTTCATGTATTTTTTTTCAAACAGCTACTAAATTAAGACATGAACACATATATAATTGTTTGGAACTAAATACTTAATAAACAAAACATTTTTTTTTTTTTTTTAGGTATAAGCATCCTAGCATCCTGAAAAAATTATAGAGACACTAAAGGCACTGTAAACTCAGAGAATTTGGAGACTTTTCTATAAGGTCAACTTCCTATGGAAAGGAGTTTGGTAAGTCAAGTTTTTACTTTTTGTAGATTCGGTAGAAGCAGGCCATAAATGGGCAGGTGGGACTTGAATATTTGCACCTGTTGGTGCAGTCAGTCAACCTTCTACGTATGCCTTGATCCCATTTTCCTATTCCCATAGTAAATAAAATTGAAGTGAAGATCTGGTAGTAGATTTGTAGAGTAAGCAAGAGAGCTTGTGTAGCATGCTGGATATACCATCATTTATCAAAGAAGATATTTTGTCACCCAAAAATAAGATAGAATTTTAGCAATGGCAAAAGGATACCCTGTGTGTCTGAAGAATTCATAGTTATAAATATTTGGCTAATGACAAACATTTTTGTTTTACTAAAGAAAAATCTGCATCGATTGATTTTAAGTAGCCTGAAAATCCATTCATTTGTATATAGAATATATCACTTATTTGATTTTATATTACTAAAGTAAAGAAAATGTATTTTTTTAAGATTTTATTTTTCAGTAATCTCTACCCCCAACGTGGGGCTTGAACTCAAACCCTTGAGATCAAGAGTCACATCTCTACCGACTGAGCTAGCCAGACATCCTTGGAAATATACTTTAGTAAAGACCTAATGGAACAATCAGAGTAGCAACTGTGAAGTGCATGACGAGCATTTGATGTTTCAGAGTTCTGGCAACTACACTACAAACCTATTCAGAAGACTTGGCTGCCACACCAGCCAATCTTTCCATTTACTCTCCTAATAGTAAACTATGAGGCTTTTATTTTATTTTGTCTGCTGAGCTCAGAAAACATGTTTAAATTTCAAGCATTTCAGAAAAATGCCAAGTAATAAATTTGCTATCTTCTTTCCTAGAAATATAGTACTAAGAATGAAGTAAAATAAAACACTCTATATTTGCTTTATATTTTATAAGATAAAAAGTCCATTGTGAAACTTTGCCTTGCATATTGTTAGCATAATTCACTTTTAAAGGGCTTCCGTATGCAGAAATGACTGATCATATACCTAAAAAGTAACAACTTTTGTATAAAAATTAGTGTTCTTATCTATTCAAAGAATAGTCTTGCCTACTCTATAGTTGCTTTTTAAAATGGGGATAATGGCTTAATGATTCAGATAAGTTAAGTATAAGCCTAAATAATGTTACTTAGTTTTACAGGGTGTTTTTGTATTTTTCAATGTGTTTTCTATATCTACATTCATATTTTATCATATAATTTTCATTATAAGATATATTTACATACTACACATATTTAGTTGCAAGTATTTCTCATCACAAATACTTCAGAAATATATTTTGTTAATTCAAAATTTTCATATATTTATTAGCATCTCTTCAACTCTTCTACCTTCTTTCAAAATGGATTAATAATAGCTATCTCATCTCATGCAATGCATCTCAATCTATGATGAATATTAAAGTGACCCAATAATGGTCTTTCACTTTCTATTTCGCACTTGCAATAGATGTGACCCAGATCTCTGTCTGAACCCGGGAGAGAATATGTAGGACTCCCCATCATTCAATGGTCTGTTTTTTGTTTTTTCTTTTTCACTTTTGGTGTTATTTTTTAGCTCCCTGGAGAGCTGTGATTCAAGGAGGCTGCAGAAGAACCTTGCACAGATCAAACTTACAAGAGACTCTGGTATAAAATAGAATACCAGTGAGTGTATTTATAGCAGCAAATGTAACTAACAAACAGATCAGCATTCCACTAATCTTCTTGCTGTAGACTGATCACTGCATTCTCTTCATGTCGAAACATACACACCCAAATACTCCATAGTATCATTAGATGTTTCCTTATGAACACAGAATCAAAAAAAAAAAAAAAAAAAAGAGTTGATTACATGGAATCAGGTTTTCAGATGTGACAGTCACCTGTTCTATCAATAGCCCTCATAGGGAAACAGGTATTTTCTCATCTGCTGAGCACCTGCAGCTCTTTGTAGGACTTTGATTTAATACTAACAAAATCTTGCTCTTGTGTTCCTTTTTGGTTTATTTTGGAACCTTTTGCCAGGTCTTTTTTTTTTTTTTTCCATTTTATTATGACAAGAACACGATATGAACTCTTATCTTCGTAAGTGTGCATTATTGATTGTACAAAATTGTAAAGGAGATCTCTAGTGTATATTCTTCTTACTTAACTGAAACTTTATACCTCCTGTTTAATCTCCAGTCTATGGTAGCCTTGGCCTCCAGTCTTTGATTTTACAAATTTGACTATTTTAGATACCTCATGTAAGTTGAATTACACAGTACTTGTCTTTCTATGTTTTGCTTATTTTACTTAGCATAATGTTCTCAAAGTTCATCCATGTTTTAATATATGCAGAATTTCCTCTTTTTAAAGCTGAATAGTAAGTACTCCATTGTGTGTGTGTGTACCACATTTTCTTTATCCATTATTTTGGTGGACATTTAGGTCATTTCTGCATCTTAGCTTTGCCAAACCTTTTCTTAAAAAAGATAACATTCATTGGTATGTTGGAACTGGCTGGGAGAGGTTCTGGAAAGGAGATTGTTAAATATTCAGAAATTTTGTAACCTGCTCGTTAAACAGCCTTGAAATCTTTCATGCGTTAAGTATTTGCATCAGAGGAATTGGTAAATGCTGTACAGCAGGGCTTTTTCCTGTCCCTTTGGAGATCCAGTTTACCAACACCATTGGTATATTACTTTATCTATTGATATAGTACACATTGGTACATTACTATATCTATTGATTAGGTATAACTTAAATGTTTTTTTTTTAAGATTTTATTTATTTATTTGACAGAGAGAAAGATCACAGGTAGGCAGAGAGGCAGGCCGAGAGAGAGGGGGAAGCAGGCTTCCTGCTGAACAGAGAGCCCTATGCAGGGCTCGATCCCAGGACCCTGAGATCATGAACTGAGCCAAAAGCAGAGGCTTTAACCCACTGAGCCACCCAGGCACCCCAACTTAAATGTTTTTTTTTTTATTTTTTAATTTAATTTTTATTTTTTAAAATGTTTTAATACTTTTATCAATTCTATTAATACATTAGAATTAATACAAATCAATTCTCTGACTAAAACACAGTCAAATCAATTGCATTTTGGATTTTCCTAAAATTCTGCAGGCATAGATCTATATTACTTATGATGGTTAAAATCATTGAATTTCACAGGTCTTAACTGTAATATGGCTTGATAATTGATTATAATTTAATTCTGAGAGGGTAAGCGTATCTAGTTTTCAGGGTATATTGTTACCATGCATTTGTTACAAGAGTTGCCTAAACAAGCTATAAAACACAAGACTTTATCTGTCTTTGTGTAATGATTATAAATTATTTCTTGGTTCAAGTATTGTAGTAACTCTCTATTAGCCTCCTGTAAAGGCTAGTAGAAGACTATATACTGCTGCTTCAAATCTCTCATTTCTTTCTGACTTTGACCTCCAGGTCCATTTTTATTTTTTTATTTTTATTTTAAGATTTTATTTGAGAGAGAGCTAAAGCAATCATAGAGGGAGAGGGAGAAGCAGACTTATCGCTGAGGGAGAAGCCTGATGGAGGCTCAATCCCAGGACCCTGAGATCATGATGTGACATGAAGGCAGACACTTAACTGATTGAGTCACCCAGGCACCCCATAGATCTACTTTTAAAAAGTCTTAACTGATTAGGTTAGGCTCACCCAGGATAAATTTCCTTTTGATTTACTTAGAATCAACTGACTTGAGACCTTAATTACATCTACCAAACTTCTGCATATAGCATAATATAAAACCAAAGGAATGATATTCCATCTTATTCATAAGTTCATTCCCTACTCAAGGGGATAGGATTATATAAGGCATGCATATCAAGAGGTGGAAACCCTGGGTCATCTTAGAATACTGTCTTTCACACAGAATTATGTGTCTTTTACAGAAGAGCAAACACAGACATTGCAATGGTAACTGAGGTCATATCAGTATTACTTTGCAGAAGCAAGAATTCAAATCCAGAATGTCTGACTCTAAATACCTTTAGCTTATTTTTTAAAGTTTTTATATAAAATCCAGTTAGTTAACATACAATGTAATGTTAATTTCAGGTGTAGAATTCAGTGATTTAACATTTCCAAATAACATCCAGTGCTCATCACAAGTACTCTCTTAATCCCCATCATCTATATACCCATTCCCCCACCCACCTTCTTTCTGGTAACCATCAGTTTGTTCTCTATAGTTAAGAGTCTGTTTCTTGGTTTGTCTATATCTTTCTCTTTGCTTGTTTGATCTGTTTCTTAAATTCTACATATGATTGAAATCATATGGTATTTGTCTTTCCTGACTAATTTATTTCACATAACATAATACTCTACACTCCATCCACATCACTGCAAATGGCAAGATTCCATTCTTTTTTTATGGCTGAGTAATATTTCTCTCTCTCTCTCTCTCTCTCTCTCTCTGTGTGTGTGTGTGTGTGTGTGTGTGCATGTGTGTGTGTGTGTGTGTGTGTGTGTGTGTGTGTAAAACCTCTTCTTTATCTCTTCAATAGTCGATTGATATTTGGGCTCTTTCCATAATTTGGCTATTGTAGATAATAGTGCTATAAACATTGAGGTGTATGTATCCCTTTGAATTAGTATTTTTTTATTCTTTGACTAAATACCTACTAGTGCAATTGCAGTGTCATATGGTAATTCTATTTATGACTTTTTGAGGAAACACCATACTGTTTCTTAGAGTAGCTGCACCAGTTTGCATTCCCACCAACAATGCATGAAGGTTTCCCCTTTTCCCCAAACTTGTCAATACCTGTTATTTTCTGTGTTGTTGATTTTAGTCCTTCTGACAAGTGTGAGGTGATATTGATGTGGGAGAGTTAGGTTCTTGTCTCATGGAATTGAAGAATGAATCTCATAGATAAAAGAAAGTGAGTAAAGCAATAGAAGTTTATTAAGCAAGGATACAGAAAAAGCTCTCAGGAGTGAGAGGGGTCCCAACAGGGTTGCCATTAAGGGCTTTTAGGGATGGTCTTTTACAGAAAGCTAACTAGGGAACTTAAATCTGTTTAACATCTCTATTGATAACACCATTGAGTAAGGGCTAGTGATAACACCTTCTTCAATGGCTTACTTCCTTTTAGGGTCAGATAATTTTTGGTTGGTCACAAGTAGCTGTTATAACAAGACCTCACCTCTGACACCTAGGACAGGATAGTCTCTCTGTTTCCTTATCTCTGGTTTCTTTTTATCTTCCAAATTTTGAATTTTGTGAGCCTATGGCCCCTATGGAACTCCACCTATCTCTCCTCGTCTAGCCCCACTTGTCTCTTATTCAATATCTCATTGTAGTTTTGATTGGTATTTCCCTGATGATGAGTGATGGTGAACATTTTTTCATGTGTCTGTTGGTCAACTGTGTGTCTGTGTGTCTTCTTTGGAAAAAATCTCTATTCATGTCTTCTGCTCATTTTTTCATTATGCTGTTCATTTTTTGGGTGTTGAGTTTGATAAGTTCTTTATAGATTTTGGATACTAACCCTTTATTAAGTATGTCATTTGCAAATATCTTCTCCCATTTTGTAGGTTACCTTTTAGTTTTGTTGTTTCCTTCATCGTGCAGAAGCTTTTTTATTTTAATGAAGTCCCAACAATTAATTTTTGCTTTTGTTTTCCTTGCTTCTGGAGATGTATCTAGTAAGAAGTACTATGGTTGATGTCAAAGAGGTTGCTGCTTGTATTCTCCTCTAGGATTTTAATGGTTTCCTGTCTCATATTTAAGTCTTTCATCTGTTTTGAATTTATTTTTGTGTATGGTGTAAGAAGGTGGTCCAGTTTCATTCTTCTGCATGTTGCTGTCCAGTTTTCTCAACACTATTTGTTGAAAAGATTATCTTTTTCCCATTGAATACTCTTTCCTGCTTTATTGAAGATTATTTGACCATATGGTTATGGGTTCATGCCTGGGCCTTATATTCTGTTCTGTTGATCTGTGTGCCTATTTTTGCGCCAGCACCATACTGTTTTGATTTAAAATGCGGTAAAAAAATTTTTTAAAAGACTATGTGACAGAGATTGTATGTGACTTACAAAATCTCAAATATTTACTGTTGTCTTTTACAAAAAATATTTGCTGACTCCTGATCTCATGTGCTGCTTCAAGATCAGACTCCTTACTAAGTGCATTTCCTTAGCTAAGTGAGTGACTTAAATCTCTTTGTAAAATGAGAGTTTTGTAAATTGTAAAATGGGAGTTTCATCATCTGTAAAATGGGAGCAGTATTGATCTTATCTCATAAGGTCATTGTGAAAACATATGGGTATACATTCATAAATACCTTCAAATGTGGAGAAAATTTATAAATGTTGGCCCTTGATAAATGTCTGATTGTAATATAATCTATAAGATAAGGCACTTGAACTTAATGAATGCAATAGCAATCATCTAATTTTATAAAAATAGTAACTTTTCAGATATTGTTGAGAAGTTTAACATATCTGGGTAAAAGTATGAATAAAATAAATAAAGGTAAATTAAGTTTACATATGTATGTGGTGAATGTGTGTGTATGTATACTAGCTCATACTAGCTATGTTCTCCTTTGTGACTCCTGTATGCTAGAAATGTGCTAATTATGTTACTTCTAGCATATTTTGATTAGTCCTCAAAATAACCTCAAAATAGGTCCTCAAAATAACAGGAAGATTTTTATCAGATCCTAATCCCTATAAAATAGTTTGAGATTAAGATAAACATGGACGGAGATTGTTGCAAAATGCTTCAAAGAACAACACATGTAAAAAAAATACAGAATATGGACCACAGGGTTGGGTTATGAAAGAGTTTTGAACTGTGATGCACTTGCAACCAAGACTCCTGACAGGTGTCTGTAAAGCAAGACTAAACAGCCATTCAAATAAGTTCAAACCTGAAGCAATGGGACCAGGTCTTGTTATCCCCACGTGAATCAGTTTTCAGATGGGGCTGACTCTGGGACAGGCAGAGTCCTCTGGCTGAGAGTAATTCTTAGAGGGAAACAAAATTGTAAACCTTTAGCTGGCAACATTCCTAGTAAGTGGGATCCTCCTTGACCCTTAAAGGAGGATTTTTGTGGTATACCATAGCAATTATGAAGCCTAGCCTTCTTGCAGCACAACTTCATATAGCAAGCTGGCCTTAGGCAAGGTCTTTAAAATTCTGGTTTATCTCTTACCTGGGGAAATTTACATGGAAAAGAATAGTGAGACAAACTATAGTCTCTGTGTCAGCGGCTGGCAGTAAAATGTAAATGGTATTCATTATCTTTCTTCTTTATTACCCATTTCAGATGCCCTTCAACCTCAACTAGCACATTGACCAGTTTAGGTGGCATATATGGGCTCTGAGCTCCTGGTCACCATTCCTTTCTCAGGTTTTCGCTGGCACTGTTGCTTATTAATCATCAAAATTTGTCAGTAAAATGCCAAGAGGTACTCCATGGGCCACTTAGGTGCCAAACATATTTTTCTCTATCCTTTATGTAACATTAACCCTACTTTATCCTGATAATCAAACACATTTACCTCTGCCAGGCTGGTTACTGCCCTCCTTGATCTGTCTCTTGCTACAAAGAGCCTGAAGAGTCAGCACAACCACAATCAAAATGCCAGGACTGGAGGGTATTATGCTAAATAACTCAAGGAGAGAAAGGCAATTATCATATGGTTTCACTCATATGTGGAATATAAGGAATGGTGCAGAGGACCATAGGGGAAGGGAGGGAAAATTGAATGGAAAGAAACCAGAGAGAGAGAGAAATCATGAGAGACTCTGGACTCTGGGAAACAAACTGAAGGTTACAGAAACTAGGTGGGTAGGGGGATGGGGTAACCAGGTGATGGGTATTAATTAAGGAAGGCATGTTAGGTGATGAGCACTGGGTGTTATACACAACTAACAAATCATTAAACACTACATCAAAAACTAATGCTACTTCTACTTCTAAATTTATAGGAAAAGGAGGTGGACTACACTGGACAAGCTGATATGGGGGAAAAAAAGGAACTAAATTGGAGAACTTACCTTACCTATTTTCGAGACATTTTATAGAACTACGGTAATCAAGAAAGTGTGGTTTTCATGTAAAGTCAGACAAAGAGATCAAGGGAATGGATTAGAAAGTCTGGACATAGACT
The DNA here is from genome assembly GCA_028646535.1 of Procyon lotor. Lineage (NCBI taxonomy): Eukaryota > Metazoa > Chordata > Mammalia > Carnivora > Procyonidae > Procyon > Procyon lotor. Next base: position 148,165,248 of record CM053603.1, read on the forward strand.
TTGTCTTAGTCCACTCAGGCTCCTATAACAGGATATAATAGATCTGGTGACTTATAAACAAGAGAGATCTATTTCTCATACTTGGTGGCTGGGAAAGCTAAGATCAGGTGCCAGCAGCTCCAGTGTCTAGCAATAGCATACTTCCTGCTGTATAGATGCACTCACAAGTATTCTCAGATGGGAAGGGGCAAGGGAGCTCTCTTGGGTTTTTTTTATATGGGCACTAATGCCATTTATGGAGGCCTGTCCTCATTACCTATTCAACTACCAAAGTCCCCACCTCTAATACCATTACACTGAGGGTTAGATTTTTCACCTTTTTGTAATTTATTATTATTGGAATCCATCTAAATGACAAAGGCTTAGCCATTTTATAGTTATTGAGAGAATTCTGTGCAGCGTGGAAAGGTATCTTTGAATAAAACTAGGTATAAACAAAACAGGATGAAAAGTCCGAGGCCATTATTTTCATTAACAAAAGATATATGAAAATGTATATGTTAAAAATTCTAAAAAAAAAAAAAAAAAAAAATTCTAGAATATATATCAAAATGTTAACATTTTTTTGTTATGAAATTGTGAGTGATCTTTTCATTCTTATTTCTTTGTATTTGTCCATTTCTTTGTCTTTCTTTCTTTGTATTTCTCCATTTCTTTTAAGTGGGTGTTTATTACTTATAAACAAAAAAGAGGGTTTTCCTTGAGGCTATCTTTTTTAAGATGTTATTTATTTATTTATTTATTTTGGAAAGAGAGAGCACATACTGGAAGGGGAAGTGCAGAGGAAGAGGAGCAGAGTGGGGAGGGAGAGGGAGAGAACCCCAAACAGACTTCCTGCTGAGCATGGAGCCCCCACTCAGGGCTTGATCTCAACACACTGAGATCCTGACCTGAGCTAAAGCAAGAAACAGACACTTAACTGAGCCACTTAGGTGCCACATCCTAGTGACTATTTTTATGTTAAATGTCCTAAACATATTATCTAGATTTGTGTAGAACAAAATTTCTTAGGTATATACTTAAATTGCCTCACATCAAGAAACTTTTAACCAGAGTGATAAGGAAAAAACTGTACTTTAAGCTGACCGACCAAACTGGCAAGGGAACTCCAGTCCCTGTCTCAAAGCCCTTCCGGTTCTTCTTTCCTATCCCATTTCCCACGCGCGCCAAAATACCAAGTATGCACATGTAAGAGGGTATAAATTACCCTCCCTGCTTGTGCTCGGGGCTCAGACCTTTGCAGAAGGGTCTCCTCTGGGCCCACCGGTGTTTAATAAATCTCCAATCCTTCTTAGTCTCCGAGTGCCACTTGGTTTTTCTGCCAGGATCCAGTCCAGGTTCTGCCACAATAGAAGGGGCTATATAAAGCTTTAAGTATTTGCTGAATGCCACATATTTCAAAATCTTTTTTTGGAAGCGATGGGATTATAACTCCTCCACACAAATTAGACAGACATATTGCTTGCTTTAGTTAATAAAATATAAGTACCCATGAAATGTGATTCATTCTGGTGGAAGCTTTAGCAACCAGATGTGAATCACCATGGTTTTTACCTTCTCTGCAATAATCCAACTTGTAGCTATTTTCTCAGCCCAGAACATGGAGATGGGAGATCACAGATCCAACCTCTTAGCCAAACTACAAGGAATACATAAAGTGAAGAAGAAATTACCTTTCATGGTTTTATCATATCATCTTCTTCCTCTCGTCAAATATAGATATTCTTTAAAGAGATTTGCATATCATAGCAATATGACATTCTACTCCATACCTGGACTGAATAGATCACTTTATTACAAATTATAGGGCTTTACTATAAAAGAACTTCCATGCTACCTGATGTGGTTTTGAAATAAAGGTGAGGCTCCGCTGGGTGAGGTCTGGAGCCCATGACCAAGAAAGAATTCTTGAGATGTCTTTGGTGCAAAATGTTGGTTTATTAAAGCATAGGGACAGGATCCCTGGGCAAAAAGAGCTGCTGCCCCAGGGTTGTGAAGAGTGACTGATTATATACTTGGCAGTTGGGGGAGGTAAGGAAAAGGGAGGTTTTCAAAAGAATTTTCATATGCTAAGAAGACCTATAAAAACCAGGGGTCTTGCCATTGTCAAGTTAAGGTTGTTTTCCCTTCTAGCAAGGCATCAACAGTAAAATAGTTGCGAGCTTCTTGGAAGAACATTACAGTTTGCCCACTCCAAGTTATCTGTGAATGGGCTGCATGTTATAAGGAGAGTTAATTGTAACACTTCTTTCTGGAAGCTAGGCCATTGATAGAAATGCTTTGTTTTTGTAAATTGCTAAAATGTTTGTAAACTGAGGAAGACTCCCAGGATTTTGATCTCTATAAGTTAATTATTTGTTTTTCCTTAAGGGCAGCCAGGAGTGCTGGAGGAATGTAACATATATCCCGTTGAGGGGGGGAGTTTTGGAGTGTCAGCTTCTACCTGTCCTCAGGTAGCCTTCTGGTCCCTCATCACTACCCTTTAAACAATTCTGCAAAAGTTAATTTGAAACTTGTAATACTTAGATTTGAAGAGTGTTTGAGAGTGAACAGTACTAAATACAGCTTTTTTTCTGCCATCATGGTTTAGTTAACAGCTAGCTGCTCTTTTATGTTATTTTTATTTGAAGGGAAGAAGAATCATGGAAATAGATTTTCAGAACAGACGAGGCAGAAAAGAGTTTTGTAGCAATAACTGGCATTATTAAAAACAAGGAACAAAAGAAAGGAAATGACTTTAAATTGGAAAGATACAAAAAGTAGACATGAAAATGTATGAAGAGAAGGTGTTGTGCTGATGTATTTGAAGCAAAGATTCTTCCTGAAAAGTAACCAAGGAAAAATTACATATTTAGAAAGAGTAGTTTGAGAAGATGTTTTATATAAAAGAAGCCAAAAACAAATAAGCAAATAATTTTTTATTTAAATAGAAAAACAACAAAGAATCGGGAGAGGTAGTCAAATTATAAATGAGGATGTAACTTCCTTTTGTTCTTCATTTTTGTGTTGCTCTGATTGTCATCTCCAACTTCTCTTCTTCCATTTTTGTTTACCATTATAACCAGATATATTGTATTTTTGGTGTTCTTCACTATCCAAAACCTTGGAATGATAATGATAAAATTGCTGTTTATTTTGGTGTTTTGATTTTTTTTTAATTGCAAATACTTTTTTTCTTGTAAACCAAATTAAAGATTGTATTTTGTTTCTTTTGTTGATGGTAGCTTTGCATATCTGAGAAAGATATAGAGTACATAATTTTATTTTTCTCTATAAGTCTTACTATTTAGTTTGTCTTTAAATTTTGTAAAGGAAATTACTTCATTATTTCTTAGGTTCCTTATTAGTCTTCTTTTATCTATTTTTCTCTTCCTCATTTTCTTCATCTTTTTTTTTTAGAAGTAAAAAAGACAAAAGGTGAAATAGAATCGGTACAATCCAAGTTAACTAGAAATTCAGAAATGTAGAACTATAGTACCAATTTGTTATAAATATGAAAGAGCATCATAACTTTTGACAGCTCAGGATAATTAAAATTTTGTTAAATTCTTTTCCCAAATAATACCCAAGCAACTATGAGAATATAGAAAAGCATATTATAATAAATATTGTGACAATATTTTGTCTTCTATTCATTTTGTTCCACTGAGAAATAGTTATTTTTCTGCTGAGAGTTGTGAGACATTGGTGAGCTGGAATCAAATCAAAAGACTATCAGGAGTACAACTTAAACTCTGCAAAAGAATGCTTGCAGCAATATAGCAATAAACAGGGCTGTTAAAAAACACACACTCACACACAATCAATTAAGCCATTGGATAATAGATCTTTTGTGTTCAGGTAACTAAATAAGCTATTCATTTAAAATATTCATTAGAACTCCTTTGTTTTCATTCACATTCAAGGATTTCAAAGAAAATGACAATGTTACTGCTTTCCCTAAATGAACTTCTTCTATTATGACTTATTGTAGAGCTCTATTTTACTCATCTGCTTATGATAATGATAATGCTGGTTTCTCTGAGGGTAATAAAAGGAAATTACATGAGACTTACTCTCATTCCCTTGTGATAATTCTTTTATCCAGTCTACAGCATTCAGACTTGAGAAAATGAAACCCACTGCTTATTTTTATGTGGTGACTACCATCATAGTTGTTTTAATGTAATCACATTATTTACCATCTGTTTTTTGTTTAGTCAAAATTGATTTTCTATATAGTTCATTTGGACACTTGAGACAAATAAGCTATTTATTTTTGTCAGTTTAATGTCTTAGCTACTAGAATTTTAAAAAGAAAATATTTCTCACAGGACAATATATTTCAAATAGCCTCGAATGCAATATATTGTTGAATTATGCCATTTTATTTTATAGTTTCTTAAAAGGGGGATTATGTATATGGTTCATTGTTTTCAAGGCCTTATATCATAATAAAAGTGACAATTCATTGTTTTAAAATGAACATTGATTTTTTTTTTTTTAAGAATAAACTGAAAAAAAAAAATGAGGCAGGGTATTTTCTAAAGGCTCGAAGCTGTTTCACTTTACATGACCTTCTCCAGATCGGTTAATTCTGTGGTCACATAACGTCAGTATAGGGAAAGCTTAAGAATGCTTTAATTGTTTCTATATTGGACTAAATTTAACATAATACAGTATAATTATGCATAATAAATTACTTATCAGTGTTGTGTCTATCAGCTAAAGACCACTAGAGTCACACAGTTAGCCAAACATGGTTGGGTTGATCACTTTCTCCAATGAGAAGGAACACTGTGGGGAATAGGGAGGAATATTAGTGAGAGGCTCCCATGCTGCTCTTTAAATGATTTGGGCCTATGCTAGGGAGATTTTGGAGATGGTTCAAGAAAGTGATTTTTTATCTGTTTGTTTTTGCTTTTTGTTTTTTGAATTAGATGCTTTCAGAAAGTAAGAATAATTCTATCATCAGCTACTTTAGTTTCATTCAGTGGATAAGCAAAATGGATCTAGGTGAAAGCTGCAATTACTAAAGAAGTAACAAACAAATTATCTGGAAAAAGAAGTTTTTTAGTCATATGTGTGGTTTGCAAAGGGTTTTTGTTTTTATATGTGAATGGACATGCTTATACAACAATCTTGTGTTTTTATCTGATGCTCTGTGAAGTTTTTTTATGCTCAGCAGGTGAACACCATGACCTCCTTTAGTCCCAAATCAGCAGCAGCTTTCAGGATTGAGCACAATTCTCTTTCTTATATGTTTGTTTCCAAAGATATTGTTAAGGACTAAATGTTTATGTCTCCCCAATTTCATATGTTGAGGCTCTAACTCCCAATATGATAGTATAAGAAGGTGGGTCACTGGGAAGTAATTAGCATTAAAGGAGGTCATGAGGGTGGAATCCCCTTCATGGTATTATTGCCTTTATAAAAAGAGGAAGACAAATCAAAGTATTCTTCTCTCTCTACCACATGAAGATACAGGAAGAAGGAAGCCATCTGCAAGTCCAGAAGAGGCTTCTTATCAGGCAGTGAGTGTGCTGCCATCTTGATCTTGCACTTCCCAGTCTCCAGAATTGTGAAAAATAAGCCTCTGTTGTTGTGCCACCCAGTCTATGGTATTGTTATAGCAGTCTGAGTTGACTAAAACAATGATCAAATGTTTAATTCTTACATGCATTATTATAAAAACTAATAATCACCATATGGCATCATGATTTATATTGATCTTTTATATAAAATAATGATTGATTATCATTAATTGATAATACCATTAATCGATTACCTTTTTGGGATGTTTTGTGGTATCACATGAATATTGACATGGTGTAGCAAGTGAGACATCAGCTTTCATTTTAATCAAAATATAATGTGACTCTTCCAGCCAAACAATATTTAAAAAATCACTCCCAGTCCCTACAACACACAGAAGAATATGTGCATACAAGAAGACGGAGAATAAAGGACATATAGGAATAAAGTTTATAGGGTAAGGGAACAGAGCAACAAAATCAGAATCATTTGAATAAAGAAGGGGACCAAATATAAAAATAATATATATAGGAATAAACGAGAGTTCTTTATGAATCAGTATTAAATATTAAGTAATTTAAAACTGTGCTAAGTTTTTAAACAGACACAGCACAGTTTAGATCAAGAGTCTTAAATAATAATGTCATACTGAAAAGTGAATGAGATAGCGAATGGCAGTTCTGATGATTAGGGTAAGAATAAACAGGCAACTATGGTTAATGATTATCACTAGGCCTCTACTGATGCAAATAGATATTGATATCAAAACTCAATATATTTTTTTAATTCCTTAATATAAAATGTTATTTCTTATTATCGGAATGTTTTCAGTCTTTTTCAATAATCCATTTTGAGATATGCATAAATCCCAATATCAAAAACCTTTTGGATTATGGTTAACTATATCAGCTAGTTCAAGAAAACCATATATTCTAGTAAAGATCTCAATACCCTGAATGGAGAAAGTATAAGCAGCAGCCTTTATTTATTTATTTTTTTAGCAACAGCCTTAAATAGTTTGTTAGTGCAACTTATTTTAACTATGTATGCAGACAATGAAATCACCACCCAAGTAGTGAAATACAAATATGGAATCAAAGATCAAGAAAATACATCGTGTGTGTGTGTTTGTGTTTTCACACAGTAAATAAAATCAGGATCACATAAAATCAAATGAACACATTAACAGAGTGTATCTGTAAAATATAACAGTAAATAGCAACTGAGTGGTATTTATGTGATAATATGATAATACTCATCAAATTGCTATAAATATTTGTTCATTTATCAAATAACCATAAATATTTGCTATACTCATGTGTTTAGCATACTTGCTAGTGTGCCAAATGCTGCTGCCCAAATATGTTTTTTTCCCCAATATGTTTTTTCCATCTAGTAGAATAAATAAGATCCAAACACAAGCTCTTGCCACATTAGGTAGAAATTGATATATGTTAGAATATTAAGGAATGAAGGAAAGACTTTATCCATATAGGCAAAAAAGTAAAACATTAAGAGAAAAAGAAGGGACATTTGAGTCAGGCTTGAAAGATGGTGAGTCAATGACTTTGTACATTTGGAGACCATAAGAAGTATATTCAGTATTATGAAAAGCAAGAAAAACAAAAAAATGGAGGCAAGGAAACTTGGGGACACCAGAAAATTAAGCAAATTTTTAGTTAATTTTGTTTGGTTTTGCTTTCTGTTTGTGCGTGGCAGTACTATATTTTAGTTAACATCAGGGATATTTGTTAAGTCTGGTTAGGAGTTTATCAATTTTATTAACTTTTTCAAAGAACTAGCTCCTGGTTTCATTGATCTGTTCTATTATGTTATTTTAAGTTTCTATATCATTTATTTCTGCTCTCACAAATGAGAGAGGAGAAATAACAACTATTACCAAGGAATATGAATAATTAAGAAAATATTATGGAAAACTAGATGCCAACAAATTGGATAACTTGGAAGAAAAGGATAAATTCTTAGAAACAAACTACCAAAACTGAAACAGAGAGAAATGAAAACCTTGAATAGACCAATAACCAGCAAAGAAATTTAATCAGTAATAAAAAAAATCTTCCAAAAACAAAAGTCTAGGGCCAGATGGCTTTACAGGTGAATTTTACCAAACATTAAATGTTTTCTTAAAGGAAGAGTTAATATCTGTTCAATAGAAAAGGAAAGAAAACTTCCAAATTCTTTCTATGAGGCCAATATTACTCTGATACCAAAACTGGACAAAGTCTCCATTAAAAAAGAGAATTACAGGACAATATCCCAGATAAACATGAATGTAAAAATTTCCGATAAAATACTAGCAAACCTAATTTAACAATACATTAAAAGAATCATTCACTATGATCAAGTGGGTTTTATCCCTGGGTTGCAAGAGTGGTTTAGTATTTGCAAACCAATCAATGTGACATACCACATTAATACAAGAAAGGATAAGAACCATAAGATCTTTTCAATAAGTGCAGAAAAAGCATTTGACAAAGTAGGGCATCCATTCATGATGAAAACCCTCAACAAAGTTGGGTTATAGAGAATACACCTCAAGGTAATAAACGCCATTTATGAAAAACTTACAGATAATATCATCCTAAATAGGGAAAAAAATGAGAGCTTTTCCCCTATGGTCAGGAACAAAACATGGATGTTCACTTTCACCACTGAGTTAACATAGAGTTGGAAGTCCTACTCATAGGAAACAACAAAAAGAAACAAAAGACATCCAAATCAGCAAGGAAGAAGTAAAATTTTCACTATTTGCAGATGACATGATACTCTATACAGAAAACTTGAAAGACTCCACCAAAAAAACTACTAGAAATAATAAATGAATTTAGTAAAGTCACATTATACAAAATCAATGTATAGAAATCTGTGGCATTTCTATACACCAATAATGAAGTAGCAGAAAGAGAAATCAAAGAATCAGTTCCATTCACAATTGCACCAAAAACCATAAGATACCTAAGAATAAACCTAGCCCAAGAAGTGAAAAACCTGTACTCTAAAAACTATAAACAATGAAAAAAATTGAAGATGACAGAAAGAAGTAGAAATACATCCCATCCTCATGAATTGGAAGAACAAATATTGTTTAAATGTCTATATTACCAAAAGCAATCTATAAATTTAAGGCAATCTCTATCAAACTACCAGTAGCATTTTTGACAGAGCTAGAACAAACAAATCTTAAAATGTATATGGAACCACAAAAGATCCCACAGAGCCAAAGAAACCTTGAAAAAGAAAAGAAAAGCTGGAGGCATCACAATTCCAGACTTCAAGTTATAGTACAATGCTGTAGTGATAAAAACAGTACGGTACTGGCACAAAAATAGACACACAGGTCTATAGAACAGAATAGAAAATCCAAATATGAACCTATAACATATGATCAATTAATTTTCAACAATGCAGAAAAGAATATCTAATGGAAAAAAACGGTCTCTTCAACAAATAGTGTTGGGAAAACTGCACAGCAACATGCAAAAGAATGAAATCGGACCACTTTCTTATACCATACACAAAAATAAACTCAAAATGGATTAAAGATCTAAATGTGAGAGAAAACCATTAACATCCTAGAGGAGAACACAGGCAATAGCTTCTTTGACATTGGCCATAGCAACTTCTTTCTAGATATGTCTCCTGAAGCAAGGGAAACAAAAGCAAAAATAAACTATTGAGAACACATCAAAATAAAAAGCTCTTTTTCAGTGAAGGAAACAATCAACAGAACTAAAAGACAGCCTATAGAATAGGAGAAGATATTTGCAAATGACATATCTGATAAAGGGCTCATATCCAAAAAATATAAAGAACTTCTAAAACTCAACTCCCCCAAAAATGAATAATCCAATTAAAAAATGGGCAGAAGGCATGAATAAACATTTTTCCAAATAATACATACAGATGGCAAACAGACACATAAAAAGATTCTCAAGATCACTCATCCTCAGGAAAATACCAATCAAAACTACAATGAGATATCATCCCACACCTGTCAGAATGGCTAAAATTGACAATGCAAGAAATAACAGATGTTGGCAAGGATGGGAAGAAAGGGGGACCCTCTTGCACTTTTGGTGGGAATGAAAACTGGTGCAGTCACTCCAGGAAACAGTATAGAGATTCCTCAAAAAGTTAAAAATAGAGGCACTTGGGTAGCTAAGTTGGTTAAGCATTTGCCTTCAGCTCAAGTCATGATCTCAGGTTCCTGGGATGGAGCTTTGTATTAGGCTCCTGGCTCAGCAGGGAGTCTATTTCTCCCTCTCCTTCTGCCCCTCCCCACCACTCATGTGTGTGTGCTCTCTCTCTCTCTCTCTCTCTCTCTCTCTCAAATAAATTATTAAAATCTTTTTTTAAAAAGTTAAAAATAGAACTATCCTATGATCTAGCAATTGCAGGGCTAGGTACTTACCCAAAGAATACAATACAATGTTTATAGCAGCATTATCTATAGTATCCAAAGTATGGAGACAGCCCAGGTGTCCATTGGCTGATGAAATGATAAGGAAGCAGTGGTATATATACACAATGGAATATTACTCAGCCATAAAGAAGAATGAAATCTTACCATTTGCAATGATGTATATGGAGCTAGAGAATATTATGCTGAGCAAGATAAGCCAGTCAAAGAAAGACAAACACCATATGATTTAACTCACAGGTGGAATTTAAAAAACAGAACAAATGAGCAAACAGAGAGAGAGAAGCAAACCAAGAAATGAACTCTTAAGGGTCGAGAACAAACTTTTGGTTACCAGAGGGGAGACAGGAGGATGGGCTAAACAGATGATGTGAGTTAAGGAGGCACCTGTGTTGAGCACCAGCTATTGAATGAAAGTCTTGAATCACTAAATTGTACACCTGAAACTAATACTATATTGTATGTTAACTAACTGGAATTTAAATAAAAACTTAAAAAGTCTAGCATGACTTTGAATTAAATATGAGTATAATGTCTTCATGTGGTATAAAAAATAAAGACTAAAAATAAAACAAAATTAAAAAACTAAAAATAAAAAAAATAAAAAATGGGAAAAAATTATTATACTTTAAAAATGTCAAAATCTTATAAATTCTCAGCTGCAAAAAACATGCAACAGGCTGAATTTGTCTTGTAGGCTGTACTCTGTGACCCTTGTGCTAGACTGAAAGAAACTACTTCCCTTGGCCCTGGTTACCTGTAATGAAAAATGCTAGAAGAGAATATTCTAACCCCTTACTGAAAGTTCTTTGCACTATATTGTTTGTTGTCTCTGTGAACTAGAGATAACACTGTCATTAAGTGGCCTTTACTTATTATTATAAACATAAAATATTCAAGTAGACAATACTAAAATGCATCTCGAAGTTCTTAAGAGTTAAAGATTTAATGTTTGAAAATCACTTTCTCACAATAAAGATGGAAACATGAATCTTAATATCAAATTATTATGGTTACATAGGTGCTCTCTTTTAACTAATGGATAATTTGATGTTGAATACATAAGACAGTTTATAACACGATCTTATGTCTACACAGAGATAGATTTTTAATCATAGAAATCACCAGTCCTTCAAATTTAATGCTTTAAGTACCATTTTCAATTAGCAATAACACTCTATAAGTGTCCAATTAAATCTCAGTTAAATCTTTATTTGAAACAGTAAGTGTGATGGAATGTCCAGTAGGTAAGATGTAATATTTACAGAGTTTGAAGAATTTGTGCTAGAGGAAAGAAGAAACTTTGTGCTTGGAAAAGCAAATTTTGTTTTATGACTAATTTGTGTTAGGCATATGTCATGCTTTCTGCTAATTAACACATACTAAATCAGAAGTATAATCAAATGGGTTTCTATATTTCTATTACATATTTATGTTTATATGCATATATACACTTTTATATAGTTATATATTTATGTGTATACTTATTTATATGTTTTCAATATATAAATAGAAATACCTGAACACAAGGCAAAGAAGCCTATAGTTAATTATTCGCCACAATTTGCCCTGTCTAGGAACGATGTCAGGTAAAGAACAGTTATTGTTTTGCAGTAATATGCAGTAAAATGCCAAATGAATTGGTTTTACTAGCGTGTATTAAAAGAAAAATCTTGCAAATCAATGTTAAATAAATATACTGATGAAATCATAATACAATACTATGTTTGGGGAAGAAGTTTAGAAATCATCTAGTATAACATAATATGCAAATGAATTCTTACACTTTTCTTCAAATTCTGTTCTTTATAGGCTAAAACAAAATAATTCACTGAAAAGCATATTCTGTAATCCATAAAGAGGATAGTACATACTAGAAAACAGTAAAACAACCCTACTCTTTTCATATCAGTATTTCCTCCAGCTTCATTGCTAATAACGGGTAAATGTTGAAAAAATAACAAAAGAATAAAAAGTATCTATTATATCTTTATTAATCACAATCTCAGGAGATGATGTAAAATCCATGCAATATTAAAATTTTGATCAATTTTATGTCATAGCAAGATTCATGTACAGGGAATGGAGAAAGCCAGATTCTGGGAGTGCTTTGTAGTTTCATTAGCTACATAAATCCCATCACACTCACTTGATGAGTCACCATGCATAAATTTTGATGAGTTTTAAACTCTCTAAACATTAATTTTTTATCTGTGAAAAGATGACATGAGATTAGAGAATCTTTATGAATCTTTTCAGCTCAGAATTCCCAAGGATGTAGATCTGACTTAAATGAAAAAAGCTCTCAGTTTTAATGGAGTATCTTGTATTTGTATTCTGTATGAGCTTGTAGACAAAAGCTGAACTTAGGTATCTGCTCTTCCTGCATCAATCCGATTAAGTCCCTATGGTCTTATCCAAGTAAGTGTGACCATGTAAACAGTTTCTGACCATGATTCATCCAAAGGTTAGCTCATGCTATTCCCATGTCTGAAGGGCTTATTGACAATTTCGGTAAAGGAATTATGTTTGGGAACATCTAGATACATCATTTTATTATAAATATTTCTGTTAACATAAACCATAAAATGTATAGTATTGCATATAACTATTATTCAAATATAGGATTCTTTATTTCTGTATATCTCTGACTCTCTACATGTGAATCTAATTTGTTCTCTTTTTAAAGGCAATAGTATGTGCTTAGAACATGATTTTGAAATTACAGTTATATTCTCAGATAAAACTTTCAATCAACTTAAAAAAAAAACAAACTTTCAATCAACTTAATCATATATCATTACTAATGGGTAAAGTATAGAATCAAGATTTATATAAGAAAACCATGAAAGTCTTGAAATTCCAATAATAACTTAAATGTAAGCTACATGCTAAATTAGAATAGATTTACATAGTGCTCGTTTTTCAAAATATAGGCATTTGAATGTAGCCCAATACATAAAACCTTATTTTCATAAAAGTATCACTTCTCTATTCATATTTTGTTACTCTCTGAAAATGTGTATTTTATTCCTCATTTCTAAATAGAAATATTGATAAGAAAAATTTTGAAATCTTACAGGAAGCTTTATTTCCCAAAAGACTGGAACTAATCAAAAGCATTCTGGAAACTACCTAGATTTTCATGATTTTACTTGAAATATTTTCAAGTTTTCAATCTTTTTTCCTAGACAATGCTGAGTATTATTCCAAAAAGATCACAATTTTCTTGATTGAAATAATGTCATTTGTGATATTTAAAAGGGGATATATTTTATTCAGGAGGATATGACTTGCTTCTTATCTTTTGGTGCCCATTATAATCAGACTCACTGGTGCCGTCATTTATAAAATATTTATAAACCTAAAAAGCAAATTCAGCAAATTCGGAATGACTACTATAAGAAATTGTCATCCAAAAAAAATTTTCTAACTGGTTATTAACCCCATAAGTGAGGCTGGAAATAAGATAATGACCCCCCAAAAAGATAATATGATTTCTCCAAGCTTTTTTTTTGTTAATTTTTACCAGTGGGTTATTTATTGAAGGATAACATAGCAGTTCATTAAACTGAGGGCATTTTGTCATAAAAATCTCATAATAAAAACAGAAGTTTATCGTTAAAATATTTTAATAAAAATTATTTAAGTGCTTATATATTAAGTACTTATATACAAGTGCTATATAATAATAATTATTATTATATATAAAATATATAAATATTATAATATAATTATATTATACAATTTCAGGAAATTATATAAAATTATGTAAAACATGTATAAATTGAATGTTATTGCAATATATGTTAATATATTAACATTCACTACATAATATGTGTAATATTGCTAATAGAATACTGACACAGATTTTAAATATTGAAACCTATTAGTTGTATCAAATAGCCTGGGGAAAATGAAGACATAAAGCTCTGATAATCATGTAGTTGTGCTTGGGAAACAAGGATCCTGATACCAGAACAGTAGTATATTTGTCAATGAAGAAGATCTTACCAGTATGTCACCTATCTCAGTGTACAACTATGATACATGATGACCACGGGAAGAGCTACTAAAGGGACATGGAGTCAGTGTGGGAATAAAGGGAAAATATTCAAATATTCTTTCATTGTGCAAAACCATGAGAAGCAGAGAATACATTAATTTGGGAGTGAGTGTTAATACATTTCAATGCGGACTTGTGTGTAAACTACTACACAAACATTTAGCAAGTACAAAATATATTTCTCTCTGCAATATATTTTGATCAAACATACTTTTGTGGGCAGCATTTTCTTTGATTCTTCTTGAGAATTTTAGAAACTTTTCAGTAAATAGTGTTAAATTACTCTAACCTGTTCACAAATTAAACTACCCATCTGTCTCATTTTCCATGTCCTGAACAAAAGACAAAACACAGCAAACACACACACATAAAAAGTCATGATTGAACTACCATACTAGATAGTCATATTGAATATATCCTTTCTTGCCTGTTGCTCCTTATATTGTCTTAGAATTACTACCTAATGTCAACTTAAAAATTAGGGTTTTTTAAACTAGATATTTTAAGCCATCTTTCAATCATTCTTAGCTAAATGTTATGAAGATACAAAAAAGGACAGAAAAATAGCTGGGTAGAGAAAAGGAAGAGACCGATGAATTTTAGTAGAGTCAATGAAAAGATATTTTTATTTTCTTTTTTTTTTTTTTTAGGAGTTTGCAGGGAAAAAAGAGAAATAAGGTAAGACAAAGAAAGATATTTAACTATGCCATTCACTGTACCTGCCAATATTAAATTGCAAAGAAATGAATAGGCACTAGGGGAAAAAAATCAACATTATGTGTCTTCATTCTCTACTGTTTACCAAAAGCCTGGTGGTAAAATGAATGAATAAATGCATGCATTATAGAATGAATTAAGAAATATAATTTAAGTACTTTATTATTATTTTTTTGTTTCTTGATTAATTTTATTTTTAAAAAATTTTTATTAAGTACTTTATTAAAATAAGAAGCAATTACTGAAGTCTTTAATAAAGTTGTAAAATGTTCTAGGGAATTTGTTTCCTGCCTTCCTCTCCAGCCTGGTCTTTTATGCTCACCTATTTGGTCGTTATACTCCAGTCACAACAGCTATCCTCCAACCTGACAAGCAGCTCTTAAGCAAATCAGAATTCACATACCATTTGACCCTGAAGTTTCTCGCTTAGTCATATATACAAAATAACTCTTATATATGATCAGTGACAGGCAGAATTCTAAAATGGTCCCTGAGGTTTCTCACCTCTCCTCTAATGTGTATGTCTGCATAATCCCCAGACCTGTGAATTACATAGAGTCACTACTTCCATTACATTATGCTTTTGGCAAGGTTGATCTTAAATAATCTGGAAGGCCTGGACCTAATCACCTGAGCCTTCTAAAAGCAGAGTTTTTTTCCTGGTTGGTCAAAAAACAGGAAGTCCTGAAAGAAAGTAAACATGACTGTTAGAGGCAGCTTCTAGGAGCCGCCTTCAGGATCCTGGTTGACAGTCTGCAAGAAGCTGTGGATTTCGAAGAGGTTACTGGCTATGTTCTCCTCTAGGATTTTGATAGATTCCTGCCTCAAGTTGAGGTCTTTTATCCATTTCGAGTTTATCTTTGTGTATGGTGTAAGAGAATGGTCAACTTTCATTCTTCTACATATAGTTGTCCAATTTTCCCAGCACCATTTGTTGAAGAGACTGTCTTTTTTCCACTGGATATTTTTTCCTGTTTTGTCAAAGATTATTTGACCATAGAGTTGCGGGTCCATATCTGGGCTCTCTATTCTGTTCCACTGGTCTATGTGTCTGTTTTTGTGCCAGTACCATGCTGTCTTGGTGATCACCGCTTTGTAGTAAAGCTTGAAATCAGGCAATGTGATGCCCCCAGCTTGG
>CM053603.1:148181623-148221717 GCA_028646535.1 Procyon lotor
CCCTTAGCCCAGAGAGACCTTGAGCAGAGAACCCAGCCTTGCAGAGAGTATAGAAATTGCAAGAGGATAAATTTGTATCGCTGTCATGCTTGTTAGGCAATGTTAGCAACATAGTAAATAAGGGAGAGATGAGAGAACTTCACCAAAGCATTAAAGATAACCAAGATATCACTGGAGGAAGGAAAAGCAAAATAGAGAGATTACCATTGAGTTCTATGTAGAAATTAAGAATAGCAGACTACAATTTCATGAAGCAACATGGATCATAAAATAAGGTGCAAAGTGGGAAAAAAAGGTAAAAGAAAGATATACTAGTGTATGTAATACAAAATAAAATATGATTTATGTAAATTGAGAAGATGTGCTTATAAAATATCAATGAACATTTTAAAACGCAGCATATAAACAAAAGAGGAGACATTAAGCCCATTGGAACATCTTCATATAATCTGGAGTTATGGTATACATCAAAGATGTTTTTCGTATCATTATTATTTTGATTGATAGTTCCTTTAATGCATTACAGTGCCAAAACCAAATAAAACTATAGCTCCATAACAGAACAATATAACAATGCCAAAATATTTTTAAAATGAGAAATAAAATACATTTCATAATTATTATGGCAACCATTTCTTAACATTAAACTATTCAGTCGCAATTAGAAAGCCAAGCTTTTAGAACTTTCCCAATATCTCTCTTACTATTGAAATTGATAAGAATGTGTTGAAATTCTCCAGATGAGCTAATTATAAAGGGCAAAGGAGGAATTTATAAATGTAGCACTTGACCTGATCTTAAGTAACCAATTAAGCCCAAGCAGTTAATATCAGAGTTTGTGTTCCCTCAATTTGTGACCAAGCAAAACCTCATTTATTTATTTATTTATTTATTTATTTTTTTATTTTAAAGATTTTATTTATTTGACAGAGAGAAACACAGCGAGAGAGGGAACACAAGCAGAGGGAATGGTAGCGGGAGAAGCAGGCTTCCTGCTGAGCAGGGAGCCCGATGCGGGGCTCGATCCCAGGACCCTGGGATCATGACCTAAGCCAAAGACAGACGCTTAATGACTGAGCCACCCAGGTGCCCCCAAAACCTCATTTATAAACCTTCAAGCTTCTAGTACATTTATTCATATTTTACAAAGCAATGTCTTTGATGTTACATTGATTTTTTGCTATTTTATTGTAGTTATTTATTTAGTATTTGAGCCAGTGCCTCAATGTAGGCATGTATACATAATTAAAATATATCTCTACCAAAATTAGTCTGAGACATGCCTAAGGCAAGCCTCTCTATGTATCTCTGAATGTTCCAGATCTCTTAGAACCTGTTGATCCATAGTATTAAATATATTTTAAGGATAACTTCACTTAGATTCCTCCTATGCTTCTGTATCTATTAACCCCAAGTTTGGTTTCACAGGTATATAAGTACAGATTGACATCAGCAATAATTACATCATAGCTCTTAGCATTGTTTGTGTGTGTCCATGCATGTGTGTTTAGAAATAAACAGTAATCGCTGTTGATGAACTATGTTTTAAGAACAAAAACAAAAGTGAGATATAGTGGCAATATTTTTAATACCTGATGATTCTTTATTAAGTGTCAAACTAATTTTATTTGATGATTTTGGTGATGGTGATGGTAATAGTAGTCGTGCTAATAGTAATAGTTTAGTGATTTTGTGTAGAATAAAAGATTAAAGTAAAAGGAGAATGAAGAAAAGAAGAGGGATTAGAGAATAAGAAAAAGGGAAGAGGGAGAAGAGGAAAAAAAGGAGGAATGAAAACCAATTAAAATGATGAAGTAACAGCCATGAATATCTTCCTTAGTAGCAATTATTAGGCACTTTAAAAAAAAAACAGTATGCACATACTTTTTTAGAATCTGTTACCATTTGAATGATTAAACGTGTATGTGTCTAAAATTCATTCACTTAAATTCAAGTTAATATTAGCCCATGTTAGGGGCGCCTGGGTGGCTCAGTCGTTAAGCGTCTGCCTTCGGCCCAGGTCAGATCCCAAGGGCCTGGGATCGAGCCCCGCATCGGGCTCTCTGCTCGGCAGGAAGCCTGCTTCTCCCGCTACCATTCCCACTGCTTGTGTCCTCTCTCTCGCTGTGTTTCTCGCTGTCAAATAAATAAAATCTTTAAAAAAAAAAAAAATATTAGCCCATGTTATATCAGTTGATTAAATTTCGTTTCATTTAACTGAATATTTAAAAATAATATGTATTGTATTGACTTTATTACACTTTTATTGGTGCATTTGACTTAGGCGTCTAGTTCATCCATTTCATGCACTTCATTTAACAATGCGAGATGTTGGAGATTTTAAATTTCACTGTGTGGGACGTGGGCACTGCTCTGCCCAAATCCACCAGGATTCTTTTACCATTTCCGGTCACCTTTGGTGTGCTTTTCCCTCCAGAGGTCTCACCTACTCTTCCTCTTCCCAGCAGCAGGTGGGTAGAAGAGTCTGGGAGGTAAGTTGCTCTAGAGCCTGACTCCTTCGTGTCAGGGGGGATCAAGCTCTGAGGCAAAACTTACCTTGCGGAGCCTGGGTGCTGGGGTGTTGTATCCTGTCTGTTGCCGCTGCTTCCAAGTCCCCTTTCCCTGACTGCCGCTTCTCAGAAGCACACACATTTTTGCCACAGGTCGCCTCTAGGGAACCTGACTTAAAACAACTGTGAAACAAAGATATGAATTGAGAAATTAAGTTTTGGATTTTTTGTGAAAATCAAAATTTAGAAGTTGTATTACTAATACCAGAAAATACTTAAAATGGGCATATGTAAAAGCCCAGACTGAATTAACGGTTTTTCCTGCTAGTATCGGCCTGGGTGTTTTGGAGGTGAGTGTAGTCATGACGGTTCAAAGATAGAGAAGAGGTTGTTAGTTTTTATTATTATTGCAAAATACAAACTCTAAAAATTATAGGTATCACAAAAGTTGGTGGTACTTTTGATACCATATGGCCTCAACAAATTTAATTACTATTAAACAAAGATAAAATAAAGTATTTTAAATATTTAAGAAAATTGTGTACTATATATGTACGTATAATAGAAATGACTAGGTCTGTGTTTATATCATTCTGTGTGCCATAATGTTTACATCAAACTTTACTATTTCTTTTTTTTTAATTGATTGACTTTATTTTCTCATTATGGCTTTTCTATATCCTTTCTTTTTTTTTTTTTAATTCCAGTATAGTCAACATACAGTGTTATGTGAGTTTTTTAGTCGTGGTTTTGATTTGCATTTCCCTGATGGTAAGCAATAATGATGAACATCTTTTCATGTTTCTGTTGGCCATCTGTATGTCTTTGGATAAATGTCTGTTCATGTCTTCTGCCCATATTTTAATTGGATTATTTATTTATTTTGGTGTTGCGTTTTAGAAGTTCTTTCTATGTTTTATATACTAACACTTTATTGGATATGTCATTTGTAAATATCTTCTATTTAGTAAGTCACCTTTCAAGTTTTGTTGTTTCCTTTGCTGTGCGAAGCTTTTTTTTTTTAAGATTTTATTTTATTTTAAGATTTTATTTATTCATTTGAGAGAATAAGAGAGAGAGAGCATGAGAAGAGGGAGGGTCAGAAGGAGGAGCAGACTCCCTGCCAAGCAGGGAGCCCAATGCGGGACTCCATCGATCCTGGGACCGCAGGATCATGACCTGAGCTGAAGGCAGTCGCTCAACCAACTGAGCCATCCAGGCGCCCTTTTTAAAAGATTTGCTTTATTTACTTGGGAGAGAAAGGGAGAGAGAGCATGAGTGTGGGAGGGGGGTGTGCAGAGGGAGAGGGAGAAGCAGGCTTCCCACTGAGCAAGGGATGTGGGACTAGATCCCAGGACCCTGGAATTATGACCTGAGCCAAAGGCAGACACTTAACCCACTGAGCTACCCAGGTGTCCCTGTGTGGAAGCTTTTTTTTTAGATGTAGTTCCAGTAGTTTATTTTTGCTTTTGTTTTCCTTGCCTTGGGTGACTTCTAGAAAAATGATGTTATTGCTGATGTCAGAGAAATTACTGCCTGTGCTCTCCCCTAAGATTTCTACAGTTTCAGGTCTCATATTTAGGTCCTTAATCCATTTTGAGTTTATTTTTGTGCCTCATGTGAGAAAGTGGTCCAATTTCATTCTTTTGCATGTAGCTGTCCAGTTTTCCCAGCACCATTTGTTGAAGAGATTATTACTGCATATTCTTGCCTCCTTTGTCAAAGATTAGTTGGCCATATCATTATTTGTTTATGTCTGGACTTCCTATTTTGTTCTTTTGATATCTGTGTCCATTTTTGTGCCAGTACCATACGTTTTTGATTACTACAGCTTTGTGGAATCTGGAAATCTGGAATTATGATGCCTCCAGCTTTGCTTTACTTTTTCAAGATTGCTTTGGCTGTTGGGGGGTCTTTTGTAGTTCCATACAAATTTTGGAATTGTTTCTTCTAGTTCTGGGAAAAATGCTGTTGGCATTTTGATAGGGATGGACTTTCTATATTCTTTTATAAGTGCCTTCTCAACAAAAATACTTTATGTATACTATAATAATTCAATAGGAAAAAATGAAAGCGAACGTGCCTGGATATAGAGATAGAAGCATTGAAAATTTCTGTTTCCTCAATTTCTAATTTTAAAGCTTTTATAAATTATTTTTTAGCAAACAAACATATTCAAAAATATCATTGATATTCAATTGGGACATAGTCTATAGAAAGAATTATTTGGACATTCATAATTATATATTCTTTATTAGGAAACTTGGTATCCTATGGTTCACACAAATTAGTTTTTAGTCAAGAATGATGAGAGATCCTAATTCTTACTAGAATTTTATAAAAGGAATAATACACAAAATTATTTACCCTGTGTAATAAGTCCAGGGAAAGCTGGCTTAAAACACAGCTGGATCTGAAATTCAATATATCTTATTATCAGGACAGTATTTCTTTGTATTGCTTAGCTCTTCTTCTTTTACCCCAGTTGCCATTCCTTTCACCTAATTCTCAACTGGGCTGTTTCTATTCAGTAGTAAAAATGGTGACAGGCAGACCCAACCTTATATTCTGTCAGGTAATAAGCCTATAAAAAGTGCATCTCTTTCTCCTACAAGCGCGACGTAAATCCACGTATGACTTTATCAGCTCAGGAGGTCACATAGAGATCTAACCACTATATCAAAGGAGAGGTATAACCTAACCTAAGCTGAACCATATACATTAAGAGATGGAGAAGCTCTGTAATCAGAAGGGAAAGTGGATACCACATAGCTAAAAGCAAAAGATGTCCAGGATAATATCAAATCCAGGATGTCATCAGGTTAAAGTCCTATCTTCAAATTACTAGATAGTAGAGTGTTCTCACGTATCTAAGAAATTGACTGGAGACCAGGCAGAAATCACAAAAGAGAAATCCAGGAAATGGAAGAAAGTGGTCAATGTATATTGACTCTTTCCAAGTTGGTGTGTTTAGTTTTACGAGAAAATGTGCAGTTGAGTGAATCTGACAAGATGGAAGCAGTTTCTTTTCTTTTGGAAATTTCTAAAATGAGACTCATTAACATTTCTTAATCTTTTTCCCTTTTATCCTTATGTACATCAATGTTGATTGCAATGTACCTATTTTTAAATTTACAGCATTTGTAATAGTTGGTGAGATTATTTATTTTATAATATAGACAATAATAGATTGTTTATTCATATTAATTTATTATTTTATTTACCAATTTTGTTTACCTGTTTGGCCAGTATTATTAGTTGATTACCAGGTGTTGGGAACTATTCTTAAGATAGGGCATGCAAAATTGTTAGCACTTATTTTCTCTTCTTAAAGGTCTCAACTTATAAGTGATACAGGTAAAATATCTCAGCAAGGACCATATTCCACCATGATCACCTTTATAGTACATGTATTTCACACAATATCTGGCACATAGTAAATGCTCCAGATCATTTACTTACCCATTTCATAAATGGGCACAAATGGATAAAACTGGTGATGGGAATTAAATAGGGAACGTGATATGATGAGCACTGGGTATTATATTCAACAAATGAATCACTGAACATTGTATGAAAACTAATGATGTACTATCCCTTGGCTAATTGAATTTAAATACAATAAAATTATCAAACATACTTTCTGTATATATTAATCATTGAAAAATACACAGAACATTTAAAATACATTTTAGCCAAATAATATTTCCCCAAATTAAAGGGTTAGATTAATATTCATTTATGTAACTAATTATTTAATTAGCCATAAATATTCTTTATGTTTTAGAAGGAATTTCATGGAGTGATTTGGGTAGCTTTTTTTACTTCAAAAATATGTACTAATTTAAAATGATGAAACTGTTTCCTAAGAAAATATATTCTACTGGTATATAGATATAAGAAAATAATTTTATTATCCTTCCATAAAAATCATTACCATAGTATTTACTTATGGACAACGTCACTGAAATATTCTCTTTGATGGCAGAGAAAACATAGATATCTGAAATTTCACATGTTGGTGTTTGATTTCTCTTGATATCACTTACCTGACATTAAAAAAAGTGATTCAAAAAAAGCGATTGAAATTAGACAGATGAATGTGAATTCAAGAGATGATTGGGAATTAACTATTTTGCTTTGACAACTTTGATAAATGTTAGTACATCATATGTATTTACCAGAAGTACTGATTTTTAAAATTTGTACTTTATCCAGTGGAGAGAGCTTGGGTGCAATAAGAAGAAAACAAACAAACAAACAAACAAAAAGTTATATGTGTTAATTTGATCTCACTGAGAAGTAGTAAGGTAAAATTTGGAATATAGAAAATAAGAAAATATAGAAAATAGTTTGGGATATGAGAAACATTCTAGTTATATATAGCATACAACATTTTTTGGAGGGTATATATTTGTTTGGGCTTTCATAACAAAATACCATTGACTACATGACTTAAACTGAAATTTATTTCTTACAGTTCTGGAGGCTGGAGAGTCCAAGTTCAAGGTCCAGCAGGGTTTGGTTTCTGGTGGACTCTCTTCCTGGATTAAAGTCAGCCACTTTGTCCTTACCTGGCCATTCCTCTGAATGCCTCAGTAGGCACTGAAGGGAGGGAGGCTGAGGGGGAGCATGGATTGGGGCTCCACCTTGTGACCTCATTTAACCTTAATTACTTAAAAGCCTCATCTCCAAGTACAGCTATAATGGGTGTTAGGGCTATAACATTTTGAGAGGATACATTCAGTCCATAATAATGTTAAGTGATACCTAACAATAAGATACTTACTTTAATTTTATTCCTGTTTTTTTTTTCCTGTGAGTTCTTCTTAGTGTGTTCACTCAGTCTCAAAATAATTAAAGAAAATCAAATTTTCTTCAGCATTGTGACTATAGTTAATAAAACCGTATGGCATATTTAAAAGTTGCTAATGTTACTTTCTCTGCTCCATTATTCTGACTCAGTTTTACATTTTCTCTTCTTAGTTTCTTTTGCATTGCAGACCACTAGAGGTCTCCCACTTTTTGGAAAACTACAACCCTGACTCTAAATCTTGCCTATCTGGCACCTCATCTCCATTTTGCTTTCTCTGTTCTCAACGGTGCAGAAGCGTGTGGTGAGTTGATTTTCCTCTTCCATCAATTTTTCTTCTAACTTCAGGTTATTGATTGATCCTAATGGATTCCCTGAATCTGTCCCCAAATCCTGTATTTATGCTAGTCAGCTAGCAATGGTCACTAGATTTTGGGATGAGCAGCCATATTTAAAAAACTTTCATTTGCATACCTCCACTGCTCAGATAAAATCTTTACAAAAATATCTTTATCTCTTTGGAGGCATTGTTAACGCTTCCCTTCCAGTTTTCAAGGTGTAAGCTGTTTCCCCAAATATAACCATATTCAAAACAATGACATGCAACTCAGAAAATATTTGACTTATGTATTTTCTATTTGTTGTGGATATTATTCCTGTAGTTACCAACACAGTCCTTTTGTTGTTGTAATTATTGTTGTTGAAAGTTTTCTCTTTTCCTGGGATCATTTGCTTGCTTGACAGATGATGAGAAATATATCCTCACATTAAGAAAGGTTAAAATATGCATAGTACATAAATATCATACTTTAAAAAAAACTTGGTTTTAGTGTTTTTATTCACACTGATCCTTCTAAATTTCTTTGTGCTGTTTTATGACTTGTGATATAATTATAGGTAAAATATGTAAAAATTAGGTTCCTTTTTTTTTTTTTTTAAAGATTTTATTTGTTTGACAGAGAGAAACACAGCAAAAGAGGGAACACAAGCAGAGGGAATGGTAGCGGGAGAAGCAGGCTTCCTGCAGAGCAAGGAGCCCGATGCGGGGCTCGATCCCAGGACTCTGGGACCATGACCTGAGCCGAAGGCAGACGCTTAATGGCTGAGCCACCCAGGCGTCCCAAAAATTAGTTTTTTCCAATGTTATTCATAATACCATTGTCTTATTTTAAAAATTAGACATTACTTAGTTGTGTGTACATTATTTTAATTTTGCCATACATTCATATTATTGGAAAGTTATATACCCAGTGTTAAGAATTGCTTATCTCAAGATAGTGGAATAATATGTAATAAATATAATTGTCTAATTTGTGCCTTATTCTTTTTTTTTAAAGATTTTATTTATTTATTTGACAGAGAGAGGGAGATCACACATAGGCAGAGAGGCAGGCAGAGAGAGAGAGAAGGAAGCAGGCTCCCTGCTAGGCAGACAGCCCGATGCGGGGCTGGATCCCAGGACCCTGAGATCATGGCCCGAAGGCAGAGGCTTTAACCCACTGAGCCACCTAGGCGCCCCCAATTTGTGTCTTCTTCTAACTTCCAATTTCTACATTGGAAATGGATTTCTTTGTAATCAGCAAATAATATGTAATACTGTTTCAATATGAAGAAACAGTATATGCATAAGAAAGTACTTTTTGATAAAATTACTTGTCATAGTATATATATATGTTTAGGATGAAATAATAATGCTGTAACAAATTTGTAATCTGCAGTATGTATTTTAGTAAGAGAGAAAGACATAAAAATACTTAAACTGCCTTACTAGATGAAAATGAAAACTACCATATAGCTTTGCAAAAAATATTTATCTTCATTAAGTAGTGATTCTTTATTACATGCCCCTTTGTTGATTCCTTTGGAAAAGAATTTTTTTTTCCATTTTAAAGTAAGTTGATTTTTATATTTTCTAATAACCATGAAGGAATTTGTATAAGACACCACAGAATGAATACATGATGAACCAGAAAAAAAAGTTAGGAAAGCAAAAGGTAACTCTCATCACACTATGCCACAAACACAAGAGGCATTTATTTTGTGCCACACTAGGGATCCTATGTTGAACAAGGAATGTAGGGTCTTACAGAACAAACTGCACTGTAGAACAACATGAATGTGAAAGTACATGGAATGTTCACAGAACTTAAACATTGCATGGCTCACAGGTTTAATATATTACAGTTTTGTTGCTGAAGTATGGGCTTCTGGCTTATAAGTATAGACGCCACTGATCATATTAACTGAAGAAAATATTCTAAGTTTTCAGTGAGGAGAGAGGTTCAGTTTGTGTAAGGTGAGTTTAGGTGGCTGATGGGCCAAGAGTAAAATGATATCTAATCGTTAGAAATATTCTTTCACAGTTTAAGAAGAAGAGGGGAGTTGTAGATCTGGAACTCTGCAAGAGTATTTTTTTAATCCATAAGTGTAAGATTGCCCAAGGTGAGAATTAGATATCATCCGAAAGAAAGGAAATGTGAATATCCTAAGGATTTAAAAAGCAGGAGGAGGAGGAGCAGCAAACAATATAGACTGAGAAGTAGTCTTTAATCAATGTAGAGGCTATTTAGGCAGACAATGGTGTCTGAAATCCAAAGGAAAAAATTTCAGGGACTTAGGTCAACAAGGTTTTATAAGGCAAAGTGGATACACTTTCATCATTCACACCTATGACTATGCTATATATTTTCTGTCAATGTTAATAATTAATATAATCTGAGTTATTAATTGATTTATATTATATTATGTTATATTTTACCCAGGAGGGTTAGTGGCTCCAGGCTTTATTTTTCATCCTTAGGAAAGAATATCATAGCCAGTATCCATGTGGGAAATAACCTATCACCTAGAAATACACCCAAATTTCATCTCTCACTACAGAACAATTTGGTGAAAATTGGGGTTCACAATTGATTTTCCAGTGTTGTTACCTTTGGAGCAAACTGTATTACAGGGGAGCTTTGGAATAAACTGTACTGCGACTCAGCATAATATGCAGGAACCAAAAAGGTAGGTGATAAGTTTTCAGGATTAAACTTAATTATGTGTACACAGCAAAAATGCAAATTTATTTAATATGCAGGGACCAAAAAGGTAGGTGGTAAACTTTATTTACTTCTTATTTTTTAAAAATTTTAGTTGATAAATTTTTAAGATTAAATTTAATTATATATACACAGCAAAATGCAAATCTGTCTAAATGTATGTAAGTACATTAACTAGTATGGATTAGGAAAAACAATACTAAACAATAAAGAAATGAAACTGAATGACATATATGTTGTGCAGATTTGTAGCCAAATCATGAGCAGTCTGAACACTTTTAGAAGAAATGCATCTAAAGCTTCTAGCAATAAATCATGATGAATATATGCATTTGGGTAATGTAATAAATGAGAAGTTTAAATAGTAAATGTTATAGTGTGATATAGTAAATGTTTCTTACTTTTTTCTCCATTACTATACTGAATAGATTTTAAAAAAATTAACATTCCATGGTTCTGTTGGAGTTAACTAGAGCCTTGGCCCAACTATTGGTATTGAAATAGAAATATATTAGATAGTACAAACAAGTGTTTATGTTCTTGAATATCAGAAGTAAGAAACCAAGGAGAATTATCAAAAGGAAAGAAATTAAATTGATTTTAAATGATCTTTCTTTTTTTGAGATCTATAATAAAAATCAAAGCTTTTTTCTCCCTTTGTCTTTTGCTTGAGGTTAACTTATAAGAAAAGCAATCAATATGAGATGATTAACAGATTATGGAGCTATAATGAAGAAAAAATGTGTTGAAAAATAAAAAAGGTTTTTATCTTTGGATAGATAAATAGATGCATATACCCATTTTTAAAGGTACACATTTTCTTTTTCATTGTTACTTGTGGGGTGCCTGGGTGGCTCAGTTGGTTAAATATCCAACTCGTGGTTGCAGCTAAAGTCATGATCCCCTAGTCATGAGCTCGAGCCTTGCATGTGGCTGGGCATGCAGCATGGAGTCTGCTTCATATTCTTTCCCCCTCTCCCTTATCCTCTGCTTTTCCCCCAATTTGTGTGCTCTGTCTCTCTAAAATAAATTTAAAAAGATTTTAAAAAGATTTTACTTATTCAAGAGAGAGAGCAGGAGTGAAGAGAAGCACAGAGGGAGAGAATCTTAAGCAGACTCCCCACTGAGCACAGAGCCCAAAGTGGGCCTTGATCTCACTACCCTGAGATCATGATGTAAGGCAAAATCAAAAGTTGGTCGCTCAACCAACTAAGCCACCAAAGCACCCCAATAAATAAAATCTGTAAAAATATATATTATTTGTATTGATTATTTCTTACAGTAATTATTTTGTGTGTTTACTTAATATTTATTGTTTCTTTTATCATAGAAATTGCTCTAAGTTACATAAAAGCTCAAATCTCAGGGACCCTTTGGGAAGCTTATCATGTACACAACATTCAAAGGGTTTCACCACATTCATCACTTTCATGGGATAGACACTCCTTATCACAGGACTACAGATCTTTCAGATGTCATGAAATCCAATCTCTCTGTTTGGACATATTTATGTTAGATTGGGGAAGTTGAAAGAATATGGTTGCCACATAGGTTACAGGGCATAACTATTCTAGGGACATAAGTAGATGCAATATTGGTTGAAAGGCCTGTAAAAACAGGTGTTGACAGAAGTCCTACGCCAGTCAGAAGGACGACAGATAGGTCTTCTCAACACAACATTTGTGGGCATGTTCACTCTAACAAGAAGATCTCTTGGCTCAGGAGCCACTCTGCTCTGGGACCTGGAGTCCAGTAGCCTTGTCAGTACAGGCTCCTTTCCCTCCAAGAGTTACTCTGGATCTGTTCTTCCTCTAGATCCTAATCCACCCTCCTCCTTGCTCCCAAATAATCCAAACCCTTGAAGGCTGGGTGCGTGAATTGCTTTTCTTCTGTGTTCTCTTCAACCTTTTCTTTTATCTCCTAACTATTCTGTTTCCTTTGGGATTTTTATTATTATTTTTTCCTGACAAATCAAAAACCTTCAAGTTTTACAATTTCCATGTGTTTTTAAAAATTTATTTCTAAAAAAAAAAAATAAAAAAAAAATAAAAATTTATTTCTAATGTTAAAAAGGATAGTAAATATTTATTGTTTCCTTCTCTCTGGTTTCCTGATAAAACAATTCCACTTCTCTGGATAGGCTATGTGGATGTGTCCGACCCACTATACCTGCAGTAATTCATCTTGGAAGGCATGGGGAATATGTGTGAAGTGGATTTGGTTTCCAAAATGACTAGGTCTTTTACTGGCATCTAGTGAGGGGGGGTAAGGAATTCTAAAAATCCTGAAGGAAGTGTGAACCACAGAATGAGAGAAATTCTCTCACCCAGAATAACAATAGCACCCTGTTAGGAAATACTGAAGGAGAGGAGGCTACTTATAGGAATTGTAGTAAAGAAAAACACAGCAGTACATTTTGAAGAGTATTTCCCTACCTATCATAGTTAATTTCTAGTATAATGGAGAAAACTAGAGATCATTGTAGATAGAATAATTTGTAGAGATTAAAAGAGGCAGAAATTCACCTACTTCATCTAACAGAATGGTGGAATAGCCCATGGAAAGTATAAATTTAGAATGTTGGTAAATAGAGAGTATCTTATTATGTATTAGGTTAATGATGAGAAACAGTGGATATGCTTTATAAAGCAAGATCTTGCACAGTGCTGATTGTAGGTGCTCTGTAATTTTTTTTACATTTTATTTTTAAGCAATCTCCATACCCAACATGGGGCTCAAACTCACAACCCCAGGATTAAGAGTCACATGCTCCACAGGCTGAGCCTGACAAGTACTTCTGTAATTTTTTAAAATTACATGCATTAACTAATAAAAATATTATGAAGAATATATTCTAGTATATACACATACAAGTGAAATGTTTCTAATATAAGATACTGTAATATAAGATACTGATAGTCTTGTATTTTAGAGAGCTATTCCTCTTTTAAACCAGCCATTGAGTTTACTTGACACACAATACGATGCTGTAATTTTCTGTGGCTGCTGAAGTTTTCTTTTTCTTTCTTTCTTTCTTTCTTTCTTTCTTTCTTTCTTTCTTTCTTTCTTTCTTTCTTTCTTTCTTTCTTTCTTTTTGTTTCTCTTCTTTAAAAGACATTCATCTAGCTCTTTCTTTTATTGAGGTTAGCTTCCAGGTATTAAATAGTTGGTTCATTAGTCGATGCACTTTTCCTCATTTATTCCAACATGTTTAAGTAACACTGAAGTAATTCCATAACATAAGTTAAATTTGGAACTGGTCACATAAAAACTTCATCAATTAAAAAAAAATTTAGGAATATTAAAAAAAATGAGGTGCCAAATGTCCTTTTATGGAGGACTATTAGCAACTTAATTGTCAAGCAAACAGTGAATCCTTTAGGGGGGAGAATATGAGGATAGATTTTGTTTACTTATTTTCAAATCAAAAAAACCTATCTGGTTATGGTTTCTTTATATACTGAAAGTTTAATATTCCTAACTGTGTTATCATATTTTAGCATATTTGAGCAAACACTGGACAACATAGAAAAACAGAAAAAGTCTGTATCTAACATGTATAAGATCTATACTGTAGTTCCTCTATCACTATCAGAAGCCAGGAAAACTGAAAAGAAGCAAAAAATTACAATGTCATTGTAAAAAATAACAAAATGGAAAAAAAAAATAACAAAATGGAGATGTAGAAACAGATATGTACTGAGAATGAGGCAGCTTGGATTCCCATTCGGGATTAGTCAGTAACTGAATCTTGACCTCACGATTCTCTTTTGTAAAAAGTATGTTGAAATGGGGCACCTGGGTGGCTCAGTGTGGTGAGAGTCCAACTCTTGATTTTGGCTCAGGTCATGATCTCAGGGTCTAGAGATGGACCCCTGCCTCCTCTTGCTCTGCTGGGCATGGAGCCTGCTTAAGATTCTCTCTACTTCTCCCTCCAGTTCTCTGCTTCCTGTTCCTGTTCCAGTTCTCCTCATGCACTTTCATTCTAAAAATAAATTGAAAAAAAGTATCTTGAACTAGAGAATGTCTCAAGAATCTTCTAAGACTGAATGTTTATGCTTCCATATTTAATTAATTATAACTAATTAAAAAGAACTTGAGTGGCTCTAATTTTCTAGACTGATGGCACATAATCATGAAATAATCCATAAGTTAAATTTACTTTTTCCTTTCTGTCACTTCATTAGTTCATAATTTGAGCATCACATGCATTATATTAGAATTATTTTTACATGTTCATTTACTCTCAAGAGATTTTAAGTTTCTTGAGGGCAAACAGATAACTTCTAATATTTAAATCTAGCACAGTAGCATATAGTACCTGCTTACTCAAAACAAACTGGACTCATATAGGAACTGTAATAAAGTCATGGATGAAAATAAAAATTATTCTCAGGTCGAGAACTTGAATATTCCTTGATGTCGGTTAAAATTTGCCTAGGATTGTGGTAATTCCTACATCAAGTACTACAATGGAAGCTCTGCTTCTTTTTGCTGTTGTGCTTTGTTTGTTTTGAAAGAATAATTCAGTATTTATCTTGTTAGTTGTTCCAGAACAGAAATGAAAGACTGAGATCAGAATAAGTAGTGGTTAAGCTAAAGAGAAGACTACTACATATCCACAGAGAGATTAGGATTTCAGATTGTTTATACCCACTGGAAGACAGGAAAAGGGCACCGATTATCTGGCAGTGGTTTCATTTGAAAGCCATTTCCATAATACATGGACATTTGTTTACACAGCTCGTTTTGCCTTTGTATTTTTCATAAACCAAAATTATATATCAAGCAGATTGTTGTAGCATCAGTGTATTATAAAGCTTGCTTCCCAGTTTTGGTAATTGTAGGACTGATTTCTAGCTCATTTGTTATCACAACAACACCCATCACCAGTTTCCCAAAATGCAAGTAGAGCTGGCAAAGTGTTCACAAGTAATTTTATTCTTCAATTGAATATACAAAACATAGTCTTACATTTTAAACTGCTATAATTTTACTATAATTTTACTGGATTCTCATACAGAAGCTTTGATATGTGAAGGATCTTGATGAATGACCTCATGTTGAAAAGAAATATTTGCCAGCTGCAGTGAATATTGACATATCTTATTAACCTGGAAAAACACCTCTTTCTTTGACACTCAAATTGAAGATCCTCCATGTGGGGCAAGATTAGAGTGGAAGACAAGGATTATAAACAGAAATGATGATGTGCCAACCCCAAGCAAATATTTTAATAGGCAGTCTGTGTTTTTGGCAGATCCTGCTGTTTTCTTAATGCCACAAGAGTGGCATGTCCTAAAAAAGAGTTTTTGACTCTGGACCCCAGAATAAGAAAACCTGTGGAATAGGAATAGTGAGTCTGCAGCAACAGATATGCAACATAAAAAGTAATACTTGTTACTCTAAGCCACTGAACTTTTGGGATGGTTTATTCTTGCATATGATTCTGACTCGGACTCTGGATTCCTTAAATTATGACCAGAGGGGCCAACTTAAATTGTATAAATATTTTTCTCAACTTCCACTAGAAAGAAAAACAAAGAAAAAAAAGCAAAGCAAAAACAAACAAAAACAACAAAGAAATCAATTTTTTTCAAGAGTTTTTATTTCAAAATCCATGGAAAAATAAGGATGATTGTTTGAGACCTTGAAAATTTGAGGCCTTGGCAATTTAACTAATGAGATTGGGCACGCATAATATCTAAGGCAAATACAAGATTTATATTTCCTTATGTACATGATATGTTTTCATTATTTTTAAAGTTTTTATTTAAACTACAGTTAGTTGGGGCACATGGTGGCTCAGTGGATCAAAGCCTCTGCCTTTGGCCTCAGGTCATGATCTCAAGGTTCTGGGATCAAGCCCTGCCTCAGGCTCTCTGCTCAGCGGGGAGCCTGCTTACCCCTCTCTCTACCTGCTTCTCTGCCTACTTGTGATCTCTCTCTTCTCTGTCAAATAAATAAAAAAAATAAAATAAAATAAATAAAAGAAAATTCAAGACAAAAAATAAATTACAGTTACTTAGCATATAGTATAATATTAGTTTCATTATTTTTTCCAAATGTGGTTTAATTTTTTTCTTCTAATTTCTCATATAACTAATTTAGAAATAGGTTTTTTGATTTCCAAACATTTGCAATTAAAAAAAAATCTAGCAGATTTTGTTTCTTAATTTAATTCCTGATGGTGTTTTGTCCGGATCGAGACCCTCCCAAAAGAACCCACAAAAGGCAGGCTGGATGCAAGAGCAAGAGGGTTTATTTCCAGCTAGCTGGGGCTCCCACCGGCACCCACGACACAGTGCAGTGCTAAGGCAAGAAGCCCCAGCTTCAGTTTTAAGTTCCTCCAAGACAGGCCTAAGGGTACAAGGTAGGGGCATGCCAGAGAAAGACAGGTCTAAGGGTATGGGCGTGAAACTATTCCTGGAATTTATCTTCCCTGTGTGATGTCTTGCCCCTGAGTTGTTCAAATGCACCAATGAAATGCACAGATTTAGGTAATTGCCATATAAAGAGTAAGGAACTCGCCTACCTGTGTAGTGACATAAGTGCTTGTTTACTCCAATGCATAAAAATGCTGCGAAGGAGAGAGGTGGGGCTTCTCGCCTTAGCTCTGCGCTGCGACGTGTGTGCCAGTGGGAGCCCCAGCTAGCTGGAAATAAACCCTCTTGCTCTTGCATCCAGCCTGCCTTTTGTGGGTTCTTTTTGGGGAGGTCTTAATCCAGACATAACAATGGTTAGAGAATATTTCAAATTCGGAAAATTGTTTTATGGCCCCAGGTGAAATCTGTCTTGGTGAATGAATAATGTATGCACTTGAAAAATGTAGATCCTACAATGATTGACTGTATTAGCCTATAAATGTAAATTAGATTAAAGTGGTTGTTCATATTTTTTATATTTTTACTCCTATCCCTCACCAATTTTTTTTCTTGCTGAGAAAGGAGTACTTCAAATCTCTATTGTGAATTTGCTTATTTTTTCTTAAATCTTTTTATTTTTTTAAAGATTTTTTATTCATTCATCAGAAAGAGAGAGACAAAGTGAGAGCACAAATGGGGGACGGTCAGAGGGAGAGGGAGAAGCAGGCTCCAATGCAGGGGTGGACCCTTATGCGGGGCTTGATCCCAGTAACCTGGGATTATGACCTGAACTGAAGGCAGAAGCTTAACCTACTGAACCACCCAGGTGCCCCTCTTAAATACTTTTAATTCGTTCATGTTTTTGGAAGCTCTATTATTTGGTGCATACATATTTATGATTGCTAGTCTTCTAGACAAATGTATTCTTTTATTATATGATGTATTAAATTTATCCCTGGTAATACTCTATATCTTGCAGTTTATTTTTATAATGCTATTATTGTCATTGTAGCCATCTTAGGTTTATTGTTTGTATGGTCCATATTTTTTTATTGTATTTTCAACCAATGATTTTTTTTTTAAGGATTTTATTTATTTATTTGACAGAGAAGAGAGAGATCACAAGTAGGCAGAGAGGCAGGCAGAGAGAGAGGGGGAAACAGTCTCCCTGCTGAGCAGAGAACCCTATGCAGGGCTCGATCCCAGGACCCTGAGATCATGACCTGAGCTGAAGGCAAAGGCTTTAACCCAATGAGCCACCGAGGTGCCCCTTAACCAATGTTTTTATATTTAGAATACATCTCTATAACACCAGTGACTGCTTTGTCTATGATTTTTTTTTTGATAAACACTATTTTACAGTCATTAAACTAATGCAATTTGAATGTAAGGGTTAGTATTTATAATACAATATTGGAGGAACACTAGTTGTAGGACAGACAAAAAAATAATAATAATAATGCAGAAGTATTAATGTTCTCTCTCACTTTCCCTGTCTTTCTTTCCTGCTCTCCCCATGTCTCTTCCTCTCTTTTTCTCTTTCTTTACTTCTATCTTTCTCTTGTTAGTGTGTTCTTGCTTCAGAAACATTCCTGAACTTAGAAGGAATTCAAGCCTTTTAAAAGAATCATATTCAGAAATATTTTGGCATGTACTCAACTGTCACTAGTTGGTAATGTGATGATTTAGTTGTAGACATTTTGACTATGGATTTATATACAACTACTATTTTCCTTCATGATAAACCTAGTGTAAGTGAAAATACCAAAAAATTACATGTATGTATATATTGATTATATATTAGATGAAAGTATATAGACATTTTAATAAGGACATTTTACTTTAAAATGAAATTATTTCTCAATTAATTAATATTGCACTGGTTTGGTATTTTATTTTTCTGAAACTAAGGCTTTTTTTCCTGACATTCAGTTGAGATCAAAAGCATATTTCTAAGTTTTATTCATGATTCAAAATAATATGCTATTATTTCCACTTAACTGTTTTTCTCAGTAAATGCTACTAGATGAATATGTTTGAATGAAATCATTATGTTTTGAGGCATTATGTTATATTATGGCATTGCTTTTGGCAAATAAACATGCCTATGGAATTTTTTATTAGCTACTTCATAGTGTTATTTATTATTGATACATCCTCAACTAAATTTACATTTAGCTCATGTTACTTTCTCAATAACAAAAAA
The DNA here is from genome assembly GCA_028646535.1 of Procyon lotor. Lineage (NCBI taxonomy): Eukaryota > Metazoa > Chordata > Mammalia > Carnivora > Procyonidae > Procyon > Procyon lotor. The sequence goes on from CM053603.1 coordinate 148,200,562, forward strand.
ATGTATATATATTCAAATGTTTTCTTCTTTAGACATTCTAAGTAAAATTTTCATCATGTAGTTCATGCATAGTTCAAGTAAAAGATTGGTTTTTCAAGATATTTTCTATGAAATAATATTTGCAATGCCAGGAAATGTGTTTTCTATTGTAGTGGTATATTTGTGTAAGTGATTTGGATTTAACAGCTCTGAATATAAGCCAAAAAATGCAAAATTTTATAGGGAGCTAATTACACTTGACTTCTTACATTTTCAGAGGTATACTCCAGTAGTTGTGATTATTTTTTTTTATAGATTAACACCAGTATTATTACCATTATATAAGTTACTTAAAAGGTTTTTTAAACAAATTGATGTGGGATATTTTTGTTTGAATGATTGATGCTACAGTAATATAATTAACGCTGTTTCTAAAGACATTGCAAAATCATTTGTTAGCACTATATTTTAAAAAATTTTTATAAGCCCAATTATTTTTTATACTTCTATTCAACGGATATAAACTAATCTGTCAAAATACTGTGAAACTTTTAATTTCTGTATTTGTCTTCTTCAGATATGTAATTAACAATTTGAAAATATCTCTTGTCCATGTGTCTTTGAGTAGCCCTAGGATATAAAGATCTATCAGGTCTGTCTTCCAAATTCTCTGACCTAGTCGCATTTAAATCATTCCTTAATATGGTTTTTAAATATGCTTAAACAAGAACATTATTTATACTTCAAATTTTAGTTTAATCACTTTTCTTATGAATTTGAAGTTTTTATTTAGAACTTCCAAAATTACTAGTACCTAGAACTGATTTTTTTGTTTTTTCCATCATGATGATCCTTAAAAATGAGAGTAAGAACACTCTCCTACATTTGTCTTCATTAGTGTGACTTAATTTGCCATCAAAATAGTGAACCATTTATAAACATAACCATTTTCAGAATTACTAACTGCTGATTTACCCACCATGATAACAATGAGTCTAAAATCACTGAAAAACTGCTAAGTTCCAAGCCTGTATTTTTCAGGTGATCTGCTGTGGTTTGTTAGAGAGAGGCAGATACCTTTTGGATCCCAGACAATGAAATCTAACTTTCCTTGGATTAAACAGTAACCAAATCCCATCAAGAGGGTCTAATCAAAAGAGTTGGGCCTAGAAGCACAAAACTACTATGAAACAAATGAATTAAAACCAAAGAATGCTCACCTGAGTTTGCATTAAAAGATAAAAGGTACAGTTTGAAAAAAATTATTAGTTGCTGGTATGTGTAAAGGAGTATGTATAAACAGGAATGAGGACAATTTGTGGCAGGGAGAAATTTGTTTATAGTATACTTCAAATCTTCTTTATGAGTAGGGAAGAAGATGTTAAGAACCCTAACTTGATTTTGAGATAGACAAAGTCATAATTTAACTTGGTGTACCCTAAAAAGATTATAAATCCATATTCTGCCAAAGGAACAAATAGAAGCCTGTTGCTAAACTTAATTGTCATGAGAATTCTGAAAAACTTTCCAGAATTTCTTCTTGAAATACATTCATGCATTTTTGAGATTACTTTTGTGTGCTTATTTCTGAGTTTAATCCTCCAGGATGAATGTTAAATAACAAGTGGAGTCATATAGGTCTGAAAATAGAGGATGGAGGCCACAGTAGAGGTGAGTATTTTAAACAATTTGTATGCCATTTAAGGCAAAGCCTTGTGAACAATATTCAACATTTGACTTTGAGTCAATGGATTACAAAAGAGAACTAGAAAAGTCTGTAAATATTTCGGCTCCAAAAAAAGTTATTTGGGCTCCAGGTATAACCAACATGTCTAAAAATGTTTAATCATATAAAAAAATTCCAACTGGATACCAAGTCAAAAATCAGACTTATTTACAATGCCATGGTAAATCTTGGACTTATAAATAAATCTAGTTTAGAAAAACAATTCAAATTGAAAAATTTATAATCATATGTTTGAAGCAAACTTCATTTCTTTGCTTTACTTTTTCTACTAGTAAATTAAACTTAAGTAGACTTTTAATTTAGAGACATCTTCTAAAGTGAAAGTAAGTTTTAAAATAAACTACCTCTAAAAAATGTACCCTAAATTTATTAATATGAATGACTATATATCATTATAATGTAATTTTTCAAACTGCATATAACATGATATGAAATATGTTAAGGCAATAAAGTTATATTAGCAATGACTATTTTATTTTCAGTAAAAGTGCCTGTAAAGGCCATAGATCAAAATGACAATTACCAGCTTTTCACATTAAAAGGATGAACACTTATTACATAAAATAAAAGAAATGCCCCAAATATAAAGTAAATTATGTCTGGCTTACAAACTAATAAAGGAAAATGACTTTTAAATCACTCTAAACCCTTAAATTACTTTTCAGTGTCCACTTCACACATTACACTGTAAGTTCATTATTACGGAGACAAATGCTCTGCTAATTGCAATATGAAATAGCCTTTTAAAACTTATGGCAGAAACTATTTGATGAGTTACTGCGAATATTTTGCTAACAGGTAATATAAGCCTAATGATTTTAGAGAAGTGTAATTTCTAAGTTGTAGTTTAAGTGACACTTAAAATAGTAAAACTTTAAAAAGTTACTGATAAAAACTTCTTTTACACTTTATCAGATTTCAACATATTCTATTTACTGTTACAATTGAGAAAAGTAACCTTGGTTACTTTTGAAAAGTTGAGAAAAGTTACCCTAGTTCACACTGTCCCTAAACCAATGATCAAACATCATATTTTAGTTTTATAAAATTTTTTTATAAAAACAATGTGGCATTAAATATTAAATTAAATTATATGTGATTCCCCAGATAAAAGGGAAATATTTAATTTTCTCCATTTAAACATCTAAGCAAAAATGCAAAATGCCATTATCTAATATTTATCATCTAGTACCATAACCTGTATGTTTTAGAAAGGCAATTGGTAATGTCAATGAAAGGGGATATCAGTGAAATATTCTTTTCACAATGCTTACACTCTGTATACATATATTAGAAACAAGTGATCTCACGTACCTGTGGCCATTTTGGTGTAATATTAATGAAGATACTGGAAAATTCTCCAAAAATGTCTTGCTGACTGTTTTACTGTTTATTTGTTACAGTATATAAAAATTTAGTAAAGAAAAAAATTTAGTATAGATTTGTATTGTCATTCAATATAACATCTTTTCCCAAAAAGGGGATTATCTGTTGTTTGGCAGCACCCTGACTACTTGAAGAGTGGGTATCACTCAATTTTTAATCTTACGCCTTAAAGGGCAATACCTCAAAAATTAGCATTTTAAAAAATTTATCTATTTTACTGAAAAATGTCATGGAACTAAAGTGATAAATAAATGTGAGGAGATATTTTCAGTGTCTAAAATCAACAAATAATTAGGTTTTTTTTTAACAAATAATTAGTTTTGAGAAGAGACAAGAACTGTTGAAAATCAAGGAAAAGAACAATTATAAAAGAAAAATTATACATGGTAGGAGTAGGAAATTTTTAAGAGCAAAATCTAAAAATGCTGACAAGGTGAACCTTTAAACGATTGCCGTATGGGGATAAATAATGGTTTTCTAAAAGATATTTCTATGTCCTAACACCTGGAACCTGTGAATATGTTGTTATTGGGGAAAAAAAAGGTCTTTGCAAATGTAATTATTTTTATTTTTTTAAAAAAAGATTTTATTTATTTATTTGACAGAGAGAAAGAGCACAAGCAGAGGAAGCAGGTTCCTCACTGAGCAGGAAGCCCAATGCGAGGTTCTCGTATCTCAGTACTGAGGATCTGAGGATCTCAGTACCCTGAGATCATGACCTGTGCCCAAGACAGATACTTAACCATTGAGCCACCCAGCACCCCTGCGAATGTAATTAAATTAAGCATCTAGAGAGGAAATTGTCTTGGATTTTCTGGATGGCCCTTAAATTCAATGAGAAGCATCTTTGGAAGAGAAGACAAATGAAAAGAGAAGGCCATGTCAGGAGGCAGAGATTGGAGCTATGCAGCCACAGAGTAAGGAATGCTCAAGCTACTAGAATCTGAAGAATCAAGAAGAGATTCTCTACTAAAGAATTCAGAGTGTGGCTCTGCCAACACCATGACTGCACTTTTAGCATCCAAGAACTGTGAGAGAATGAACTTCTCCAGAAATGTGTTGTTTTAAGCCTCCCAGTTTGTGGTTGTTATAGAAGCCCTAGGAAATGAATACAATTGGTATCCAGAAAAAATAAAACGTAGAACGAATAATTATACATATTACACATATTAGACTGAAAAAAAAGAATGAGAGTCTAGATAGTTCCAGTGTTGGTTCTTATGTGAAGATACAGGAATGCTCTTTCATACTTGATGGGAATGTTAACTAGTGCAACAATTTGGAGAGCAATCTGTGTAGTTGATGTCCCACATATTCCACTTTTGGGTGAATATCCCAGGGAATTTTTACAAATGTCCCAAAAATATATCTGTAAGGATGATTTCTATAACATTGTTCATAGTGGTGCAGAGGGTGCAGAATTGGAGGCAACTTAAATATGCATTATTCAGAAAATCTGAATAAATATGCATTATTCAGAAAGAAACAACGTGGTAGATACAAATAATGAAAATATACTCATGTAGCTACACACATATTTACACATATATGTGCATGTATATTTAGGCAACATAATATGCAATAATATACTCAAATAAAAATATAATAAACCCATTAAAGTGGTTTCTTATATGTTAGACAAATGTGAATGGATTGTGAGAATAACAGGAAATTAATGATTTAGTGTATAACTGAAAAGGCCTTGAATACATCAAGAAAATAATGTACAATGAACAACTGAAGATTTTTTAATAACCCTCTATACCTCAGGTCTTCCCAGAATATTGTAAATTAATATACAAAATTCATTGATCCCTCCATACACAAAGTATTAATGTATATAGGTTATGGTTACAAATATCAAATAAATATTTTCTTGGCTTACAAAAGTGTCAATCCAGTGGAGGACATACACACATATAGGAACATATTATGGATTGAATGAGTGATAGAAGTGCAAGCAAGTTGGTTATGCAAGAAAGGGATAGAGAGATTAATTCTCAAAGTGGTTTGGAAGGTTTATGGATGAGATGTAATCTGAGATGTGCCTTTGAGACAAGACAATCTTCACAGAGAAGACGAGAATGAGCAAAATGCTCAATATAATTAAGTGCATCCTGGGTTGAGGAGTCTATCTACCAGCTGGGTTGAAGAAGGGATTAGAGCAGAATTAAACAGGGAGTAGAAGGTAAACTACAGGGGTACTTACCATTGACTTCCTATTTGGGAGGCTAGTGTATGTTGGTCAAGAGTATCACATTTCTGAAATTATCAGTTACAAAGACTGGATTGAGAACTACTTCTTCAAGGAGGTCAGAGAGAAAAATGTAGAACAAAAAAGCCAAAAACAGTAATGTAGTACTACGAATTAAATTTAAAATGGCAGACAATGTGAAAGGGAAAACCGAAGCAAAAGCCAAGGACCAGAGAGGGATGCAATATTAGATTTGGTCTAAGCTTGAATTTTTTTTTAGGACTGATAATACCAAGCTCAAGGATGAAGAGAGAGGCTTAGGTAGAGAGCGACACTGTGAGAATGAGAAGTGAGTGTCTTTGGTTAGAAAATCAGATGCTGGGGTCATTTTGGTCCAGAGTCTGCTGCTGTTTGAATATCACTAATCAAGTTGTGACCATAAAAATCACGGATTGCCAGTCTTTGGAGATAAGCCTGGATTGCAAATTCCTCACTGGGCAAGATGCCAACTGCAAGATTTATAAAACTGATTTCGTATAAATCAACAATTTTATATCTCAGAAAATAATATTGAGATTTCAATATCATATCATTTAATACCATCTGGGAGAGGTTGAAATAATTTAGGCAAGAAAGAATATTTTAATGTAATTCAACTTAGAAAACTAATAAAGTCTCAGATGGTTCAATACGTTTAAATTACTTTTTATTAGTTTCACTGAAGAAGGATGGTTTAATTTTAAAAGATCAGATGTATGGATTAAAATATGAGGTTCTATGTATTTAACACAAGAATGAATCCTATGAAAAGAAAATTTAACTTTTGTGTGTTTTAATCCAAAAGACATCTGATTTTTGAAACCAACTCCTCCTTTTAGTAAAATTTTAAAAATGGAAAATTTTCCAAAGAGAAAACTTATTTGCAAACATAGAATGCAAAAGCAAAAAAAATATTCATCTTTTTTTCCCAAATATATTTATTTTATTTTTTCAGTGTTACAAGATTAATTGTTCATGTACCACACCCAGTGCTCCATGCAATAAGTGCCCTCCTCAATACCCAACACCAGGCTCACCCAACCCCCCACATTCACCCCTCTAAAACCCTCAGTTTGTTGCTCAGAGGCCACAGTCTCTCATGGTTCATTGCACCTTCTGATTTCCCCCCATTCACCCTTCCCTTCCTTCTCACAATGCCTTCCATGTTTTTGCTTATGCTCCACACGTAAGTGGGACCATAAGATAATTGATTCTCTCTCCTCTTCACTTATTTCACTCTGCATAATCTCTTCCAGACCCATCCACATTGATAAAAAGTTGGGTATTTATCCTTTCTGAGGGAAACATAATATTCCATTGTATATATAGACCATATCTTCTTTATCCATTCATCTGTTGAAGAGCATTTTGGTTCTTTCCACAGTTTGGTGATTGTGGCCATTGCTGCTATGAACATTGGGGTACATGTGGCCATTCTTTGTACTGCATCTGCTTCTTTGGGGTAAATACCCAATAGTGCAATTGCAGGAAAATAAAGCTGGTGGCATCGCATTGCTTGATTTCAAGCTTTACTACAAAGTGGTGATCACCAAGACAGCATGGTACTGGCACAAAAACAAACACATAGACCAGTGGAACAGAATAGAGAGTCCAGATGTGGACCCACAACTCTATGGTCAAATCATCTTTGACAAAACAGGAAAAAATATCCAACCGAAAAAAGACAGTCTCTTCAATAAATGGTCCTGGAAAAATTGGACAGCTATATGTAGAAGAATGAAAACTTGACCATTCTCTTACACCATACACGAAGATAAACTCAAAATGGATAAAAGATCTCAACATGCAGCAGGAATCTATCAAAACCCTAGAGAAGAACATAGGCAGTAACCTCTTCGACATCAGCCACAGTAACTTCTTTCAGGACATGTCTCCAAAGGCAAAGGAAACAAAAGTGAAAATGAACTTTTGGGACTTCGTCAAGATAAAAATCTTCTGCACAGCAAAGGAAACAGTCAACAAAACAAACAGGCAACCCACAGAATGGGAGAAGATATTCGCAAATGACATTACAGACAAAGGTCTCATATCTAAGATCTATAAAGAACTCCTCAAACTCAACACTCACAAAACAGATAATCACATCAAAAAAAAGGGCAAAAGACATGTCTGTTCATGTCTTCTTCAAAGAAGACATGTAAATGGCTAAGAGACACATGAAAAAATGTTCATCATCGTTAGCCATCAGGATTCAAATCAAAACCACACTGAGATACCACCTTACACCAGTTAGAATGGCCAAAATCAAAAAGACAGTAAACAACAAATGATGGAGAGGATGTGAAGAAAGGGGAACCCTCTTCCACTGTTGGTGGGGTTGCAAGCTGGTGCAGCCACTTTGGAAACAGTGTGGGGACTCCTCAAGAAATTAAAAACAGAGCTACCCTATGACCCTGCAATTGCACTACTAGTATTTACCCCCCAAAATTCATCTTTTAAGATGAATAAGATTCATCTGCTAAGAACTTCATAAAACATGTAATTATCATCTGTTATCTCTGTATCTGTCTATATCATCTCTCTGATCTATCTGTCTATCTTCACAGTAGTAACCATCTGCAAATTTAACAAAGCTAAAAATTCAAAAGGGGTTCTTCATTTGCTGAGAAATGCTTAAGCTCAATAATAATAAATATTCTATTTATTTTAATAAAATCAGTTTACAAGTGATATAATTTATAGTTGTTTCTACCCTTTGTATTTTTTTTAAGATTTTATTTATTTATTTGACAGAGAGAGAGAGAGATCACAAGTAGGCAGAGGCAGGCAGAGAGAGAGGAGGGAGCAGGCTCCCTGCTGTGCAGAGAGCCCGATGCAGGGCTCAATCCCAGGACCAGGCAGAGGCTTTAACCTACTGAGCCACCCAGGCACACTACCCTTTGTATCTTTACAACTTTTTTATATTTTATGAATTCTAAATGAGTCATTTTATATTTTTTATTCTCCATCCTTCCTGCTTGACTGCCTGCCATCCTCTTTCTCCCTCCTTTCTTCCTTCCTTCTTTCCGTCCCTCTTTCTCTCCCTCCCTCCTTCCTTTCTTCCTTTCCTTCCTACCTCTTTTTATATTTCAATTCTAGTATAATTAACATACAGTGTTATAGTTCAGGTATACAATGTAGTGATTCAACAATTCTATGCACTGCTCAGTGTTTATCATGGTAAAAGTGTTCTTAATTCCCTGTACCTATTTCACCCATCACCCTACTCACCTCCTGTCTGGTAACCCTCAGTTTGCTCTCTATAGCTCTTTTTTTTTTTTTCTTCATTTGGCTTGTTTCTTAAATTCCATATATTAGTGACATATAGTATTTATCTTTCTCTGACTTATTTCACTTAGCATTATACTCTTTAGAACCATCTGTGTTGTTGCAAATGACACAATTCCATTATTTTTAATGGGCAAGTAATATTCCATTGTGCATGTATACCACTATGTCTTTATCCATTCATCTATTGATGGACATTTGGAGTGCTTCCATAATGTGGTTATTATAAATAATGCTGCAGTAAACAAAGGGTTACATGTATCTTTTTGAATTGGTGTTTTCATATTCTTTGTGTAAATACCCACTAGTGGAATTACTAGATCATATGGTAATTCTATTTTTAATATTTTGGGGAACCTGAACAGTGTTTTCCACTATAGCCTTATCAGTTTGCATTCCCACCAAAGTGCATGAGGATTTCTTTTTCTCCACATCTTTGGCAACACTTGTAGTTTTTTGTGTTTTTTATGTTAGCCATTCTGACAGATGTGAGGGGATATCTCATTGTGGTTTTCATTTGCATTTCTTAATGATGAGTGATATTGAGCATCTTTTCATGTGTCTGTTGACCATCTGTATGTCTTCTTGGGAGAAATGTCTGTTCATGCCTTCTGCCCATTTTTTAATTGGATTATTTGTTGTTTTGGTATTGAGTTACAGTATGGAGGTTCCTCAAAAAGTTGAAAATAGAGTTGTAGTTCTTTATAGATTTTGCATACCAACCCTTTATTGGATATGTCATTTGCAAATATCTTCTCCCATCAAGTAGATTGTCTTTTAGCTTTGTTGATGTTTTCCTTTGGGGTGCAGAAACTTTTTATTTTGATGAAGTTCCTGTAGCTTATTTTAGTTTTTGTTTCCCAGGAGACTTATATAGAAAAATGTTATGGCCAGTGTGAGAGAAATTACTGCCTGTGCTCTCTTCTAGGACTTTAATGGTATTCTCTCTCACATTGAGGTCTTTAATTCATTTCAAGTTTATTTTTGTGTATGGTGTAAGAAAATGGTCCAGTTTCATTCTTCTGCACATTACTTTCCAATTTTCCCACACCAGTTAAGGAGACTATTTTTTTTTCTTTTTGCATAGTGCTGCCTCCTTTGTCAAAAGATTAATTGATAATGTAATTGTGAATTTATTTCTGGGCTTTATATTGTGTTGTATTGATCTATGTGTCTGTTTTTGTGCCAGTACCATACTGTTTTGATTACTACAGCTTTGTAATATAACATGAAATCTGGGATTGTGATACCTCCTGTTTTGTTCTTCTTTTTTTAAGATTGCTTTGGCTGTTTAGGGTCTTTTATAGTTCCATACAAATTGTAGGATAATTCATTCTTGTTCTGTGAAAAATGCTATTGGCATTTTAATAGGGATTGCACTAAATCTGTAGACTGCATTGTGTAGTATGGACCTATTAACAGTACTTTTTTTTTCCTATCCATGAGCATAGAGTATCTTTCCATTTGTTTCTGTCATCTTCTATTTTTTTTTTTTATCAGTGTTTCATAGTTTTCAGAATGTAGGTCTTTCATCTTCTTGGCTAAGTTTATTCCTAAAAAACTAATTATTCGTGGTGCAATTGTAAATTGGATTTTCTTAATTTTTATTTCTGCTACTTCAATATTAGTTTATATAAATGCTGTAGATTCTGTATCTTGATTTTGTATCCTCCAACCTTACTAAATTCATTTATTAGTTCTAGTAGTTTTGGGTAAAGTCTTTTGAGTTTGTTACATAGAGTATCATGTCATCTGCACATAGTCAAAGTTTTACTTCTTCCTTACCAATCTGAATGCCATTTTTTTCTTTTTCTTGTCTAATTGTTGTGGCTAGGATTTCCAGTACTGTGTTGAATAAAAATGGTGGGAGTGGATTTCATTTTCTTGCTCCTGACCTTAGGGGAATAGCTACCCTTTCTAAACCATTGAGTGTGATGTTTCCTGTGCGTTTTTCATATATGGCCCTTATTATGTTGGGGTATATTCCCTCTAAACTGACTTTGTGAGGGTTTGTATGAATGGATATTATACTTTGTCAAATGCTTTTTCTGATTTATCAACATGATTATGTGGTTTTTGTCCTTTCTCTTGTTGATGTGATGTGTTCACTGATGGGTTTGTGAATATTGAACCACCCTTGCAATCCAGGAATAAATCCCACTTGATCATGGTTAATGATTTTTTTTTAATGTATTGTTGGATTCAGTTTGCTATTATTTTGTTGAGGATTTTTGCATCTGTGTTCATCAGAGATCATCAGAGATATTGGCCTACAGTTCTCTCTGTCTCTCTCTCTCTCTTTTTGGTAATGTCTTTTTCTGGTTTGTTATCAGGGTAATGGTGGCCTCATAGAATTTGGAAGCTTTCTTTCCTCTTTTATGTTTTGGAATAGAGAAGAATAGGTGTTACTGCTTCTTTAAATGTTTGGTAGAATTTTGTCTGTGGAGTCATTTGGTACTGGGCCTTTGTTTGTTGGGAGTTTTTGATTACTGATTCAATTTCATCACCAGTAATTGGTCTGTTCAGATTTTTTCTATTCATGATTCAGTTTTGGGATGTTACATGTTTCTGAAAATGTATCCATTTATTCTAGATTGTCCAGTTTGTTGACATACAATTTTTTATAATCTTCTCTTGAAAGACTTTGTTTTTCTGCCGTGCTACTTATAACTTCTTTCATTTCTCATTTTCCTCATTTGAGTCCTCTCTCTCTTTTTAATGAATCTTGCTAAAAGTTTATCAATTTTTGTGATCTTTTCAAAGAACCAGCTCCTGATTTCATTGATCTTTTCTATTGGACTTGTTTTGTTTTTTATTTTTTATTTTCTCTTTCATTTATTTTTGCTCTGATCTTTATTATTTATTTCCTTATCCTGGTTTTAGGTTTTGCTTGTTCTTTTTTTTACTCCTTTACGTGTAAGGTTGTTGTTTATTTGAGATTTATCTTCTTAAGGTATGCTTATATTGCTATAAACTTCCCTCTTTGAAGATTTTGAACCATTGTATGTTCTTTTTTTGTATTTTTTTTGTCTCCATGTATATTTTTATTTCCTCTTTGATTTCTTGGTTGAACCATTCATTGTTTATTAGCATGTGATTCAACCTCCATGTGTTTGCGTTTTTTCCAGATTTTTTCTTTTGAAAAAAGATGTAGATATGTAGATATTTATATTTCTAATGACAAACAGTGTCTATAATTCTCTAGGTATATGTTTTCCATTATAATCATATTTATAGTGATAATAGTCATTTTTGAAAGTATCTGAATTTTAGACATTCTCAAGTCCTTTTCTGAGACTAAATAATTGTCATGTAGCTTTAACATTTTTCTCATGAGCAAATATTATATAGCTCTATATAATGAGAAATGTATTTTATATTTATTTGTAATGTAAAATAAATAATATTTCTTTTAATATGGTACTCCAGTTGCCTGTATAACAATGTGAAATATGCTTTGCAGTACAAAGGAGATCCACATGTTTTTCCATACTTTATTCATATTTATTCCATATTTCCATATTTTTTATTCATATTTATGCTTACTGCATTAAAAATTTATTTCTGGACAAAAATATTTATCTGACTGGTTGTCATTAGCTATTTCTACTATAGAGTAGGAACATAAGTAGAGATTCTTCCTTGATTCAGAAAATACAGATCTCTTCTGCTGGTCTCTTCTACTTTTAAAATATACTTGTCTATGTTGTACATCCAAGAGAATATGTTTGCCTGTGTCTTTATATTGCTTATTTATTAAACTGTGCTAGCAGTCTTTCTTATATAATATGTGCTTTAAAAGTTTAAATATTTTATGTTCCTGGGTATTTTAATATATCATTTAGAAATGACTGCTATGTGTTAATATACTACAAGCAGTTTGTAGTATATAAAGTTATAAAAATTATATGATTGATGACTAACATGTAATAACTGGATAATAAAATCTAAGAGTTGGAAAGAAATTCATTCATCTCTTATTTTATTGGCCTCTAAATCCTCCTCCGAGTATTCTTTCAGCCTATTCACAAACACCACAACTAAGAGGAACCACATCATCTTCCAAGGCAGTTTGTTCTATCTTTCATTCGGTTCAAAATTTTACCTTATTTTGACCCAAAATTTATATCTGAGATTATTCCAGACAAGAGTAGTTATATGTAATTCTTGTTTTCCCTCTTTCACTCAATAATCTTGCAATTATCTGCAGAGAGTTACAAATGGACCCTCGGAATTTAGAATGCGTGACAACATATCCTCTGAAAAATCATTCTGCTCATTCTTTTCTCTGAGTAGCTCCCTTTTCCTACAGGATTACTAATATATATTATCAAGAAATGGATCAAAACTCCAGGGTTAGCTCTATCAGTACAAATTAGAGCAATTTATTTATTTATTTAAAGATTTTATTTCTTTATTTTTGAGAGAGTGAGTGATCACAAGCAGGGGGAATGACAGGGAGAGGGAGAAGCAGGCAGAGAAAGAAGCAGGCTCCCCACCAAATAAGGAGCCTGAGCATGACTTGATCCCAGGACACCAGGATCATGACCGGAGCAGAAGGCAGACACTTATCCCAAATTAGAGCAATTAAAAAATAATAATTTTACTCATATATTGACAAAAATGTAAAGATGCTCTCAAGTGGCCCAGGTAAGCAGGAATATATTTCAAGACAATAGGTAATCTGATAGGCAGTCACCAGTAATGGGATAAAATGGATATTGCACAACAGAGTTAGAAATAGAGAGGCGCCTGGGTGGCTCAGTGGGTTAAAGCCTCTGCCTTCGGCTCAGGTCATGATCTCAGGGTCCTGGGATTGAGCCCCACATCGGGCTCTCTGCTCAGCAGGGAGCCTGCTTCCCTCTCTCTCTCTCTGCCTGCCTCTTTGCCTACTTGTGATCTCTCTCTGTCAAATAAATAAATAAAACCTTAAAAAAAAAAATACAGGTGCTGGGATATCACATGATTTTTTTACTTCATGGATTTTTTTTCTTTTGTTCTGTTTTTATGTTTTTATTCTTATTCTACTTCAGATCATCAGCTTTTTCCAGTCTTTTCTTCTATTTAATCTTTTGTTTCATCACTTTACATGTGTTTCCAAATGGAACTTCCACATTTGATTCTACATGACCTTACTGCTTTAGCTTCTTGTAGATAAATCAGTTGGTTTTCTAGGATCTCAATTCCAGACTCCCAAGAGGGGTAACTTGATTTGATCCTAAGCTGGAGTGTATTGGGGTGAAGGGAGTCAGAAACTTACATTAGCAGAAGGGATATAATTGAGGTAATTTTTAGTCATAGGTATGAGATGAGCAAGTAATGAAACATCTAGTACAAAAAGACTGTCATCTTTCTCAATTTAGACATCATATTTCTTTATCATAATTGTATTCATGCAACTGAATATTAGTTATTTTTTCACACACAGGAGTCTATTAAATTACATTGGAATATATATAGTTTAATCAACCATACTTTTCTTCAAATAACTTTGTCTATATTAATCCCTAAAAAATGTTTAAAATGTATGTGTATTTTATGAAAAAAGGAACTAGTTGGAAGAAATATTAGATGAGATTGTTAAAGCTGCAGAAAGACACCTGTAAGAGATGAACAACATTTCCTTGGCAATTTGTTACTGCCTCTTTCATAGCAGAGTTATACAGTTTATCTATGGATAAAACCCAGTTAACACACACACCATTTTTACATACTCTTCCATGTTCATTCCTCATTGGGTCTATCAGCCTATTCTTTTAACTTTATCTCATAGATTTTATGCAAAAGATTCCACCACTACCTCCAACATCATTGCTATCAGTCTGTCTTTCTAACTCTGCTTAGAGGTCACCTAAAATGTAGTATTATAATTAAGCATTTAAAGTTCACTATTCTGTATAAGATTAGTATTTTTAGTCTTTTGTCCCAAATGTATCTCATTTCTTTTTTCATCCAATGTCAATAAAATTAATTCATGATTTTCTTTATTTATATATGGGTGTATATATTATATCCTATAAGTAAATATATAGCTCACATGGAATATATGTCTCTGTGTGTATATATTTCATAGAATTTGTGTTAGTTTTCTGTTGCTACTGTAACAAGTCATCACTAATTTAACAACTTATAAAATACAAATTAATTATCTTACTGCACTGCAGATCAGAAGGTGGACTAGGGCTCATCAGGTTAAAAAGAAGACATATATTGGCAGACTTTCTGGAGACAGTAATTTCTACCAATAGGCAGAAACCAAGGAGATATTCACTCATCCAATCACTCAAAACATTTTATCAGGAACTTTTCTGGACACAAGCTGTAGAAATGCAAGTAAGTTAAGTTCCCTTTAAAAAGGAAAACTTTAAAAAAAAAAAAAAAGGAAAACTTTTATAGGCAAATACAATTAAATTTTTCAAAATTTGGGGCACATGGGAGGTTCAGTCATTAAGTTTCTGCTTTTGGCTCAGGTCATGATCCTAGAGTTCTAAAATCAAGTCCCGCATCAGTCTTCCTGCAGGAAGCCTGCTTCTCCCTCTCCCACTCCCTCTGCTTCAGTTCCCTGTCTCACTGTGTCTCTCTTTGTCAAATAGATAAATAAAATCTTTAAAAAATTGTTCAAAATTTAGTGAACTCTCTTTTTATTCATGGGCTACTTGTACTTGGAAGTATACAATGCTGAGTAGCATAGTAGACATTCCATTTATATTTGTTTGGCTTGGTAGACTAAATTAACCTAAGATTTACTTAATTTTTACTTAGGTGAGATAAGTAAGAGGTGTCTGTGTGTGCATATACATATATGAGTATGTGTATATGCATATATATATCACATGTGTTTCTCTCTATCAATCACTGAGATAAGTGTGTGTATATATGTGTGTATACCAATGTATTTGGTATACCAAATACCAAATGTATACTTTGGTATACCAAAGTATACAATGTTTTGTATGGCACTATGTTTATTATGATCATTTAATAGATGATCAAGTTAATGATTAGAAACATTAAGTAACAAGGTGAAAAAAAAAAAAAAAGGACATTAAGTAACATCTAATAAATGATAAACTCAGGACTCCAGGATTCAAACTCTAACCATGACGCATGTGTAAGTTCCACTCTTTGACAGTAAAATAAATTTAAGAATTCATACAATTAGATTTGTCTAATATAGTTTGTAACACAGTTTGAGAACAGATGAAAGATTGTTACATATTTTTAAAACTTTCTAAATTACATTAAAATATATTATTCAATTTCTTAGTTACATATGCAATCTAATAAAAATCTTTAGAAGTAAAAATTATTAAATAAAGCATGTCAGACAGAAGTTTGTGTTTTCACATTGTGGTATTAAATAATCTCTTTGAACTTTACTTGCAAATAGTTCTCAAATGCCATTAGTAGTGTTTAAAAAATGTAAATCTTTAGAAATTACTTATTACATTTTAATTTTACATTTAGTTTTAATTTTCATAATACTATTTTGATCTTAAATCAATTTTCAAACTTTATGTCAAATAAGCACATCTTAACCTTGAAATGTTAGATGTATTCAATTTTTTCTTGATAAAATTTTTCAGGTGATTTCATTGAAAGGATAATATTGATTTTCTTAAGGATAAGAGTTATATTCTGCCCATATTTACAATACTTGTTAATTAGAATTGAAATAACAGTTGTTTTATATAATATATATATTATATATAATATATAAAATTTTAAAATGTTATTAATATTATTTAACATATTGAGACTAATGACTTTTGAGTAATTCCACATAAACTTAAAGCATTTTTATTCTTATACCTCATAATCTGACTTTCTGGTGAATGTTATAACTGATGCTATTTTTGTGTTATATGAGATTGGTTTATAAATTAATTTCTTTACAGTAGCAGAGGGAATGATTAAAACAAGCACAAAATTAAAATGAGTACTATTGACATGCACATGCCAAGATATGATTTTATGATATCCCTTTCTAGAAACTATACATTCCCCATATAGAGAATGGTTTCAAAAACAAGAAGAGAGTGATTTATATGTGAGTGATCTTCACATTATATTCATAAGTACCTCTAATCACCACAATTTTTGGCTTCATTTTAATCTCAGTTAATCATAATCAGTTACTGATTATGAGGATCCTTATGATTATAAGGATCAGCATTTGGTAATAATGTCAGTGGCCTACCTAGGGATCTTCAATTATTTAATTTGTTGCATAGTTTGTTTAGAAAATTCTTAGAACAGTCTCACATTTACCATTTTTAAAATTGTTTTCTTGCCTTTAAGACATTATAAACTATGGTGACTCAAAACATTAAAACAGAAAATATACTATTCAACAAGTCATGATTATGAAGGACTGAAAGAAAAAACAATTTGCCAATGCCATAGAGAACTAAAAGAAACTTGAGTTACATGGTGCTTTATTTCCTAAATTCACATTCTTTTTGGAGAAATGTTAAATCCAATCATGTTTTAAAAGTTATTCGGAAGCCAGCAAGCTTTTATTTGGAAGGCAGCTTAATACTATACTTAATGACTAAATAACAGACTATTTTGTCATCAGTATTTCAATTTCAAAGCCAGTGCCTCCGATTTATTTAAATCACTGAGCTCAATGTTAAGAAAAGTTCTTCCTCAGTGAAATGGATAATGGCTTCAACTCAGGTATTTTTGATTCATGTGTAGCAACTCTCTCCAGTGAATGTCAACTTCATTTTTAAAAATTCCATGTAATGAAACACGTTTTATGAAAATATTTTAAAATACCGTTCTGAGGACATCTAAATTACTCTCATCTTGAATTAGTGACCTAATGAAAAGCAGTAATATTCAATGTGGTGCAGCACACAATTACTGCATTTCCCAGTGTGGTGACATTAGTTATAATTTTGTGTTCTAATATTATACATATGGCATATCTTATTAATTGCTATTAATTCACACTAATTACATATTAAAATCGGCATCCTTTTAAAAAGTTTCTTCCGTTTTAAAGCACATTAGAATTACCTGATATACTTTTCATATTTTTTTTTTTAGATTTTATTTATTTATTTCAGAGAGAAAGAGCAAGAAAGCGAGTGGGGGATGGGCAGAGAGAGAGGAAGAGTCTCTGAACAGGGAGCCCAATTGTAGGGCTCTATCTCAGGACCCTGACACCATGAAGTAAGCGAAAGCAGAGGCTTAACTGACTGAGCCACCCAGGTGCCCCCAAAACACTTTTTAAAAATAGTTATGGTCAGACAAAAAATAGTTATAATCAGGATCTACCTCAGAATATTAAAATTAAAATCTTCAGGGAAGTTGAATTAAAGTGCATTAATTTTATCCATTTCCTAGTAACTTTATAGATTTCAAGGGCAATTTTTTGTAAAACACTTTTCCCACAATATCATACACATTAAAATGAATTCTTTCATCATACATGAAATATGATATTTTTTATGAGAATCTTCATATATTTATAAAAGGATTTGACATCAAAAATACAATATCTCATTCAAGCTCCTAATTTCCAAATGAACAGGATAACTTCACACAGCTGTGACAATGAGAACAAGTGTTTTAGACCAATAGTAAAAGGTTCATGAAATTATTAATTACTGACTGCTTCTAAAACTATTGAGGCAGCTAAACAGGTTTATCTGTGAGCAAGATTTTTTTATTAGTTATAAAATAAAACCCTTCTGAATGCTTTATAAAATTTAAACCAAAAGACTTATCATCATCTGAATTCACGCAATTTTCAGTATTTGTCTTGGTCTTTTCAAGACTTTCCTTGGGAAACTTAATTATTTGTAAATGATTCAGCATTTGATGAAAAGAATGCATATCTTTCCTTATACTTTAAGCTAAAATGAGTTTAAGTTGATAAAATTTTCAATTAAAAAATAAAAGAAATTTGTAGAAGAAAATAAATTACATATAACCTTCACATGAGGAAGAACTTTCTCAACATGATTACAAAAGCAACATATTCTATGGTTTTTCAGTAATGCCTATCTACATCGTAGCTTCTTACTTCACTGCTCATTTCAGTTAGACAGAGAATGAAGCATTTAGTCAGACTGATTATTCATACAGATCCTGACTCTGCTGTTTACCAGCTTAAGCTTCTGTGTATGTGGCTCAGTTTATCATCTCTAATGGAAGGATAATAAATATTTACCTCCTAATGTAGTTCTGAGAGGAAAAAGTATGTATTCCATGTCTCACACACTTTAAGTGCCTTGCCAATGTTACTCTTGTTATCTAACCACACTAAGATTCACTGAACTCTATCCATAAGGATCCATCTCTGAATTTTATTCTCAGATAGAAGATTCTAACTATGAGGCCATTCCTTGACTAAATCCAAGATTTTGATCAGATCTAGTTTTCCTATATGAAATATTTCATATTCAGCTTCTTTGGAACTTTATATCAAAGTATTTCATCCATGGGCTTTTAAAGTATCAGTGAATGCCAGTTAATAAAGAGTAAGGTTATCCAGATATTTTGTAGCAAATTAATGTATTGTAGGTTTCAACACATTGTCCTTTTTCACTGTATTTAGATAATTAAGCAATGAGACAGAACAGAGTGTGAATCATGTGGCATTTATGTACACATAATAGGTTATTACAGCCATGAGGCTGAAAGCCAAATGGTATCAAAATGAATGAAGTGTGAATTAGGCATAGTATGCCTGGGCTGACATGTCTAAGTGCATTATGAAAGGGAACTCAGAAAATCAAATGAACACATGTAGAAATGCTTCAAAATAATAAGTGAATTAATGTCAGCAAAACCCGTAACTAAGGATTGTGTGACTTGCACAGTGTTAATTAAAGTTCAGAATTCTTGATGGAAACACAAGGAGTTGGATTTTTTTGTTCATTTGTTTTTGTTGGAAGTTATTGCTTATTTAGCTGTTATGTGAGATTTGTTAATATAGATACTAATATAACAACATGTCAAATAGTCAAACAAATTTAACAGAGAACTGATAGTACTGTTATATTTATGGTGTGAGGCTTCATGGTTTGTTTAATTTTCTGTAGGCTCCATTTGAAATTCTAATACTAGCACACGCCCACCAAGTCATCATTATTCCACTGTGCACCAATCCTTCGCAGATACATAGCTCCTTATGTACTATTGTGCATTAGTATTGCATGTGCTATTATTATGTATGTACTAATGCTGTATGTATAATTTATAAATTTTTCTATCTTTTTATTCACTTCTATGATTTAGGGATACCTTCAACTAGTCTATGTCCTCAGTGTGAAGCTCATAATTATTTATAAGTTATATTATAAATAAATATATACACCGAGAAATTTAGACATCATTTTGTTATTGTTTTAGCAGTTACAAAGTATCTAAATATAAGTTATACTCAAGTGAATTAGCTCCATCCTTACGATTTCAAAAGTAATGATCACACACACAGGCACACATACATACACACACATAAATTTTTTTTCATCTATTTTGTAATATATATGAGTCAGACCACTCACTGCCCAGCAGTTCTACAAGAAGTTCTCAAATATCCTTTACTCAGCCTCTTCTTATATTAAGATTATTGTACAAAGAACATTCTTCAAAACTAAGAATTTGCTTTCTGTGCAATATTGTTAACTAAAGTTTAGAAGTTATTTGGATTTCAGCAGTTGTTCCACTAACATCTTTTCTCTTTTCCTGAATCCAATATAGTATTCCACATTACATTTAATTCTATCTTCTTAGTCTCCTCCAATCTGTGATAGTTCTGCAGACTTGTATTACTTTGGCACCTTGAAGATTATTGGTCAGTTATTTTCTCTAGGGTAGAAGTTATTTGGATTTCAGCAGTTGTTCCCTAGGGGAGATACCCAGCAAGATTCTTGGGTCATAGGGAGGTACATATTTAACTTTATAGGAAATGGCCAGACTGTTTTCCAAAGTGACTACAGCATTTTACACTGTCTTCAGCATTATATGATAGTCTTATTTGTTGTCTATCCTCAGTACATGGTACATGATATCGTCAGTTTTTTTCAAATTTTAGACATTCTAACGGTGTGCAGTGCTATCCTATTGTGGCTTAAATTTTTTTAAAATATTTTATTTGCAAATATCTTCTCCCATTCTGTGGGTTGCCTGTTTGTTTTGTTGACTGTTTCCTTCGCTGTGCAGAAGCTTTTTATCTTGATGAAGTCCCAAATGTTCAATTTCACTTTTGTTTCCTTTGCCTTTGGAGACATGTCCTGAAAGAAGTTGCTGTGGCTGATGTCTAAGAGGTTACTGCCTATGTTATCCTCTAGGATTTTGATAGATTCCTGCCTCACGTTGAGGTCTTTTATCCATTTCGAGTTTATCTTCATGTATGGTGTAAGAGAATGGTCAAGTTTTCATTCTTCTACATATAACTGTCCAATTCTCCAAGCACCATTTATTGAAGAGACTGTCTTTTTTCCACTGGATATTTTTTCCTGTTTTGTCAAAGATTATTTGACCATAGAGTTGCGGGTCCATA
>CM053603.1:148221817-148278129 GCA_028646535.1 Procyon lotor
GGGGCACCCTCTTACACTGTTGGTGGGATTGCAAGCTGGTGCAACCACTTTGGAAAACAGTGTGGAGATTCCTCAAGAAATTAAAAATAGAGCTACCCTATGACCCTGCAATTGCACTACTGGGTATTTATCCCAAAGAAGCAGATACAGTACAAAGAAGGGCCACATGTACCCCAATGTTCATAGCAGCAATGGCCACAATTGCCAAACTGTGGAAAGAACCAAAATGCCCTTCAACAGATGAATGGATAAAGAAGATATGGTCTATAAATACAATGGGATATTATGCCTCCATTAGAAAGGACAAATATCCAACTTTTGTATCAACATGGATGGGACCGGAAGAGATTATGTGGAGTAAAATAAGTCAAGCGGAGAAAGCCAATTACCTTATGGTCTCACTTACGTGCTGAGCATAAAGAAAAACATGGAGGGCATTGTGAGAAAGAAGGGAAGGGGGAATGGGGGGAATCAGAGGGGGAGATGAACCATGAGAGACTGTGGATTCTGAGCAACAAACTAAGGGTTTTGGAGGGGAGGGGCTGGGGGGGTAGGGTGAGCCTGGTGTTGGGTATTGAGGAAGGCATGTATTGTATGGAGCACTGGGTGTGATACATGAACAATTAATCTTGTAACACTGAAAAAATAAACTTATTTGGGAAAAAAATAATTTTATTGAATATGCTTTCATAAACTTATTTGCTATCTGTGTATCTTTCTTTAGTGAAGTACCTGTCTAGTATTTTGCTTATTTTTTAATTTTTTAAAAATTTTGCTTATATATTGTTGAATTTGAAGAATTCCTTGTATTAGAAATAATACAAGAGGATAGAAATCCTTTTCACAAACAAAATGAGCAAATATTTTATCCTAGTCTGTGACTTGCTTTTTCATTCTCTTAACACTGCCTTTCACAGAGCAAAAGTTATTTTTAAAAAAAAATTTCATGAAGTACAATATATAGATTTTTTTTAATGGTTTAATGTATTTGGTGGAGACATTTTTTTCTTTTAGATTCTATGTGTAATATGTGAAACCAATTTTGATGTTAATTTTGTATCTTCTGAGTGTATTTTTTCTTGCTTTTTTATGTAACTTACAATATTTGTTGTTTTCAGAAATTAAAAGCCAGACATCTCCTATGGAACTGTAATACTGAGGTCAGTAGTTTTGATCCCTGGAAATGGACATGCCTTTGGATTGGGCATGTGAATTAACCCACCTAGAAATTGTGGTGGATTTGATTTTGTTGTTGATAATGATAACATTCATTTCTCTTCGGGTTTCAGAGTTCTGTAGAAAAAGCTTCTATTTAAAGCAGTTGTTGGCTTATCACAGCAACGTCTGTTCCTTCTGAGTTTTGGGTCTTTCCTTTGCTCTGAGCCTTACAAAGGTTTTCTCTGCATCCCTTGTTCCTCTCTCGTCCCTCTCCCAGTAATATTCAGCTATTTGTTATTCAAAGCTTGTTAGCTGGGTGTGGGGATGGTAGTGATGTGTGGAGTCTCAGTTGTAATCATTAAATCTGTCTTTGACTTGCACCTTGTCCTGTTTTCAAGGGATATGGCCCTCTCTACTCACCTTCACTGGTTACAGGTCTCAGCATGTAGTTCTGACCCTCCTTTTAATAGCCTTTATCATCCCCGTGTTGTTCCCAT
The DNA here is from genome assembly GCA_028646535.1 of Procyon lotor. Lineage (NCBI taxonomy): Eukaryota > Metazoa > Chordata > Mammalia > Carnivora > Procyonidae > Procyon > Procyon lotor. The sequence continues at coordinate 148,223,473 of CM053603.1, forward strand.
CTTCCCAGCTATGATGAGTTTTAACCAATACATTAAAGGCAAGAATGCTTATTGCCTCCCATGCCCTACCCCTCATGGTAGAGACAAATTTGGGTCAAATGCTTTGTTGCTCCCAGCAGCACAGTTGTTTTCTTAACCCATAGACATTTCTTAGGGCTTTTCCATATCTTTCCTGTGAGCACCTAGCAAGCAGGGTTCATAGAGAAAGAGACTGGTCTGTAGCACATTTGGCTTCGTCAGATGTCAACTTTTCTGGTGAAGTCTTTAGTCGAATCAGGGGTTTACCCTAGTAAGCACATGCTTACTTTTCCCTTGTCCCTGCAGGGACAGTCTCTTTTGTCCTTGGGCCATTTGATCATTCTATAATGATAGCTCTCCAATAGGTTTGAAAAAAAATGTTATTTTTAGGTTGGTCCACATCTGTTAGGAAAGTCAGACATGCCAGTCTGTTGAACCTCCTGCTGGGCTGCATGAGAATGGACTTGGGTTTAGAATATTTTTGACAATATGAGAAAAGAGCCCTCATAGCCTGTGCTGTGAGGGTAGTGTAGGATATCTTTCCCTCTTTCAGACTCAACCTGTTTTTTGTTTTGCTTAAGTGTGTGTCAGTGGCCCTTGGGCACTTCTCCAGATTCCTCTATTTCAGCCTGATCACAAGAAGGGTCAGGATTCTGCCACTGCAGCAGGAGGTGAGGTGCTTGGCTGCAGAAAGGTCAGCTGGCCTTGGAGGACTGACACATTGCAAGGGGCTGAATCATCTGTACAGTCTTTCCTCTTGCTGTAAGTAAACCCTGAACCTCTTGAGCCCAATGTGTGTGTTGTCTATTCTCAGGGACCTTACATCATGCCCTGGTTTCTTCCCTGGGTAGCACTTATCTGCCTTTGTACTGTGGCCACATTCATGTGATAGTCTATCCTGTCGTATAGCTTGACTGCCCAATGAAGAGTGAAACATCTTTTGCATTGCAAGCTGGGAGCAGCACTTCTTCCAGGTTTTTATATCCTTGGTGCAGAATTTTGAATTCCTAGCATGTCACTAGTAGTGTCCATTTTAGTTTTCTTCATTATAAAATTGTAATTATTTCTTAAAGTTGTTTATTTAGTACTAACTAATATAGAATTCAGCTTATGGTCTGAAAAGGCACTGAATCTGTACAGGGTGTTTACTTTCTAAGAGAATTGTTATTTTTTATGGTTTTTCAAAATTAACAAAATTTAAATGCAATATTAAGGAAGCAAGCCCAGTTGGCTCAATTGCATAAATCAGTTTAATTATATGGAAGTGTTTTATTAACATAGTAATGATCATGCATTTTCTGACTCCACTAAATTAAACTGACAGATGTGACTCAGTTTGCAGTCACCCTTTACTTATATTCTTCATATTGTTCTCTGGATACAGTAAAGTTTAAGAAAAGCTACTTTCAACTTTGCCTTTGATCTCTTTTCCAGAGCTTTAATTTTTTCTTGAGTCTCTAGAACATTTCTTAGCACATCGTAAGCTTCCTAAGAGGTTGAATTAGTGGCACTATGACATGCAGACATATTTACCTAAATATGACATTATAGGTCTAAAAAATGCTGGTTGACCTACTGGAGTCTGGCAGAAATGTTCTGAGATTTACATTGAGCGAGGCGCCCCAGGAGACAGAACAGAACATTCAATATTGATTTATAAAAGAGTATAGCACAAAAAAAAAAAAAAAAGGCAATAATCAATGAGGAAACTGAAGAATGCAGGCAAAAATGGCACTCAGAGTTGGATTAGAGATATAGAACCAGGTTCTAAAGAAGAAAAAGAGTCATAAATTAGGAATCTAGAGGAAATGGGATCTGGAAATAATCGGTATTATGAAAGAGGATTTGTAGCCATCCACACTAGTGTCTGCCTCGTTCTACTCTCATTTGGTGTCAACCGCATATGACAAAATCAAGACTAAATGTTTACAAATAAATCACACCAAAAGAGACATACATGCTCACAAAATAGCCAATCTTTCAATCTCCCATGTAACTTCAAGTAAGAATTAAAATCAGATGAATTAATATTGACTTTGAAATATTATTTGATTATTAACTTTATGAATGTTATTTCTGAATTCAAAATATAAATAAGTTGCTAGGCATTCATTGTCTAATTTTACTAATTGGTTTAAAAATATCTTTGAGGTTTGGCAAACATTATTTACAAATACTAAATGAGAATCCAACGTGAATTTTATTCTACATTTTATTTTTTTTTTAAAGATTTTATTTATTTGACCGAAAGAAACACAGCGAGAGAGGGAACACAAGTAGAGGCAATGGTAGCAAAGAAGCAGGCTTCCTGCTGAGCAGGGAGCCCGATGCGGGGCTCAATCCCAGGACCCTGGGATCATGACCTGAGCTGAAGGCAGACGCTTAACAATTGAGCCACCCAGGCGCCCCTTTATTCTACATTTGAATAACTTTTACTTTTAATATGATTTATGCTTTTAATATTTAGCCAAAAGTTAAAAGTTAAGTGCTAAATGATCTTTTTATTATTTTGGAAGCATTTTCTAAGCAATTGATTAAAAGATGTCCAGATTTTTGAAACTCATAGTTTCCATAATGATACTGTATGTTAAATAAGCATTCAGTTCTCAATATTGATTCATAATTATTGGTCTGTCTCTTTAGTATTACACATTTCCTAAAATTTCTATAGAAATTCATAGCACAAAAATACCATAACTACTTGTATCTATATTCCAGAATTGAAGTAGGAAAACAAGAATAGGGTAGTTTAAAGGCTATTGATTGGGGAAGCAAATTTGTGTTAAAATATGAATGAATGATCTATGCCATTAAACTACTATATAATGAATTGAATTTGATAGCATTTAGAAAGCTATGTACACCAATATGGGTATAATTCACATTTTAATATTGATGGCAAACATTTTTGCAGTAAAATATGTATGAAAAAAGAAAGAGCCCATTAAAGATGTATGTAGAAAGAAAAAGTTGATGACATTTGGAAAATAGCATGTCAACTATGATTTTATTAGAAAGCTTTTCTTTTTAAACTTGATATTAGAATGAGAAAATCAGATCACAGAAAAAGATTACTTTCTGATATATTTTAAATTGTTTTGATGGCTTTATAAAGGAGAATCCGTTTTAGACATGTATATTAAATAATGAATGAGAGAACTAAAAGGAAATATACAATAAAGGATTGAAAAACCAACAAATTATAAATCATTCCTCTAAACATTATTTAAAAAATGCTTTTCCAGGTTTAATGGCTATACTGGTTCAAAGTAATACACAAAGAATAATTATAATATATCTTATTTTTCTGGATATATTATTTAATAAGTTGAGTTTCTTGTGAGCATTAAAACATAGACTCATTAAAAGATGGGTTTTTCATTAAGATATAGATAACTATCTCAGTGGTAAAGAATGGGATCCTTCAGGTTTTTTGGATGCATCCTACCTAAAATAATTTTTAACTCCTTACATGATTTTATGTTTATGTGTATTAACATTATAATAATGTTCTAATTTACTTACATAGTTGTAAACCCTATCATTTTCAGTGTATAGTATGGATATTTGAAAATAAAACTCTTATGTGACTATTTAAAATGTATTTCATGAAATCTAAATATACTGACCATAATCCATTTTAAAAATACATGAAATGAAAAAAAATAAATAAAAATAAAAAAATAAATAAAAATAAATAAAAATACATGAAATGAATAACATTGTTTCTAAGAGCCAAAATTTTATTTCATGACATTTTTTCATTGAATTCATAGAATTACACATAATTCGATTCCAATTTCCCCACAGAATTTTATTCTAACCTATTTTATTCTGAAATTCTTTGATTAATCACTCCATCTTATTTCCCTAAAACAACAACCACCTGTAACTCAAAGAATTATTTTTCCTTCTTTGTTATTTTTAGGATTATTTCACACACATTTTTATCAGAGTAACTTAAATGTAGTATACATTTTGATGAATAATTATGAAGTACACAAAGTAAATTCTCACTGGAGATGCACTTTAAATAACATAGATGGGGCTTACAATTTTATACTGAAATACATTCAAATCAAAGAGATGGCTGTGAAAGAAAATTTCTGTTCTTAGGTGTTTTTCTAAACTTAAAAATGTCATTCAGTGCTTTGAATTCCTTCTGAATAGGAAGGAGTTTGCTTGTCAAGAAGCAAATTGTGATTGATCATGAAAATTATTTATAAAAATCTGTTATCTGACAATTTAATTACTTCTTTAACTTTGTTGATAGAAATAAAATAAAATAAAGTAATAAAATAAAATAACATAACATAAAATAAAATAAAATAAAAAAGTAAATTTCTTAATCTACTGATGTATTTGTGACCTAATCTTTAGTTATTCATTTACTCAGCATTTTCTGTTCTCATTCTGTTAGGTGTCCTGGACTTGGTGTCCTGGACCATCTTTCTTTGTTAGCTTTTTGTTTGTTTTAACAGTTTCATTGAGATATAACCTTCATAACACAAAGCTTATCTATTTAAATTGTAGAATTCAGTAGCTGTTACTGTATATGCAGAGCTGAGTAACTATCACCATCATCTAATTTTAGAACATTTTTAACACCTAGGACAAAGAGAAAAAAAGTCCTATGCCCATAAGCACAGTGTAGCCTCATAAATTTTAGTTTTGGGGTAAGGAAATGTCTGATTGGGTTGTGATTAGTTCAGACAGGGAAGAGAAACTGCCTTATATCCAGATCCTTCTCACACAGGTATTCTTAAGAATAGGGTACACATAGAAATTGAATATATGGGGGGGGTCCTGGGTGGCTCAGTTAATCATCTGGCTCTTGTTTTCAGCTCAGGTCATGATCCTGGAGTCCTGGAATCGAGCCCCATCTCGGGCTCCATGCTTAGCACAGAGTCTGCTTGTCCCTCTCCCTCTGCTCTAACCCCCTGTGGGCGCACATGCTCTCTCTCTCTCACTACATATAAAATAAATAAATAAACAAACAAACAAACAAATAAATAAAGGAAGGAAGGAGGAAAGGAAGGAAGATGGAAAAGGATTCCCATAAAACTATCCATGTTCTGGTACATATTGGGAAATTTTGTTATATATCTAGAAATGTTATGCGCATAGAAGATACCAAGATATACTAAGGCATTATTTATTTTTTTAAACTTATTTATCTATTGGGGAATAGATAATAAAGTCAGCATATAAAATTTTATTGAGAAAATGTATAGGTAGAAAAACATAAGTTATACTAAACAGTGTTTTAATGGGGCCTAAAAACTAGTAGTTTGAAATTTTTGTTGAAATTACTTATAAATACTTCAAGCTAAAGCATGGCTTTCCCTCTCTGAGTAGTTGTATAACCTGTGGATGATGAGAACATTTTCTTGCAATATGTTACCAGTGATAGCAAACATTAAAATTCATGTATTCTAGTTATGTTTAAGAGTATTTCACCCTTCTCTAAAGGTCTGTAATACTCTTGCATCTGTACCTTAACATCTTCTGAAGGTATGGCTTAATACCTCAGGGCCGTATTTATGCTACATGCTGAGGGCAACTTATTGAGTGTCAGTTAACAATAACAGGGCTACTTGGACCTCAAGAATTGTAACTTGACATTTTAATGCATTAGATGGAATAGCTTATGTTTTATTCAGTATTTTTCCAAAATGTATGGACTGTTAGCATCTAATTTATTTTTACTACGTGACATTTGCGGAGTTATCAGAAGAAAAGCAGATACACAGTTCTGACCTCATGTTTACTTTGGAATTGCTTGGTCAATAAAATGATAGTAAAAATACCTATTTAACTTTTTCTCTTTTGCTTTCTATTTTTCATTCCAACTCATGCTCTCTCTTTCTTTAATGTCATGTAGTGTGGTTTTACAGAAAGAGAGTCTCAAAAGGGACACTCTTCTGTACTGTGGTTTTATAGAAAGATAGTCTTAAAGGAATACTCTTTGGTACTCTCCTATAGAGATTTTTTTTATTTTTTCAAGTTTTTATTTAAATTTTCAGTTAGTTAACATACCATGTAATATTAGTTTCAGGTATAGAATTCAGTGATTCCTCACTTAGTATAACACCCAGTGCTCATCACAGCAGGTGGCGCCTCCTTAATACCCATCACCCATTTAACTCATCCCCCGACCTACCTGCCTTCCAGCAACTCTCAGTTTGTTCTTTATAGTTAAGAGTCTGTATTATGATTTGCCCCTCTTTTTTCTCCAGTGTTCATCTCTTTTTGTTTTTTAAATTCCACATATGAGTGCAATCATATGACGTTTATTTTTCTCTGGTTTCATGATGTCCATACATATAATCACCTTAGGAATTTTGGTGAGAGATTTAATTCATAATCAATACTGAATAATTCCCTTCTACGTAACTAGTTCAACCTCCTATCCAATACTGGAACTTAAAAATGCATTCACTCTTTATTAAAAGATATAAAAGACATAATGTATCATAAAACATGCTAATTTAAGAGTTAGTACTTCCCAATTTTAGGATAAATCTGACTGTTACAAAAACTTTCTTTGTTTTAACTTAATAGCATGAGTAATTTCATTCTCTTGGTCTCATTTCCAACTCATAGGTGAATATAGGTAATTCCTTAGAAGCTATACTTAAAATTAAAAAAGAAAAAGAAAATCAATCAAACTAAGAATATTGCATGATTCTGAGTCTCTAAGATTATTGAAATCAAATTACATGTTTAATCACAGACACCATCATAGCTATATAGATAGCACATAATTTTAATCTGATCTGTTTATTCAGTTAGAAAGCATTTATTGGGTGCCCGTTCCTGTGCTTAGCCATCTTTTTCTATGAGGTAGCAAATGTAATTGGACCCTTGATATTTTTGTAAAAAAGCAGAGAAAAAGTAGGAGAGAAGTAAAGAAACAGAAGGAAACATATTTTTCTTTTCTTTCCTCACATGACAACCATGCAAGTTATATACTATCTTAGACTAACCAAATTTCTTATACAAATTTAAAAATTATAAAATAATCACAAATCCAAATGTATGTAATATAGTCTAAGTGAAGTTATGGAAAATGTACCATATTACAAAGAAATAAAGATAAAAATAATAAATTCATTATTTTATAAATGGTGTGAAAGTACCTTAAAGAAAAGTGTTAAAAATTAGAAAGATCACAGCAGAAAGAAATCAGTAAATTAATAACAAATTAGGGAATTAGGCAAAGAAAAAAATGTTTTTTGCCATGATGCCAGAAAGACACAGAACTATGGCAGACTAAACAGTATTCTAAGTAAACAAAAGTGAAAGTTAAGAAAAGAATATAATTTTTGTTTCTTGAGATGAGAGTAAACTGACATAACATGGTTATTATCTTAGTGTTTTGAGGAGCTTCTGGTAATAACACTTCACCAGACTCTCTACATTTCATATATTGTAATGAGCCACCTCAGGATCAGAAAGCTGACTACTGAAATATGACCATATCTCAACTTTGGAAACAGATTACTTATAATTTCATGAGATGTATTTATAAATCGGAATGCAAATATAGCTAAAACAAGAAGCACAGGAAAAGATCATGTTACATAGATAATAATTGAATGTATAATAATTTATCAGAAATCCAGTAATGTTATATATTAATAAAAATTTGAAGATTATTTTAGTTCCAAAGCTCCTATCATATAACATATAAAATAGAGTTTAATAGACATGCTAATTAGAAAACTATATTTTTGTAACTATTAAGGAATATCTCCAAGGATCATGACAAAATAAGACATTTTAGAAGACATAAATACTAATTTTATAAAATAAATAATAAAAATCAGGAAATCTGGGGCATTTGGGTAGCTCAGTCTGTTAAGCAACTAACTTTGGCTGAGGTCATGATGTCAGGGTCCCGGGCCTGAGCCCCACATCAGGTTCTGTGTTTGAATGAGAGTCTGCTTGTCTCTCTGCCCCCCTCCCACTCATTCTCTCTCTCTCTCTCAAACAAATAAAATCTTGTAAAAAAACAATATTTAAGTTTACAAAAAATAACATAAATGTGAAAATAATAGATTGGCAAAAATGTGTCTGCATTATACAGTAGGTAATAAATGATCTAGATGTGTGAATACATAGAGATTCTAATAGATGAGTGAACAAATACTGTCTTTTGTCAATAAACTGCATAAGGACAAAGACATCATTTCAGTAATGATTGTATGCTTACATCTTGAGAACATGACAGTAGACAAGCACTCATCACATAATTGCTGAATATATGGTTGCGTGGATCATTCAATGGATAGGTACTGAGACTTAGTTTTGTCCCAGTGTCTCTGATAAAATTGGATGAGGAAAAGTCAAGTTTCTGAAACTTTCAACGTCAGGCCAAAATCATGGTGATTTACTCCACTTATAAGGTGACTGTCTATTGCTTGGAAAATTACTTGAACATGATTTTGAAACTAGACTATAACCAACCAGTAAGAAATGTATGTGTATAAAGAATAAATAACAGGGGCGCCTGGGTGGCTCAGTCGTTAAGCGTCTGCCTTCAGTTCAGGTCATGATCCCAGAGTCCTGGGATCGAGCCCCACATTGGGCTCCCTGCTCGGCAGGAAGCCTGCTCTTCCGCTACCATTCCCTCTGCTTGTGTTCCCTCTCTCACTGTGTTCTCACTGTCATATAAATAAAATCTTTAAAAAAAAAGAGTAAATAACAAATATAAATAAAATAGACTTAACATAAAGATACACCCTAATATTTTGTGTTCTGTTTTATTTCATTTCAACAAGGTTGATTGCAAGTTACCAAAAATATTCAGACATGGTAATGAGACACAACTCCAATTTAGAGCAATCTCCAGATTTTGCAGTTGAGATCAGGAGAAGTACATAATTTATCATAGTTTATTTAGCTCAGTAATGTGTCCTAACTTGAGTTTTTTTGATGCTTAACAGAGCATGTTTCCATTACTATTTTCAAAGTCAGTATTTATGGGGTGCCTAGGTGGCTCAGTGGGTTAAAGCCTCTGCCTTTGGCCCAGGTCATGATCTCAGGGTCCTGGGAACCAGCCTTGCATAGGGCTCTCTGCTCAGCAGGGAGTCTGCTTCCCCCGCCCTCTCTCTCTGCCTGCTTGTAATCCCTCTCCCTCTGTCAAATAAATAAACAAATAAAAATTTTTTTAAAAAGTCAGTATTTATATGTAGGCTTCAAATAAGCAAATAAAGCTATAACTAAACAGGAGTTACCTCTGTTGCAAACTCTTAAACTGTTGCATACTTCATAGGTAATGCTAAAAGTGTTTAATTAATTTTGTTTATTAAATACAGTATGTTATGACTAAAGGGGATCATTAAAAAATTCCTTTATATGGGGCGCCTGGGTGGCTCACTGGGTTAAGCTGCTACCTTCGGCTCAGGTCATGATCTCGGGGTCCTGGGATCGAGCCCCACATTGGGCTCTCTGCTCAGCAGGGAGCCTGCTTCCCCTCCTCTCTCTGCCTGCCTCTCTGCCTACTTGTGATCTCTCTCCTCTCTGTCAAATAAATAAATAAAATCTTAAAAAAAAAAAAAAGATTTATAAAAAATATTCCTTTATATTCATATTTTGAGCAAGGGTGATAAACATTGTTTTTAGAAAAGGAATTTACTTTTCTCTTCTTTTTTCTCTGTCTTTGTCTCTCAACAACATTTATTCATCATTTCACCTTTATGCACCCATCCTTACAATCACACAAGGCTATATCAAAAATGCCAAACAATTATTTAAATTCACAAATCTTAAATGTTTATTAGAAACTTCTGATGAATTCAGAACTCTGTATATCTCATATATGCTCAATTATGTGTAATTCCTCAATGTGAGAAACTGAATTTCAGATAAAGCATTTGGATTAACAAATTCATTTAATAAAACATACCATTTTTAAAAAAGCTTATTCATTTAATTAATCCACTTATTTAAACTTATCTTCTGAGAATGAATTAAGCCAGTAAGTGTTTCCTTAGTAGTTAATAAATTGTCACTTCTTAAAAAAATTTAAGCATTTGATAAAGATATAGTTATAAAGTATAATAAATCTATATTATATACATAATAAGCCTATAATAATATACTTAAATAAGTGTAGTAGAGTATCATAATACCATTTGTTGAAGACTGAAGGTCATTGACTCTATTTGCTTAAAAACTAAAAATATGAGATATTCAATCAAAGCTTTAGTTTTATTATTATAGGACTATAGACTATCAAGATATATTATTTTATTGTTCAGAGGATTCATTTACTGTCAGTATGAATTAATTAAGCTTTAAATTCCCAACCAATCTAAAACTTAAATGCAGTTTGGCTACAAAAAATTTTGAAGTAGGGAATGAGGTGGTTTTACTACTTCCATTAGTAAAATGAAAGAAATTCTAATTAAAAGAAAATGAAGAATGGAAGCCAATTATACTATTATGTAACATACATTATTGTACAACTATGTAAAATAATTGTGTCCATTATTTTACGGTGTTGTACACAATATCAATTACATAATATCCGTAATTTAGACATTTAAAAATATTACAAATTCATTTTAATAAAAGCCTAAGATACTTAGTGTGTCTATTTATCAATGTAAAGTCTTTATATTATTTTACAGAAGGAAAAAACACTAAGATGGTTTCAGATAATTTTCTTATATTTGTATAACTATGCTTTCAGTAAATCTGAGAATTGATGAAGGTAGATTCTTGTTATTTGATGATATCTTCTATCTCCAAGAACCAATGTTCTTTCTGCACTTTGTTGTGGGGAAGTTTCCTGAGTCTAGTGTGTGATTGTGACACATTCTGCTTTGCAAGATCATCTGTCTAATAAGATAGCAACTGCAAAGAATTGAGAAATTGATTTTGCCAAGTTTTAACTTAATGAAAAACAACCTGGTTTCAATCACACTGGAAGGTGAGAGATAGAGTTGCTTATTAAGACTTAGGTACATTGGAAGTCAAGCAACTTTCTGTCTTTAGAGATAAGATGTAGCTGAAGAGAATGGTTTAAAACAAAACAAAGCAAAACAAAACAAACATATTGACAGAAAAGACATTGTTATGCCAAATGTGTGTTTTAAAATTCGCCAACAAGTAAATCACATAGGAAGTCTCTTACTATATTTATTTTCTAGGTCAGCAAAGCAAATGACAGTAGGTTTATTTGCATCTTTCTTTGATACAGGGGAAATTTCTGTATATTAAATTTTTTTTCTCTAAATATTCCACCCCTCTTCTGTCTCTCCCTTACCCTCTCTCTCTCTCTCTCTTTTCCACTCTCGCCCTTCCTCTCTCCCTCCCTCTCCCTCCACTTACTGAGGTACAAAGAAATCTTGTTTTATTATAACCTGGTCAATGAATATGTCTTAATGATAAAAAGACTCTAGATTTTGCCTCTACATTGAGTCCAAGTCTGTTCTCTTGAGGAAACACATTGTCTTTTTTTATGATTCTGAGAAGTTTATGGGATGCCTGGTTGGCTCAGTTGGTTAAGCAGCTTCCTTCAGCTCAGGTCATGATCCCAGGGTCCTGGGATCAAGTCCCGCATTGGGCTCCTTGCTCAGCGGGGAGCCTGCTTCTCCCTCTGCCTCTGCCTGCCTCTCTGCCTGCTTGTGTTCTCTCTCTCTCTCTCTCTCTCTCTCTCTGACAAATAAATAAAATCTTTTTTTTTAAAGAAGTTTAAAACACCTTTACTAACTCCATCTGCATACAAATAGAATTTTTTTTTTTTACAAATAGAGTTTTAATCACCAGTTATGCTTAAATAAATGGAAAGTAGTTGGTAGTTACATAGGTATAGAAATCTGTGCTTTTTTTTTTGAAATCTACGCTTTTTAAAGTTTCCCTGAATGCAAATTTTGAGGCAAATTCTTTGTCACTTGGTGAAAAATTAGTGCCCTTGCCTTTGGGTTTCTGCAGATCCTTCAGGAAAAAGTTCCAGCCTGATTAGCAAAGGACTGCATGCTAAATTTTATAACTTGAGATCATATTGCTATTAAGAGCAGAAATAGACTTTAGCCTTCTTTCAACTCTTTTCTACCCAGAATAATTACATTATATTCCTAGTTCAAGTTATTTAAATTTTTGAAAGATTTGTGTCATCCTGTAAAAAAGAGATTGGAAGGCAGTTATCGGTATAATTTTAGTATTGCATGACTAATGCTTTGAAAGCCAAGAATCCTTTGATAATTACAAAAAGGCAATATTATTTAAAAAGAGAAAATATTAGTGCTTTATTGATATACATATTGAATTTTGTTTTGTTTTATTTTGACTTTTTAAACTTTGAGATTCAATGAAAGATGAGAAAAGTAATTTCTGATAGAGATTGTTTAATTACCTTAGATATCAAGCCAGAGTTAGCAGCTGTAACAATATTCACTGATAGACCAGTGATTTACTAATCTTGGGTAAGATACATCTGGAATATAACACAGACCATAATGTAGACAACTGATTTGCTTAACAAAAGAAGTTAGCTAACATATTATTAAAAACACTTTTATTGAGCACCTTTCTGTGTTAGAAAGGTGGATGGGAGATGACAATTTGGAAACAAAATTAAGAAAAGAATACTATTATAAATGATATCGAAGCTTCTAAGAAACTGTGTCCTGAAGATCACTAAATTTCTCATTCTAATGAAACTGTTACAGTTGCTTACGGACAAAAATATATGCTTGTGTAGTTTGCTGTTTTCCTCACTATATTCCTTAACATCAAAATCAATGAAGAAAAGAAAGAATAATTACTGTGTTTGGAGATACATAATCTAGTATATTTAAGGAATTATTTTAGAATTAATTATTCTTTCCTTATTTTTTCCCTAGTAAATGTGCAAAGATGCAAAGGTCCTGAAATCAGAATATAACCAGTAGTGTTTTTCAGATTGGAGGATTTCAAGAATTTTGAAATCATAAATTAGAATTTTACTATATAAATTACATTTTCTTATTGTTCAACCTTTAACTAAAAGAGAGAAAAGCTATGTAGACACATCATGTGTGCCTTGTAAAGAAGACTAATACCTTGTTAAATGTTGCCACTCTAGGTCATTTTGTGCAGAATTCAGAATGAAGTTGATTTCCGTATACCTTGTACTTTACATAAATATGTCAAAGTGATTTGAAAGATTGCTGCTCTGCAAAGGTATTTGTTTATTTGCTTATTTTAATTTAAGCTTAGCTACTTGCATTGAATCATGCAAATTGACTACATTTTTACACATGACACCCTGAATTGCATACTAGATAAGGTAAGTAGATATGTTCTTGAGAAATAAATGTTACAAAATTACAACTGAACTTCAGATATTATAAGCAGTTTGGGGTTGATGTGAAGAAACTGATTGTTATGTAAATTATTAGTAATACTGAATGAGAGTTCTGGTTGGGTTTGTAATTAAACTCTAAGAAAATCATATTCTTCCCTATAATCTCAGATATCAGAACCAGTAAAAGTAGAGAGGATTCTGTGACTTCTTGATAAACTTAAAGTTATCATTTAATGCTTTATTGCTGTAAAGAATTTTTATATCAGTTTATCAATATGAATACAGAAATGAATTGATTGCTGACTTTATTATAAAGATTTTTTTTTTAAGATTTTACTTATTTATTTGACAGAGAGAGAGAGAAAGATTACAAGTAGGTGGGGCTACACTGTCCCCACTGAGCAGAGAGCCCGATGCGGGGCTCGATCCCAGGACCCTGAGATCATGACCTGAGCTGAAGGCAGAGGCTTCAACCCACTGAGCCACCCAGGTGCCCCTGACTTTATTATAAAGTTTTAACATTCATTCCTAACTGCTGACATAAATAATATGTTCCTCTTTAATATCATCATTTTTATGCTGATTGCTTTATAAATCAGTAAATTTATAAGAAATTAAACTAATATTAATAAAATATACCACAATGTCTCTTTATATTTTAGTCATTAAAATTAACAAAACATATTTTAGACTTTAAATTTACTTTGAAAATTAGGATTCTGTTATAGGCAGATACTGAAAACACTTATTTAATTAAAATATTTAAGCTTCATTTTTTTTGGCAAACATTTGTGTCTGTGTATCTGTATGTGAGATAAAATAAAAATTTACTGACTTCTCTATGAGCACACATGTTTTGTTCAAAGTGGAATCAATGAAAAATGCAATGCTGCCTTGTCTCTAAATGAGTAACCCAATATAATTAAAAATAAAATATAAAATAAGATATAAATAAAATATAAAATAGACAAAATATAGTAAAAATAAAAGTAGAGTATACATTATACTAACCAATAAAATGCATAATAGTTCATTAGAAACATTTTAGAATTAATTGAAATAGAAATGTTTATATAATCTATAAATGTAGTTGTATTCCTTTGACTAATACCATGAACAATTAAAAATTAATCAAGTTTAAATATTTTTTTATTAAAGAGTTTTTTTTTTTTAAAGATTTTTATTTATTTGACAGAGAAACAGCGAGAGAGGGAACACAAGCAGTGGGAATGGTAGCAGGAGAAGCAGGCTTCCTGCTGAGCAGGGAGCCCGATACGGGGCTCCATCCCAGAACCCTGGGATCATGACCTGAGCCGAAGGCAGACGCTTAACGACTGAGCCGCCCAGGTGCCCCAAGTTTAAATATTTTTAATGCATATACAATTCTGGATAAAATAAATTTCTCTTTTAAAAATATCAGTATTCTAAGAATTGAGAAGAATGAATTTTACAGACTGTAGTGCCGACTGTCACTGCTATAAATATTAGTCTAACTAGTAACACACAAATAGTGGGTGATTATACTACTTTCTAATCACTGTTTTCAGGATATCCTGATACAGAGTGGACTATATCCAGATTATTAAAACAGAAACAACAATTTTTTTCATATAATAACCACAGGTAAGTTGTGGAACTATAATTTAGTTTTGACTAGTAAACATCCTAATACAATTAGGAGGGCCTGCGGGATTCCTTTTTCCTTTTAAACAGGAATAACCAACTGTGTCTGCGTAGGAACTTTTTGAGGGTGCACTTGTATCATCTAGCCTTTGTCTTTGTATGCATATGCGTGAATATAATAATAAATTATCTCACTCTTAACTGTTCATCTTTTATCTGATGAATAGATAGTTAATAAGTATATTTTTATGTTATTTAATGTGTTTCTAAGTCATATAATTTAACTGAATTGCATTTTAGCATTATGTCCTAACTTATTTTAGAAATAACTTCTTTGGGAAAATTAAGTTCTTACTTTTCATGACTGTTTAAAAAAAACAGCGACGAACATACAGAAATATTTTGGCACAACTATGATTTTTTCTTAAGAATAGAATTCGAGGGAGTGCCTGGGTGGCTTAGTTGATTAAGTGTCCAATTGTTGGTTTCAGCTCAGGTCCTGGTCAGACCCTGGTCTCAGGGTCATGAGATCCAGTCCCCTGTCAACCTCACGCTCAGTGTGGAGTCCACTTGAGAGTCTCTTCTTGGGGCGCCTGGGTGGCTCAGTGGGTTAAAGATTCTGCCTTCGGCTGGGACCCTGATCTCAGGGTCCTGGGATCAAGCCCCACATCTGGCTCCCTACTGAGCTTCCTCCTCTCTCTCTGCCTGACTCTCTGCATATTTGTGATTTCTCTTTCTCTGTCAAATAAATAAAGAAAATTTTTTAAAAAAAAAGAGAGAGAGAGAGTCTTTTCTTAATTCCCCCTACTTATGCCCTCTCCCTCTCTCTCTCAAATAAAAAATAAAATAAAATAAATAAAAATAATAGAATTTTGGAAGCAGAGTGATGAATGGAAGAATACTAAGTGTTTAAATGTTGCTAATGCATGTGTCCATATGACATTTCTAGGGGCCATGTTTGAGATCATCCTTCTCTCTAAACCCTAGCAAACACGAGTTAGTGGATCCCTTTTTTATTTTTTCAGTTTGCTAAATTAACAAAACTTAATTTCAAATGTATTTCACTTTCCTGGTGAATTTGTTGTTTTGTTATGTATAGGCTAGTAATCATTTTATATTTTATATAATATTTAAAATATCATTTAATATATTTATATTATATTTAATATGACATATTAAATATATTATATAATATATTTATATTTTATATTTATATAATATTTAAAATTATAAAATTATATTTTATATAAATAAAAATAAAAAATCATTTATATTTTGTATATATTTAAAAATGTTCCCTAACTCTGCTATCTCAACTGTTTTTGTTTTGACCATTTCTAAATTATTAAAAAATGTATTTTTTTTTTTAAGATTTTATTTATTTGACAGAGAGAAACACAGTGAGAGAGGGAACACAAGCAGAGGGAATGGTAGCTGGAGAAGCAGGCTTCCTGCCAACCAAGGAGCCTGATGCAGGGCTCGATTCCAGGACCCTGGGATCATGACCTGAGCCGAAGGCAGACGTTTAACAACTGAGCCACCCAGGCGCCCCTAAAAATTGTATTTTATGCAATAGTTAAAATCATCCATGGAACGGACTCCCTCACAGTGAAAGTATAAATATTTAGCTAGCTTTTCTTTCATTAGTTTATTTTAATATTTAGAATTTAACTCTTCTAGGATTAAATATAAGATAAACTGAACCATATCCTTCTCAAGTGGTTAGCCTTTTATCAAATCAACATTTCATTGAATTATCTACCTCTTGTTAAATAATTTATCATGTTATCAATTATTGAATCCTTAGGAATTTTTCTGAACTTAACCATCTTTGATTATTTAATACTTTGAACTTCAGAATTACTTTGTTAATCAGGAATTTGATTCAAAGACCTGAAATTTATTTATCGATCTGGGCATATGGAGTAACATCCACAATTATTGAATACTCCCATCCACATAGCATTATTTTCATTCTTTCTTTCCAATGTTTATGAAATGTCTGCATATTCTGAATGTGATTTCTGTCCCTACAGCATTTAATGCAGGAGAATTAAAAAAAAAAAATACTTGCAAAGTGATAACTAGAACAATTACCTATGAAGGTTATAATGAAGTTTCTGGGATCACAATGTGTGCATGCCTGGGAGCAGGATGCATTTTAATGTGATGGGTGTCTGAGAAGGACTTTCTGAGGATGCAGTATTTAAGGAAAACTTGAACCTGTGTTTGAGTTGGCAAAACAAAGTAGATAAGTGATGTCTCAGAATTCCCTGCAAAGAGAGAAGCCTATGAAAGAGCTTGAGGGTGGAAAACAGCTTGGCGAAGAGAAGGCAAGGCGGCCAGTGAATCTGGCCATCTTTAAGCTTAGTGGAAACAGCAGGGAGGCTTACATTGATGTCGGAGATATATAAAGGTACTAGATAATATGGAATCTAGATAAGTATGGTAAAGTGTTTAATTGCTTTTTCATAGCATACAACTAAGATTCGTAGCTGAATTTCTTTTGTTTGGATGTCCCTTTCAAAAGGAGTATTTTCCCATGGTATATTTTATAAAGTTTATTTTTGCATAAAGGATTCTTACTGACTTTTGTGATTTTAATTGCATAACGGACCACCTCTTTGAATTTATTACATTATCAATGCTTTGAAAACAATAATATGCAGTGTCTTCATTTTGTTTTTCCCTTGAATGGAAGTGGCTTTTGTGTTCGACAGCAATTGTATTGGTTTTGAGTGTTGGTTTAAGACATAAGTTTTACCAGCTTGAAATACAGATATTTCTTTCTTCCTTATTCAGAGTTTAGTGATGAATTTTACTAAATTTTTCATTCCCCAATTTATGAATTTTACAAAATGCCTTTTTAGCATCTACTGAAATAATGTGTCCCCCTTTGGTTTATTGATGTCCTTAGTACTCAATGATTAATTATTCTTTTCCTGAAATAAAAAAGTTCATGGTCATATTTCACTATTCTTTAAATGTCTTTTTGAGTTTAAATTTATGTTAATTTCTTAAGATTTTTGGTATGGTACTTGTTCTATTTGTGCTGATCTCTCCACCTATAATACCATTCATCTGTTCATCTCATTCTGTTCTTATTATCTTCTTGCTTATGCTTTTTCTCACACTCTTTACATTTTGGGAGCACCTTACTTTGCCTTTCTTATCACTGACACTATCTTTTGAGAAGCAATTCCAGTCAGCGTCTCAGGTATGGCTCTCAGTTGTATTTGAGTCTGGCTCCTTATCAATTTTGATTTTTCCTTTCATATCATGCTATTTTGATCCCAGCTAGAGTTTTCTTGTGACTTTTCACTTCTGTTTCATACACTTCTGTTTCACAAAGGACATGTCTTATTACACTCTGAGGGAGATATAAAATAATCACCTGCCTTGTGTCTTGTAAGTGAACATTTTTTTTTCCTTTAGCCAATGAATTGGACAACAGGAAATAATTTTCAGAAGTGTGCTTTTCAAATCCCCAGTTGCTCTCTTTTCTCTCTATTTTTTCAGGATTATTTTGTGAGTTCCAACTTGTTTCATTATTTTCTCCTTACTTACCCTTGGACTAAAACAAGATATTTCCAGACTAGAGGTGATTAGAGACTTGATCAGTGATATCCCCTTAACACAGATTTTCCATTTGTACATGGATAAATTTCCTTCTCAAAGTTTATGCTGGATCTCAAGATACTGTGAAAACTGTCAAAACGTTCAAAATCCCCAATTATTAATAATTTTAGATATAGTACAAATCTCTCCTATGTAGCATTTTTTGATAACTTATTGGGCTGACAATGTTAGGAGTAAACAGGATGTGAAAAACACAAATTGCCTTTATGTAAAACCATTCAAAACTTCTACTATTTCTGCTCATTTACTTTAGGAATAACCATCCCAGAGTACTACCAATTTTATCAGGCAGTCTTTTATTCTGCCAGTTTATTTTGCTTTTTTTTTATTGTTGTTGTTTTCTTTGTTGGATTACTAGATGAGAATAGGTGGGTGGGGAAATCCAAAAAATATTTCACATACTTTTCTAAGCTGTAGAAAAGGACTACAGTAGCTCAGCTTTCCTGATGATATAGTTTATGTGGCTCCATACTGGGTATATAGTTTCTTTTTTGCATGGTGCAATGGCTTTTTCCTTAAATGCCATGGGACTATCATAAATTTAACCTTAGGGAGATTTTTCTCAATCCATTTCCATTTGTCTTAAAGATACTGTGTGTCTCATCTAGATTCCAATATAGTGCTCACAAATCTTCAATTGGGGTATAAGTATTTTTTCTTAAATCTGTGTATAATTATAAACATTAGAAAGTTAGAAAAGGTTATATTAGCACTACTGACCAAAACCCAAGGGTGTTTCTCAGTAATTGAACTTTCTGAAATAGTTGCTAGTATATTTTTCTACAGGTTAAAGACTGCAATATATATTAATTAGCATGTTTAGAACTCTACTTGAATTGGAGTTGGCCACATGTTATTATCTGAAAAAATAAGCAGTGTATGTTTCATTAATATAACAACTAAGACATTACCCAAATCAAAGACCTTAAGTTCTAGAAGGGACTTGGGTTTCTGCAACTGAGGATAAAGTTCAGGAGATTTTACGTTACTGAGACCATACATTATAACATCAGATGAAAGTAGTGAATACTTCTGTCATTTAGAGTTTGTTGAATATTGCGAGATTTCGAATATAGAAAAAAAGACAAATGTTTAAATTCCCTAGATAGTGCATAACTGGCAAAATAGTAAGTAGTTTTATATAACCCCTCTTCTTCAATACTATAAAAGAGGTGTCATTTCCAAAACCTTCCTTCAAACTGCCTGACATAGTAAATGCTAAACAGAACTGTTGCTATAATACTTGCTAATATGAGAGTTTCTCTTTGGTTTTTCTCTTGTGTTTGCTTGGTTTGGTTTTCTGCTTATTTTCTGAATGGGATTGACCCTGTTTTCCTTTGTTTATTAGCTGTCGTCCACTCCTTTATTTTATAAACTGCTTGTTATTATTTAGTCGTTTTTCTAGTAATATGATTTATAAGAACTATTTCTATAATTAAAGGAAACAAAGAACTTAACTATTTGTTTCAAATCTGTTGCACACACTGTTTCTTTTTTTGTCTTTTGACTCCTGTTATAGTATTTGATTCATACAGAAATTTTTATGCGGAAAAATTAAAAATTCTTTTCCCCTGTGCTTCTGGGTTTTGCTTAGAAAACACTCCAGCATTCTAAGATAATAAGTTACATTTTATATTTCTTTCAGTTATTACATATTTTATTTTTTTTAAGTAGGCTCCACGTCTTACTCAGTGTGGAGCCCAACATGGGGCTCATGACCCGAGGTTAAGACCTGAGCTTAGATCAAGAGTCAGACCTTTAACTGATTGAGTCACCCAGGTGCTCCTACGTAGATTTATTTTTTTTTTAATTTAAACATTGTTCCATCTGAAATGGAAAGCTAATGAAGATGAAGGAGAAGGTTATACTGATTTTATTATTTGGTGTAGGCAATTTCAATTTTTGTACCATACTTCTGCTACCTTTCATTGGTTTGTTTTCAGTATTTTTGTTTGTTCTTATGAAAACACTTATTTGAATTTTATTACCTAAGATAAAACTCTGCTGCAAATATAAAAATTGTTTGCCTGATTCTTACATTCATAGAACACTCAACATTGAAGAATCATAGTTAAATACACACCAATCCAGGTATTAGGAAACCCGGGGGTCTAGTTCTAAATCCAGGTTCTAGTTCTAAATCTGCTATTTACTAATTGTTGCACCATTGGCCAGTTCCTTCTCTCCAATTTAGAGTCCACACAGCTTATTAGAAATAAGCCTTCCTCAAGCTCTTTAAAACCATCTTGTTTTACTGTACCTTAAAAAGCATCAAGTGAAAAAAAAAAAAAAAAAAAAAAAAGCATCAAGTGGTAAGAAACTGGCTTCTAGCCTAACTCTATTGTTGGAGTGCGATTTCCCAGAGAAACTGACTTTGTCTTGCTACCCCTGATAACAGGAACTCATTTGTTTCAAATTCAGGACAAAGCCAGCCATTCAGTCCTTGCATTATTGGTTTTTTGTCTGTTCTTACGAAGGACTTGCTTCTGTCTCTGGCTTCTGGCATTCATATTGCACTAAATTGCCAGCTTTTCTTTTACTAATATCTCTATTGCATGCTGAATTTGCCCAGAATTCTGGACATTACTAAGGAACTGAAAGTATTCTGCTTCTTTCAGTTGACCAACGAGACTTTGTTTTAGAAAATTACTCTATGCTCCTCATTCTCCAAGTTTTCCTTGGATTGATGTATGTAAATATATAAGTGTGGGTTGGATTAGGCAATTTTCAAGCTTCTTTAGGTTCTGATAGCATATGATTTTATAAATCTGTATTTAAATAAGTGTCTCTCTAATCTTTTAAAAAGATTCATAAACATTTTCTCTAATGCAACCATGACTTCATTTTCCCCTTAAAGAACATAGCTCATCCTGGACATTCCACTTACATAGAACCAAAAAGGATAAAATTTTTTAATCATAAGACTTACATTCTTCTAAATTTCATTGTCTTTGTTAGTAACCTTCTTACCCAGTCCATGTTAACAAAATTAAATCTGTAGGAATTCATTGAGTGAAAAAGCTCATTGCTAGTATCCTTGGATTTAACAAGTAATTGAAAGATACCATTTAGCTTTAAGGTTATAATATTTTTAATAATACAAAATTAAATTATTCTTTTATGTATTGTTTGCAATTTACTTTTCTATATTATTCTAGAGCACTGCACATTTCTTTCATACCATTGTATCATTTTGCTGAAGATTGTCTCAACTCTATCTTTATTCTTATGACAATCCAGTTAAATATAAACTTCCTATAGTTCAAAAAGAAGAAAAAAGTATTAATTTGAAATTGACCTAGTTATTCCAAGAATGCTGTTCTTTCATATCCAATTCTTCTGAAACTGCTAATATTTGTTTTCTGATCCATGTTAGCCAGAGCACAGCATCGGTTCATGGCAGAAGGGTAAGACCTTAGTAAATAAGAAGCTAAGGAAAGAGAGGGAGAAAAAGAAGAGGAGGAAGAAAGAGAAGGGATGGGGCATGGGAGGAGGAAGAAAAGGAGAAAGAACACTGGGGGTATTACCAAATTCTTGGATAGGAGATAATGTCATTTCATCTCCCTAAAATTTTTGTTTCGTTCCTAAAGTGAACATAGAGCATTACATAAAACCTACTTCTTTTCCATAACAACCTTGACTATGTGTCACAAGGTTTTTCTTCCTTTTTGTAACAACAAAAGAACTTCAAAATTCCTTAAATTTGATAAGAAATTTAATTATATTTTATCATCAGTAATGGCTCCAAATTGTACTAAATTGGCAGCTGCTGATGTGAAGTCCAAGTGAAATCAGGCCAATTCAAATCAAATCAGGCATAAAATCATATTTTAATAAATTTTGATTCTACTTCCTATTACCCTTTTCTCTTTATCATGCATGCCTGAGCTTCATGTGTAATTTGTGTACCCAGATGCTGAATTTTATTGTTTTGGTAATTTAGAAGCCTAACTCTTGAAGATATTAGTATTTACAGGCAGAAAGTAATGAATGTTATACACACACACAGGATAGTGATGGAAATCTGCCTAAGAAAGAGCTAAGGAGTCAAAGTAGAAGAAGCAATGTACGCTTTTTCAATCTCTCTGTATTTCTTTTGTAGAGTTAAAAATTTGGATAGCCTACTACCTTTTGCACTAATTATTTATAAATTGGAGGAATTGAGAAGACACAATGGAGAATGTAGGCTTTAGGCCAAAGAAAAATAGTAAAATAAATTCAGCATGTCTTTTTATAGGAAATAGAAATCTAGAACTTAATATCAGAGAATACTATGTCTGGGTTTTTTTTCTTTTTTTAAAATTTTATTTATTTATTTATTTATTTGAGATAAAAAGCACAAACGAGGAGGAAGGTCAGACGGAGAGGCAGAATCAGACTCTCAGGAGCCCTATGTGGGGCTCAATCCTAAGACTCCAGGATCGTGACATGAGTCCACCTCAGACACTTTACAGACTGAGCCACCCAGGCGCCCCCGGAGAATGCCATCTTTAAAAATTGTACATATTGGCTAGGAGTCATTAATAGCAAAATTAATGGTGGGTGAATAAATTTAAATCTCTCACTATCTGGAAATAATAGCAGTAATAATTACAAACAAAACAATGTAAGATCTATGCTTTTGGTGTAATTGGAAAATCATCACAGAATTTCTGTCACCTGTAAATAGAATAATAAACAGTTTATCAGAGTTATGGCTCAACCTTCTGACCAAACCTTTCATTCTTAGGGAACAAAAGCAGTTCAGGAAAACCTTAGATAAATCAAAGAGTAAGAGAGTAAATTGCAGAATTAAAACTGACCTAAATTCACTAACAGAACGAGGGAGAAACCTCTTTTAATTGTAAAAATAAAGAAGAACATTCAGTAGATCAGAGGAGCCAACAGAAAAGGAAATACAAAGTGTACATGGAACTTCAGAAGGCAGTCTTTTAAAAGGTAAGTTTCAGGGGAACAGAGGGTAAAAAGGAAGGGTGATATTTATTTGAAAAATAAAAAGATAAGTTTAATAGCATGAAGACCATGAAAGATACCTAAAACTTAAAAGGCCTAGAACTCTGCCATTCTACTGCTCTTGCCTCAAATCATTCATAAAGAAGCCGTGTTTTTGGACTAAAAATAATTTATTGGTATTTCTTATTTTAACCTAGTTCAAATGAAAAAGCTATGGTTAAAAAAAAAGTACAGAAAGTTTAAAGCAGATTTTCGATACCTACTAGAACAATTACTAGTAGAATCAGTACTTTGAAGAATGTTATTAGAAAACAAAATTGAAAACAAATTAAAAACTGTGCAAAACTGGAGCAATTATTTATTTTTACTTTTATTTATTTTTAGAAATTTTATTTATTTGAGAGAGACAGAAGAGTGTGAGATAAAGAGCATGTGTAAGTGGGGAGGAAGGACAGAGTGAGAGGGAGAAGCAGGTTCCCCACTGAGCAGGGCACGCAACACAGGGCTCTATCCTGGGACCCTGGGAACATGATGGGAACAAGATGCAAGCCTAAGGCAATCACTTAACTGACTGAGCCACCCAGGTGCCCCTTTTTAACAAAATATTAAGAAATATTTAAGGTTTTCCTAAAGAAATAAAAAGCCATGTTTTGTTATACTGGAATGTACTATGTGAAGATGGTGCTTTGTAGACCACCCAAACTGTAACTCACAGAAATACAAAGACACAAATTAGTTTTTCTATAAAACTCCTATAAAAAGTAAGCAGAGGGACGCCTGGGTGGCTCAGTCGTTAAGCGTCTGCCTTCGGCCCAGGTCATGATCCCAGCGACCTGGGATCGAGCCCCGCATCGGGCTCTCTGCTCTGCAGGAAGCCTGCTTCTCCTGCTACCATTCCCTCTGCTTGTGTTCCCTCTCTCGCTGTGTTTCTTTCTGTCAAATAATTTCTGTTAAAATCTTTAAAAAAAAAAAGTAAGCAGAGACTGAGAAATAGAACAATTCAATTTATAGATTAAAACTACACAGCCAGTTAGATTACTCCACCAAGCATTTGAGAGATATTAAAAAGGGAGGGGAGGGAATACAAATAGGGGAAAAACAAAACAAATTTAAACTGTAATAAACTGAAGAAAATAAACTGAAGAAAAAGACAAAATACCTGAAATGATTAATAATTATATGTTTTCAATAACAAATAGATCTAAATGAAAACTTAAGGACCATTACAGAAAAACAGAACAGCCAAGAGAATGATGTAAAAGGAAGAAATAAAATATGGTCAGAGCTCTTTCTTGAAATGGAAGACAGACAAAAAATCTAGCATATATGTAACTGGATTTTTTGAAGAAGTCAATGAGATAATTGATTAGAACTAATATGGAACGGATGCCTGGGTGGCTCACTCTGTTAAGTGTCTGCCTTTAGATCAGGTTATGATCCCAGATCCTGGGATGCAGTCCCACATGGGGCTCCTTGCTCAGGAGGGAGCCTGCTTCCACCTCTTTTTGCCAACCCCCCTTCTTGTGCCCTTTCTCTCTCTCTCTGACAAATAAAATATTAAAAAAAAAAAAAAGAAAAAAGAACTAATACCGAAAATTGTAATCGGTTTGTGTTTTTTTGTTTTTTTTGTTTTTTTTCCTGAAAAGAAAACAATACCTGAATCTACGTATTGAAGGCCAAGGAAGTACCACCGAAAATTAACCCTCCAAACATTTAGACATTTTATAGAAATTCTATCAAACTTTATAATTAAAGAAAATTTCCTTGGGGCCTCCTGGCCAGAATAGCAAATGATGTAAAAGAACAGGAAGTTAGACCAACATCAGATTCTACCAGTGATGAAGCATTTTATAAAGCTTGTTTATAGAAAGATAGATCAATGATTTGAAAAATTTAGCTGTCTTCCAAATGTCAAAGCAATAAAGCATTTTCTTCACTCAGATGACCATGAAATTCTCTAAACATGAGTCCTTCTCTTGGAGCAAGAGCTCCATCCAACCAAAAAATGACTGGTGAAACTTCAGCAGGAAGACTAATTGTGAACATTCATTTTAATTGAAGACTAACACAAAAGTGGGTAAGGAGTAAACAAAAAAATATATGTTGTATACTATACAATATGCCATGTTTTATGTGTTAGTTATCATGACAAAGCAAGAAATAGAAGGGAGAAGGAAAGAGAAATGGGGAATAAGCTCATGAATTGCCATGTAGGTAAAAGATTGGAGTTATATTATTTTAAACTGACAAATTGGATTGTAAAAGGTTAAATTAAGAAACAGAGTTTATTTAAGATAAACATACAAAGGTAACTACTAAGAAAAAAATTAAGCCATCCTAAATGCAAAAAAAAGAATTCAGTAAAAGAGCAAAAAAGTCACACAGATAAATGCAAAAAATATATCATCCATAAAAGATGACAAAGTTAACATCTAACAAAAAACATTTTTATATCAATAAACCTAAATAGATGTAACTTGCCATAAAAGAGAGAAAAAGATAAATTTAACTAACAAATCAAAACCTGACTGTATGATACACAATTATAAAAAAAAAAATCTAAAAGGCTAAATAGAAAAGGATGGATAAATGTATTCTGAGAATTGGAAAGGATAGGAAGTGCAGGATTGTTAGCACAATGATTTTAAACAAAAAAGACAAGGTGCAATTTTATTTCTAAAAGACACAATTTAGGGGAGCCTGGGTGGCTCTGTCTGTTTTGTCTGCCTTCCGCTCCGGTCATGATTACAGGTTCTTGGGATCCAGCTCTGTGTAGGGCTCTCTGCTCAGTGGGGAGCCTGCTTCTCCCTCTCCCTTTGCTGCTGCCTACCCGCCCCTGCTTGTGTTCATGCTCTCTCATGCTCTCTCACTCTCTCTCAGATAAATAAATAAAATCTTTAAAAAAAATAAAAGACCAAATTTATTAAAGAAATATAACATTTATAAATGCTAGTGCACCAAATCACAATAATCACCTTATAAAGCAGAAACTACAAAAGGGAAAGAGATAAAGACACGCACTCTGAATGGCAGAAATTAACGGCATTCATAATATGAGAGGAAAAGATTAAGGAAGTATAATTAAATGACAATAAAATAAATATTATGGAAAGAGATAGATAGGGATATCTATTATCTATATCATAAAAATAAAGATTTTCTCCAGTGAAATTTTTATTCAAATTTAAAATAAATAAATAAAATAAATATTATTTATAATATTTATAAATTTATATATAATTTAATAATTCATATATTATAAATTTATAATATTAATAATATATATTATATGATATATAATATATATAAATAATATATATTATTTATATTATAAATTTATATTATAAATTTAATATTTATATTTATAAATATAAATATTTATAAATATAAATAAAAATTTCTCAAGTGTTCATGAAACTTTATGTATTCAGTCACAAAGAAAATATAACTATGTTCCTTAAAGTAGAAATATTAGAAACAAAACTCTCACAGTGAAATGAGACCGGAGATTATAAAAAATGTAAAAGGCCATTTCATCTTGAATTTTGAAAGTTTCCTATTAGATAGTTAGTGAACTAAAGTGAAAGTACACACTAAAAATTAAGACATACTTAAAAAGTACTATACTCTCTCAAAGCATATGGACTCTTTGAAAGCATCAAACAGCATAATGTCATAGTCCTAAATATCTTGGTCAATGAACATAAATGACAATAAATGAACTAAATTTGCGGTTTTTAAAAAAAGAGTGGAAAAATGACAAAATAATAGTAAGATGAGGGATTTATAAAGGTAAAAACAGGAATAGATAACACAGAAAAATAAAATAATTATTTTTTATTTTTGATTTTTAATTGGAAAAAATACTAAATACACAGCATTAGCTAACTTAAGAAAAAACAAAAAAATTCCACAAATTTACAAAATAGAAATGACGATGTGGAAGTGGTCATCAAAATAGAAGGAAGTGGGAAAAATAATACTCTCATATCTTTCTCCAAATAAATATATTCCTAAGGAAATACAATTTAGAAAACAACAGTGAAAGTGAAAAAGAAAAAGAGAAAGCAGAAATGGATTAATTTATTTATAACTTGAATATAGAGAAATATTTTCAAAAAGTGACTTTAAGATGTGATAGAAGAAATGATTGATAAATATAAGCACATAAAAATAATTTTAATAATTTCTTGCATGGTATTACATCATATAAAAAGGTCAAAAGATAACTGAAAAACTGGAGAAAATATTTGCAACATATATCACAGAAGAAGGGCTAATGTCTCCAACATATGAAGAGCTCCTAAGATTTTTAGGAAAAAAGACCAACAACCTTATAGGAAAACTGGGAAAAGTTGAGATAGACAATACAAATAAAGATGTAAAAATAATTCTTCAATGTATGACAAGATGTGCCACCTACCTCATAATTAAAGAAATGGAAATAAGCCCTACAATAGCTAACATTTTATAGATAAGAATATATATGAAAACATTCTGTAGACAAAGCTTGAGAAAGCAGAAATTCTAATTACTGATGGAAATGCAAATTTGTATAACTTTCTTGGAGTGGAATTTATGAATGTGTACCAAAACTACAACATAGACATTTCATTTTGACTAGCATTCCAATTTTATGAATTTATCCTGAAAATATGCCTCCAACAATAGGAAGATAGATATTTCATCGTGGCATTATTTGCAATTGCAAAATATTGCAAACAACCTACGAGCACTTATATACGGCATTATTAACTGCGGTATATCATACACTGTAGAAAAATCCTCTCTAAAAAGATCTGTTTGAACTTATAGTGGATAATTTCTAGAATGTATTTTTAGATAAACAGTAACAAAGTATGAAAGGGAGTCTATAGTATGTTAGCTTTTTAATGAGAAAAAAAAATGAAACAAACACAAGAAAAATAAACCAGAAAATGACAAGGTTAGTTTTTAGCAAGGATAGGTTGGAATGGATGAAAGGGGTGGGTAATTAAGATAAATAGAATATATGAGGAAATGACACATTTGTGAGTATTACTTTTTGTTAAGTTTTGACTTTTAGTACATAATTTTTCACATGCTCAAAAGACATAGAAAATCAGGGGGTACCTGGGTGGCTCAATAGTTAAGTGGCTTCCTTCGGTTCAGGTCATGATCCCAGGGTCCTGGGATCCAGCCCTGCATTGGGCTTCCTGCTCTGCAGAGAGCCTGCTTCTCTTTCTCCCTCTTCCTGCTGCTCTGCTCACTTGTGCTCTCTTTCTATCTCTCTGTCAAATAAATAAATAAAATCTTTAAAACAAACAAACAAATAAAAAACATAGAAAATTAGGATAAGAAAAAAAATGGTATTAAAAGTAAGAGGCAAATCAGCTCATTTCAAATAACTAAAATAACTACACTGAAGGATGAATAAGAAAACTAATCCAACTAAGTCTTCAACACAGTATTTCGACTATATACCCTCTGGCTAAAGGCAAAAGAGCTATACAAAACTGAACTCTAGATACTTGTTTTGTTTTTGACACTAATATCAGTTAGTAATTCTGAAATTATTTGATGTGTTTTCAAAGAAGGAGCAATAATGAACACATTGAGGGTGTTGTATTACTGACGAGCACTTCACAGAACTCTTGGAGTATAAGGTTGGGTGATTTTAATTTAGTCTTTGAAAATTCTCTTGGCCTTTGGACATAAATCTCCTCAGCCAGTGAAAACTGTTGTCATTTTCCACATAGGATAGCACTGCCCTAATGAAGTACCCTTAGAGAGCAAATCAACCTTTGGGAATAAAAGTATACATGATCTTGGAAACAAATGATCAAATTATGTTTAAATACCCAATAATAATACTGGTTATATGTTGATACCTATTTCCAGTTGCAGAAGAATAACTAAATTTGTAAATTGCATTTCTTAGCATTTTAGTTTTTCAAAACACATATGGTAATCTGTACAAGAACAAATAAATCAGATTAAGTAAAATTAATTTTAGTAATATATATCAGGGTTTCCTAAAGTTCAGTACAATCAATTGGCAAATTTACTTTGCAAGTTAAAGTGCTTGTGCTAGTTTTTTTAAATGATGATATATCACAAGGAGTAACTGAATAAATTAAGTTTAATGAATCTGAAACATTATACTAATTATATTCATTTAAATAAATGTCTTTATGATGGGACTTTCATAAAAATATTTATGAGATTTAGATAATCACCAAAATGCTCTGATTGTTAATGAACTTTGGATCTACCTTATGTAGTGCCTATTTTCAAAGGCATGAAAAAGGGAGGCTTTGAAGAAGGCTTTGCTGGACCAAAGAAGACTTAGTGGATAAGCTGAAAAAATAATAGAAACTGCGCACTGTCAGGGGTTGATGGGAGAGGTGGAATATTTGTAATACTACATATACTTTCACATAAAATTGTAAAGCTATACACTGATACATGCCATAAAATTTTCTTGCAGAAAGCTTTCTGACATGAATGATACTTCACGTTCTCTGCTTAAAAATGAGTCTTTTTAAAAAGGTATATTTATGCGCTCAACTGTTTCCTCAAATAAATGGTAAAACCCCAGTCATACTTAATATGTTACCAGGTCATGAGTTTTCTAGGTAGCTCTTCATAGAAATTATTGTGAATGGTTTAGATATTAATGCAGTCATAACTCTTTATTTATAATAAATATTCGAGTCTGGGTTAAGATTTATTTGCTATTGTTTTCCATCTTTATTCCAGGATATTTCAATAAATCATGAGATTCCCATACATCTGACCTTTTGCTTTGTCCTGTCAGCAATATTTCTATCCTTCACTACAGTGGGCATCTGTTGTTTTTGCTTGCCTTGCAACTTTTTAAAAATATACTTCTTTTTTTTTAAGATTTATTTATTTGAGATTATGCGGAGTGAAATAAGTCAAGCAGAGAGAGCCAATTATCTTACGGTCTCACTTACGTGTGGAACATAAGGAAAAATATGGAGGGCATTGTGAGAAGGAAGGGAAGGGGGAATGGGGGGAATCAGAGGGGGAGATGAACCATGAGAGACTGTGGACTCTGAGCAATAAACTGAGGGTTTTGGAGGGGGATTGGGGGGTTGGGCGAGCCTGGTGGTAGGTATTGAGGAGGGCACATATTGCATGGAGTACTGGGTGTGGTGCATGAACTATTAATTTTGTAACACGAAAAAAATAAACATATTTGGGAGAAAAAAGATTTATTTGAGAGAGAGAGAGAATATGTGCGAGCTGGAGGGAGGGGTAAAGGGAGAGGGAGGAGAAGAAAGCAGTCTTCCTGTTGAGCACAGAGACCAACATGGGTATAGATCCTAGGACCTATGAAATCAAGACCTGAACTGAAACCAAGAATCAGATGCTTAACTGACTGAGTCACCCAGACACCGCAAAAATATACCTCTTGTTTACTAGGGGGGCCACTTTCCCTCCCAAATGTCTGCATTTTGTTATCCCTGGTGAGACCAACCACACTTTCCAGAAGTGGCTACAAGACCACTGGTTTATATCCACTTTCACCATAAAGTAAGTTTACCTCACCTACAAAATAAATTCACCTCGGTTCTCCAAGATTTTGGTAGTTTTCATTCCTTGGAGAGCCTTACAGGAGGAACTTTAAAAAAAAAAAATTACAGTCTCCACCACTACAGCTGGCCTACTTCTTCCACTACTCACTCTAGATTCCCATCACCTCTTAATAGCATGTCTCCTCAGTGAAGTAAGTAGCAGGGTAACCAAGACCTACATCTCTGAATGGTCTACTTCCCTGATGGCCCTTAGTCATTATGCTTTTCAGAGGCTCAGAATGCTGTATTTTTAAATTTAAAAAAAAAGAACCCCAAGTGTTTAGGAATAAAGAGAGCATGTCTCCAAAGCACTTTCAAACAGCTTAGAAAAAGAGAGAAGAGAGAAGGCAAATATAAAATGCCTTATATCTTAGGCATTACAGAATCTTACAGAAGAGTACAATTTGGGGAATTATTTGAAATTCTTGGAATTTTCCTACAAGAATGAAATTATATCTATGTAATAAAATATAGCATTTGGCTTCTTTCTCATGAAAAATAAGATGTGGTTGAGTTCATTCTACACACCTCTGTGAGACTCAAAGCTCCGTGGGATGCTGGCATTCCTCTATGATCGTGTCTTCTATGAGCTGCTTGCCCATTCCAAAATTCCGTAAGGTGGTCAAGCTGAACCTTCTCATAGTTGTCCAAGTTTCACTGTGAGAAAAGACAATTCCTTATAATGAGGAAAGTGTTTGAAAATTATTTCGACAAAGTTTTTAACATTTAATTTGCAAGGACAAGTAAAAATTAAAAGAAGCTTTATTCTCCCTGTTTAAAATAAGAGGCTTCTCTTTCAAAGCATTTACTTTAGAAGACTTGTATTTCTTCCTCATTTCAATTGTATAAAAATAATCATATATAAGTCCTTCTGAAAGTTAGAATATCTCTTGTCAACTTTATGACCTAGAAATGGGTTTCTCAGGGACCTGGGGGCCATCTGTTCAGAATATAAACATTGAAGAAGAGAGTGACTCTTTCTCCCAGGTTCTGTGGGAGAGTAGGAACCTAACTTTGGTGGGTGCCTTGCCCCAAATGGCAAAACTACCTCTTATCATAAAAATATGAGAACTTCATTATTCTTTTGTACACAGACAACACAGATGGTCACCCCAATTACCAGGTGAATCTAGGATGAACTATGTGTGCCTAATGGTGCTGCCAAACCCTCTCAGTTATTGAAGACTAGTTACTATTTTGCTTGAGAACCTTGTTGTAATGGCTTGTGTCTGCTTGGTTCTATAACAGGGTGAGATTTGTTTTTGTCTTTGCATTTTCTTACTGGATTGTCTGTGATACACATCACATTTTGTTTGATGCTTATTCAACAATAAAATTGTTTTCTTTTTCTATTAAAAAAAAAATAACCACAAGAGTCCCTAGTGATGATCTGGAAGCCAAATGTGTTATTGTGTTATTTTCTACTTCATTTTATAACAGCAGCCTTACCTCTTTCTGAAGAATAGAGTCTTTTGCACATGCCATGATAGGTTTCTTTTCCTTTCTTGAGCCCAAGGCAAAATGACGGGAATGGCAAGCAAACCCTGTACCACGGGATGAAAGATCACTCCAAACTTTGCTGTGAAGGAGAGGAAAATGAAAGGTGGTTAATGCTCAGAGATGAAAAAACAAACAAACAAACAAACCAAAAATCCTTGCTCCCACTTTTATTGGTCCTTCAGGAAAATTATTTCTCAAGTGCCTGCTGTGTGACAAGGGGTCTTACTGAAACTAGGAGATCTGTTTACGGGAAAGATATGATGTGTTAATCTGTGTGTTCTAACCTACAGGATAATGCATACATACAAACAAGGATCACAGGGCAACAGTTTGGCTGAGAAAACTTCAGGGAAGGCAAGGCCCCATGGAATTCCAACGGTGGAGTGGTCTTGCAGGCCTAGACATTCCAAAGGCCCACACCCTTCTCTAAAACTTTCCTTTGCTCCCAGGGGCTTCTATGTTACATTTTAGCAAGCCAAGTATTATAGCTGTTTTCATACTCTACATTAACCTCAACGGCAAAAGGGCAGTAGCCATGACTTAAGGTTTAAGGGAGTTCTTTCTGTTTCCCCTCATGGGAATTTGGAAGTCAGTAGGACTTCTAGACCCACATAGCTTAAGATTGTGGAAATAAGGGGCACAAATTCCTAAGTTTGCCATTAAGAGTGATAGTAAGTAGGTTTATTCCCACTTCAACCTCTTCATACTCAGACCCATATTTTGTATCGCTAGGGTGAAAAATGTGATTGTAGAAACTTTATAGGTGTTTTTTAATATTAATATAGCTTAGATCTGAAATAGGATAAGTAAATACTATAATACCTATAGTGGACCACGTACTATTTAAATTGCCTTATCTATAAAATCTTTAATGCTCAAAACCATTTTCGAATATTCATACCTCCATTATTTGGATAAATAACTTTTCTAAATTCCCATAGCTAGTAAATGTGACGTTTGAAAATCTAGCTCTGTAGATCATGAACCAAATCATTGCATTATACTATCTCTTAAAAGAAAGTGTTTTTTGTATTATTGCTATTATAACAGAATGTTCCCATGGTGTGGCTGTATTTGTATTATATAAACTTCCATTGTATTTGTATTTTTGTATTATGTAATTCCATTATATATTGTATACATATACATATTGTATTTGTATTATATAATTCCATTAGATTTATAATGGAATTGATATATTTTAAATATGTATGTGTGCATTTTAGAATATCATTCAATAATATTCTCATTTTTATGAGAATATGCAATACTAAAAATGCTTTAAAAATATATAGAGTGAGTGCCTGTGTGCAGCAGTTGGTTATGCTGCCTTTGGCTCAGGTCATGATCCCAGGGTAATGGGATCAAGCCCCAGGTCAGCTCTCTGCTCAGTGGGGATCCTGATTCTCCATCTCTCTGCCCCTCCCTCCCTGCTCATGCTCTCTCACTCTCTCAAATAAATAAATAAAAATTTTTAATAAAGAAAAAAGAGAACTAAATTGTTAAATTACTGATGTTTTGCCTTATAATTTGAATTATGAAAACAAAATATTTTGTAAATTTTATGGATATATATAAGTACATATGTGTATTTTATGTGTACATTTATATTTTTATACATACACATATATAACAAAAATTAGCATTGTACGTATCAATTATTTTCATTTGAATAGCTATGGATAGTCAAATAATTTTGCATACTATGTTTTAATATTGCAAATTACTTCTGAATGTTGTGGATCTTCATTATTTTTTTCTCCTCTTAATATGTTTATTGTGCATTTAAATATCCTTTTGCGAAGATTCTATTCCAGTCTTTTACCCATTTTTCTATTTTCTTTTCTTTTTCTTATTTATTTTTATTTTCTTAATCTAAATTCAACTAATTAACATATATGTTTCTATCTCAAATAAATAAATAAAATCTTTAAAAAATATAGAGGGATGGATGCCTGATTGACTCAGTCATTAGGCATCTGCCTTCAGCTTGGGTCACGGTCCCAGAATCCCGGGATTGAGCTCTGCATTGGGCTCCCTGCTTGGTGGGAGGCTTACTTCCCCCTCTCCCACTCCTCCCCCTGCTTGTGTTCACTCTCTTGCTGTCTCTCCCTGTCAAATAAATAAAAATCTTAAAATATATATATATATGTATCATATATATACATATATATATGGGTGTGTGTATATATAATACATATGTATGTATATATATAGAGAGAGAAAAGATACTGTGAATTTACTATTGTTTTGTTGTTGGATTAGGGAAGTGATTCTACGGTTCTCCCACAGATTTTGAAAATTCATCAAATATGTATGACAGAAAAATTAAATGAAGCATTATTTAGAGATTTGCATCACAAACTTTATTTTTTTTAAAGATTTTATTTATTTGACAGAGAGATCACAAATAGGCAGAGAGGCAGGCAGAGAGGAGGAAGCAGGCTCCCTGCTGAACAGAGAGCCCAACGTGGGGCGGGGCTAGATCCCAGGACCCTGGGATTATGACCTGAGGCAAAGGCAGAGGCTTTAACCCACTGAGCCACCCAGGCACTCCCAACATCACAAACTTTAATGTACAAAAGACAATGTGGTGGAATTAATTTAAAAGAAAGCCCTAGTCCCTATTCCATGTAAATTTAATTTGTGAAGTTTCCAGTTCTCAAATCTCAATATTCTTACAATCAACTGTGAAGACTGTAGAAATACCCATGTTTGGGCCACGCCTCACAACTGAATCAATTATTCTGAGGTGAAGGCAGGGCAATCAATACTTTTAAATGGTTTAACCCCAGATGATTCAAATGTGCAGACAGAGTTGAGAATCCTTGGTTTTTGATACAATCCAAACATTGAAGATTTTAATGTGTCTCCTGTGATTAGGTAATAAATAATTCAGTGTAACAATGAATGAAATAGTGGATAAAAATGAATATCAAAAGGTGCAGTGTTACTAACTTAAATTTTTTATATAGAAGCAAAAGTTCTGCACTAGTGAGGCTTTAAATTACTAAATACTACCTGGCAGATGCAAATGGTAAACCTAAGATACAGCTGAAAGAAATATGATTAACATGAAGTTATCATAGGGTTCTAAATGTACCTTTGAGGTTGAAAATAGTTAAATGATATAAAGAAAATGACAGGAAATTATTCCTTTTTTTTTTTTAGGAAATTATTCCTAATGAATACAATAAGTATACTAATTAAGTAAATATACCTGACTTTGATGAGAATTTGAACATAAAAATCATGAGTGGAATCCTCCTAGGAATATGTATTTCTGTTAATTATTATTCCTTGCCTATTTTGTTTTGGAAGATTAACAGGAGGCTTCAGTTTTGAGTTAACCTACAAGTGTGCATATCTGCTGACCTTATTATATAGCTCCATCATACCCATAATTCTTTGGGAATCAACTGTGCATAGTCAGTTGGAATTGGCTCTGACAAAGTTAGAAACACCCAACTAAGTAAAATGCAGGAACCGTCAATGTTGTCCTCTTTAACAGTCAAAGATAGTAGTTCAGTCTGAATATAAAGGACCAGATAATAGAGACAGCAGTAATTGAGCTGGATTAACACCAGGTAGGGGCGCCTGGGTGGCTCAGTGGGTTAAGGCCTCTGCCTTCCTCTCAGGTCATGATCTCAGGGTCTTAGGCTTGAGCCCTGCATCAGAGTCTCTGCTCAGCAGGGAACCTACTTCCCCTTCTCTCTCTCTGCCTGCCTCTCTGCCTACTTGTGATCTCTCTCTCTGTTAAATAAATAAATAAATAAATAAATAAATAAATAAATAAACTCCAAAAAACTAGATGTGTTCATCCCAAAATTTAAATTATAAAATTATCTTTTATTTGTATTTTTAATTTTCTCTATAGACCTTTGTCCCTAAGGCCAAAATTTTGATGTTTTTTTTTTTCCTTTTTCTCCATATCTCTCAGCCATAGAAAACCTTTTCTAAAACTCTTTAATTATAAAGTGCCCAGATAATGTTTTTTTAAAAGATCAAGTTTAATTAAGATTAAGAAATGTTTATTCTTTCTGAACCCATTTCCTAATTTATAAAGCAAAATATCTGCCTCATATAATTATGTTAAGGTTTTTGGTGAAAAGACACCTGGTTGGTGGTAAATTTTTCTATGTATATGTTAAAGGCTTTGCCAGCTACCAAAGTTATTGGTAAGTTTAGAATTTTAAACATTTCAAATGCCTTTAAAATTAACTTTGTATTTGTAATTCGCATATCCCTATAAATTTTTGCTCAGTTTGGCTCAACTCTTGCTCATAAATTTAAAATAAAACAACTTCAGGAAAAGTAACATTAAAAGAGTTGGCATCTTAATATTCCTTAAGAGTTAGGCTAGTTTTAAAATATTAAAAGTAGTTTTCACTTCTTAAAAAAATAATTATTTCTAGAAAGTTACTGTAGATTCAGATTATAAAACTGTACTATAATTATGGTTCAGATGGTACTGTTATTCTTAGCTCATATTTTCATTTGTATTTAACTTCATGACAAGTACCTTTTCGGGCTAGAATTTCTCACACTTTTCAAGCAAAAAATAGAATTTTTTTCTGTAGATTGTTTGAATAAGCAACAATTCACCAACTGCTAGGATAAAAAGAGTGTTTTAGAAATGCTGTGAAAAAGTTTTCTTTTACTTATTTTTCCTAACTTTTAACTGTTCTTTTCAATTTATATTAGTTTCACACTTATATACATACTTTAAACTTTTCATAATCTACTACAAAATTAATATGCTGGGTTAAAGAAATACTATAGAAGGGAATTCAGTGATTTTTTAAATAAAAATTAATGAGGTTTTATATTATATCCCTATCTTCAAAGAACAAATCAAACTATAGATTTTTTTCAGATCAATCCAAAATGATGTCCTTGATTAAATCTTATGATTATTGATATCATCTGGACTGTTATTTTCTAGAGAGCCAATTCATTTGTGGCAAGACTCAAAAAATAGTTCAGAATGGTACTAGAGCGCCCAGAAGCCCAGAGCCATGGCATATGGAAAAAGCAGAGATTTTAGCTTATAACTATGAACACTCTACTAAGAGATTGAAAACTGTGCCTCAGGAACTCCACCGTACCGATCACTTTATGGGTACCAGGACCCACACCTGAATGTCAACCACCAGCCACCCAGTGTTCATGACATTCAAGCACCCAATTCTGTGTATGGAGTGGTAGGGAAAACCGTGGTAAATAGTAAAGTTCAATTTGCTGATGTGCCTTCTACTTTCGGTACTGCTGTAGCATGTGGAAAGGGACCTTATTCTAGACTTTGTCATGCAAAAGCTGCCCTATATTTAACAGTTGCTATTTGTAAAAGATGCTTATATTTACTTATATTGTCTGCAGTGAAGCATTGGCTCAAAATTTCAGACCATCTTTGGTTCTTTACAGTCTGAATCATTCTGTCCAAAGGCTGCTTCCCCTATCCTATGTAGTCTTGTAGTCAGACTCTTGGAATTGGTAGATGACGCCATGGTAACCATATCAATCAAATTCTGACCACCTTGTCAAATGTCCACTACCTAGTTCAGATCCACCTCACACTATAATAAGGATAATAACAACAATAAGAACACTCAGTTAATAAGTACTAGCTCATTACTCACAATGTTTAACATTGTCTGTCCCTAGGATCTGTAATCAGATAGTCCTTGGTTCACAACCTGTAGTGGGCAGGATGATCCCATCCCTGCTCAAAGATGTCCACATCCTAATCACCAGAACCTGTGAGTGTGTTATGTTATATGACAAGGAAAATGTGAAGAGGCAGATGGAATTACGGTTGCTAATCAGCTGACTTTGAGATGGGGAGATTATCCTGAGTTATCTGAGTTGGTGCATTGTATTTTCAAGAGGGTGATAGGAGACTCAATGTCAGAGCGAGGCAGCATAAGAAAGAATCAACAAGCTATATTGCTGGCTTTGAAGTTGGAAGAACCAGGCAGCTTCTACAAGCCAGGAAAGGCAAGGACATGGATTCTCCCCTACAAACTGCAAAAGAAACCCAGTTTTGCTGACATCTTGATTTTAACCCAGCGAGCTCGGCTTTGGACGGCTGACTTTGAGAACTGTAAGAAAATAAATTCTACGTTATTTTTAATCACAAATGAAGATTGGTGAAAATTTGTTACAGCAACAATAGGAAATTAATACAACTTATCTCCAGCGTGCCTATTAATGTGAATAATGGAACTGAGAGCAAAGATTGTAAAAGAACATAAAATTTCCTTAAAATAATAATTGGATAGATTACTAAAGACTTGGTAGTATTAGAATTGCATGGAGACTGTGAAAGAATTGATAGCTGTTTTATGGAAAGGGAGCAAGGTACAAATTGAGTCTGAACTGAGTGAATTAAAGAAGAAGTAAAATATTTGAGATTGTGAATGGATAAAAGTAGAAGATAAATTACATTCTTACAATTGTGCATGTTTTGCTGGTGCCGTATATCTTGTATCATTTTTCCACCTAATTCCTAAAGAGCAAGACTTTCCAAAGTACTGCATATTCTAAGAGATGACACCATTTTTGAAGTTAGGAAAGCATGCGTATGGCACATATTAACTGTTGAATTGATTGATTAATGCTCTAGTAACATGTCTTCATGTTACAGGGAGAATGTGTCTGGGTATTCTAACTCTGATCCCCAGATAAAAGTATTTCCTCCTTTGCAGGCTTAGATTGAAGTTACTGAGTTATATCACTCCAAAATTTCTCTAATATGTCATTTCTATTTTGTGGTAGCAAATTTGATTTTGAAGGTAGAACCCAGGTGTTAAGGGCTGAATTGTGCTAATCTCAAAATTCTTGTGTTGAAGTCCTAACCCTTAGTATCATAGAATGTGACTGTATTTGGAAATAGGTCTTTAAGGAGGTAATGAAGTTAAAAGGAGATTATTGAATGGGTCTTAATCCAGTACAAATGATGTTCTTAGAAGAAGAAGAAGGTATTTGGACACAGACACATACAGAAAGAAGACGATGTGAAGGCACAGGGAGAAGACAGCCATTCTTAAGCCGGGGAGCGTGAACTGAAACCTCCATCAGGATGCTCAGAAGAAAGCAATTTTGCCTACACCTTGATCTCAGACTTCTAACCTCTAGAACTTTGTGAAAATAAATTTCTGTTGTTTATGCCACCCAGTCTGTGGTATTATACAGCAGTCTTAGCAAATTAATACACCAGCTCAAATTGATCACAGTCAAATTTCTGTGGCTTCCTTTTTTTTTTAATTGAAGTATAGTTGACATACCATATTATGTTAGTTTCAGGTGTACAAATTAGGGATTCAATGATTCTATACATTGCAAAGTGATTGCAAACTAGCTGTCTTTTTATTTCCCTCATAGCATCTTTTTAATGTTTATTGTTAAAAGAATAATCTGAAACAGTGTTATTAATGGACTTTATTATAAAACTGGTATCTGTTAACTAAGTTGATGGGACCTAGAGTATACAAAAAAATTATGACAGTGAGAAATCAATAATAGAAGTTTAAAGAAAATCCAAACAAAACTAGGAAGTAGCAAATAAGTCTTTCTATATTTACCTAGAAATCAGATGTTGTAAGCCTAGGAGAAAATTATGTTCTTCAGAAATTTCTGGACAGCCTATTCAGAGAAAGGGAGCAGTAGCTTAAAAAGCAGAAGAGAAGGCAAGTGCAGACTGACAGCCTGAAATAAAAAGCCATAAATCTGGAACTGATGGAGAAAAGAATTAGCCTAGAGGGAGGGAAAAGTGGCAGAAGCACCATCTCCTCATGGAGGAAATTTTTTTTTAAAATACTTTATTCATTTAAATAATTTTATTCTAGATAGCTCTAATGTGTAGGCACTACACAACTGTGAAAGCCAAAGATATGCTGTATTTACAGCCGGTTGCAGCTCACCAGGCTTCTTTACACAATGAACAAGCAAAAAAAAAAAACCCAAAAAAACTGATTGGTTTTATTTCACTTTTGCTCCTGATTATTTTTCATAGTGC
The DNA here is from genome assembly GCA_028646535.1 of Procyon lotor. Classification (NCBI taxonomy): domain Eukaryota; kingdom Metazoa; phylum Chordata; class Mammalia; order Carnivora; family Procyonidae; genus Procyon; species Procyon lotor. The sequence continues at coordinate 148,264,106 of CM053603.1, forward strand.
ATTTTTCAATATGAACACTGCAATACTGTTATTTTCTGTGATATGATTTGAAGTGTTTGGTCCCTGACATCAGTACTCATTTTTAGGATGATCCTTGGTCTCCTGCTTACCTCCATGAGTTTTGTTTGTAAGGTAAGGTCAAAGGTTCTCATGCTGGGAAATTTATGTAAAATTTGTTTCTTCAAAAATATTGCATATAATAAGAAGTATTATTAGCAAATTAACACATACTAGTTTATAGAACTCAAACTATAGCAAAAGATATAAAAATAAAAAGTAATACACCCTTTCTCTCTCCTAAATTCAATTCTATTCTCATGTTAATTAGCTTAAAAGACTTCTAACCAAAATACAATCTTCCATATTTGTACAGTCTTTTTATTTTTAAACAAATTTAGTGTACAACTGTTCTTGTTTTCATTTATGAAGATTCCTAGTGCATATTTTCATTTTAACACCTATATGCCTACCTTATTTTTTAATGACTGTTGAATTTTATTTTACTGGTCTAGCAGAATCTTTAAAAATAGGCATGTTTTGGTAGGCATTGGGCTATTTCCAGTTATTCTCTTTTACTAAACATTATCTAGTGCATATCATTTTACATACAACTTCATTCACTTTTGCTAGTCTGTTTGAGAATAAATTTGGAGGAAAAAACATTCTTTTGTCTATTGCTTTAAGTGGCCAGTCATCAAGCGTCTGCCTTCAGCTCCAGTGGTTACCCCAGGGGTCCTGGGATTGAGCCTCCCATGGGGCTCCTGCTCAGTGGGGAGCCTGCTTCTCCCTCTCCCACTCTCCCTGCTTGTGTTCTCTCTCGCTATGTCTCTCTCTGTCAAATAAATAAATGAAATATTTAAAAATAAAAAAATATATATCCAGACTATATTAGATAATATATATAGACTATATATATAGACGATAGACTATATTCCGCCTGAATACTTCTACTGCATCCCGCTCTCCAAGCCACCACCCTCTCTCACCTAGATTATTGCTAGAAACCCTCTCAAATGGTACCTTGCTCCCTTACATTCTAATCTCAATCCAATTCCCAATATATCTCCTCTCTGCTCAAAATCTTCCGAAGTCTTCCTATTTTATTCAGAATTCATCCCCTATAAATCTTATTCTCATTTGGTCCAGTTCCTTCAGAGGAACTTTCTTGCTGTTTCTTAAGCATGCCAGGCCACAGCTGTGACTCTGTTTCCTTATATATGGTGGAAGGTTACCACCTTGCCCTCTGTAAATCTGTTTTCAAATACCGACTTCTTAGTTTGGCTCTGACCACCATCCACATGAAAAGTTTCCAGCTCTTTTTTTTTTTTTCTTTTTGAAAGATTGTATTTATTTATTTGACATAGAGAGACATAGCGAGAGAGGGAACACAAGCAAGGGGAGTGGGAGAGGAGTAAGCAAACTTCCCGCTGAGCAGGGAGCCTGATGCGGGGCTCCATTCCAGGATGGGATCATGACCTGAGCCGAAGGCAGATGCTTAATGATTGAGCCACCCAGGTGCCCCAGTTTCCAGCTCTTCAGTCTTTATTCCTGATCCACATTATCCTATTTTTTTTTATTTTTTAAAATTTTCACACCGCACTTACCACCTTCTATCCAGAAATTTTGTAATTTACCTATTTGTTTAATATTTTTCTCTCTCTTCTCACTAGGCTATGAGATTTAGAGCAATGGAAACTTTTGTCTGTTATATTATCTGATATATCCTAAGCACCTCGAACAGCCTAGTAGTTTAAGTACTCAATAAATAAGCAATGTGTAATTGATGGGTCAAGTATTGTGTTCATTTTAAATGATCATATTTGTACATTTGTCCAGTAAAAAGTCTTTAAAGGTACAGTTATTTCCACACATTCATGAAAATTGTATCTTACTGAATATTTTAATTTGTCCAATTAGGAGGAAATTGAGTGAGGCCACTTTCTTTTTTTTTTTTTTTAATTTTTAATTTTTATTTATTTGGCACAGAGAGAGAGATCACAAATAGGCAGAGAGGCAGGCAGAGAGAGAAGGGAAAGCAGGCTCCCCGCTGAGCAGAGAGCCCGATGCGGGACTTGATCTCAGGACTCTGAGATCATGACCTGACCTGAAGGCAGAGGCTTTAACCCACTAAGCTACCCGGGCACCCCAAGGGCACTTTCAATATAGAGGTCAGCTATGATGTATTATCCAGCCCCATTATACATGAACTTACTACTATGGAAAACTTCCTTCCTATAAAATACAATGAAATCAGCACTGATTTGAATTAATTTGGAAATTGGAAATTAATTGGAAACTGATTGTCTTAATTTCCTAGGGCTACCATAATGAAGTACTACAGACTTGATGTCTTGGACAGCAAAAATTTATTTTCTTATAATTCTGCAGTCCATAAGTCCAAAACCAAGGTATTGGCAAGGTTGATTTTTTCTGAGGCCTCTCTCCTTGGCTTGTAGAAGGCGATATTCTCTGTATGTTTATGTAGTCTTTTTTTTTTTTAAGATTTTTATTTATTTACTTGAGAGAGAGAGAGAGAGAAAGAACATGAGAGGAGCGAAGGTCAGAGAGAGAAGCAGACTCCCCGTAGAGCTGGGAGCCCGATGTGGGACTCCATCCTGGGACTCCAGGATCATGACCTGGGCCGAAGGCAGTCGCTTAACCAACTGAGCCACCCAGGTGCCCCTGTTTACGTAGTCTTTTCCTGTGTATATCTGTGTCCAAATTTCCTCTTTCTATAAGGACACAGCCATTGGATTAAGGCTCACCTGAACAACCTAATTTTAACTTAATTACCTATCTCCAAATATAGCTGTATTCTGAGGCACTGGGGTTAGGACTTCAACATATGAATTCTGGAGATAACACAACTCATCCCAAAGCACTGACTTATGAAATTGTTTCTTTTTCTTCTTCAGGGTGGTGTTGAGGGTTTTTTCTCTGGAAAGAAACCTTTATAGTGGGCAGAATTCTAAGATGACCACCAGTGACCCACACTCCTGTATAATTCCCTCCCCTGAAGTAACTTATTTCTAGACATAAGAATATGGCAAAGGTGATGGGATCAACAATACCTGATTTGTTTAGTCAAAGGTAATAGGAGAGTCATTTCTACAATTATGTTGGTTTATGTAAGCCTAAGAGAGCAGATGATTCTCCTCATAGCCATGAAGAAGGAAACCGCCATGAAATCTACAGCCACAAGGAAAAATTTGTGTCAACAATCTTGGAATTAGAAGCTGATCCATTTCGAGCTGACCTTCGGTATGAGAACACCATTCAGCTGAAATCTTTACTTTTGCGTTGTGAAATTAGGAACAGAAAACCCTGGAAATCTGTGCCTGGACTTCTGACTTAAGAGCAGCTATGAGACAATAAATGGGCATTTGCAGTCACTGGTTTTGTGGTAGTGAATTATGCTGGATAAAAAACCATACACGGTTGGTGAGAAGTAAAGACAGCCGTAAAAGAAGACTTGATAGTTCCTTAGGGGTACATAGTACCCTAGTGGGTACATTCTTGCTGGCCCCCTCTTATAGATCACTAAGTCCTTTTCTATTCTACTTTATTACTATCTTTCAAATTAGCCTGATCTAGTCCTCCCCCAGAGCATATATGAGGTATCCTAGTTTTTGTTTTTCTGAGTAGTTTTCGAATTGGTTTTGGTGCTTAGCCTCACTACTTTATGATTCCTTTTGTCGTTTTCTCACCCAACCTCCCCCCGGGCATTTTTTAATATGGTTATAGTTGGGACCTGTGGCTACTCCAAAGCAGAATTTATACTTTTTCACTTCTCCAAAATTCCATCCTATTCAATTTTATGTTATTTTATTTAAGATTTATTTATTTATTTGAGAGAGAGAGTACATGAGTGAGGGAGGGGCAGAGGGAGAAGGAAAGAAGCAGACTCCCTGCTAAGCCCCTGGCCCTATGGCTCATTCTCAGGACTTGAGACCATAACATAAGCTGAAATTGAGTTGGATGCTTAACAGACTGAGCCATCCCAGGTGCCCCATCCCAATTCCATTTTAGATCTCACTTTCTTGTTACTCTTAAAAATAGAAAAAAGTAAAAGAAAATTTTTTCAAAAGAACCGCAAGCTTGGAAGACTTTGGAGATAATTTTGCCTTCTTAATCCCTGTAAATTTTTTCTTTTTTTTTTTTTTAACCTGAAATTCCAGTATTCATTATATTATTAACAAGGGTCTTCTGTTTTAGGAATTTTTGTTTAAAATTCAGTTACTTGTTGTGGGATGTTAATTATTAATGGACTAGTGAATGTTATGGGTCCACTTAGAGAGCTAGAACTGGGGTGAAGTTATGACCTGAAAATTACAAGCAGATTTGCTGTAGAGCTCAGTGTGAGAAAAGAGAGAGCACCAGAGAGATTGATACCACTTCATAACATTTGCGTAGTTCACTGTTTTTCATCTATTTAACAACCGTTATTAAAGAGAACCAACTAATGGCAGTTTTATTTATAAGTTCTACTAATTTAGTGATGTGACCTTTAATCCTTACTCTTATGAGTTTGGACCTCCCAAATCATGTCCTATTCTTGGAGCTGCTCTTTGTAGGAACGACAAGTTGAAAAGCTGAGTAAAACCTCAATATGATTATTTTTATTTTTTTCTTTAAAATTTTTATTTAAATTCTAGTTACTTAACATACAGTATAATATCGGTTTCAGGAGTAGAATTTAGTGATTCATCACTTATGTATAATACCCAGTGCTCATCACAACAAGTTCCCTTCTTATTACCCATCAGCTGTTTAGCCCATCTCCTACTCACCTCCTCTCCAGCAGCCCTCAGTTTGCTCTCTATAGTTAAGAGTCTCTTATGTTTTGCTTCCTTCTCTTTTTTTTCCCTTTTCCCCCCCTTATGTTCATTTGTTTTGTATCTTAAATTCCACATATGAGTGGAAGTTGTCTTTCTCTGACTACCTTATTTTGCTTAGCGTAATACACTGTAGCTCCATCCACATCATTGTAAATGGAAAGATTTCATTCTTTTGATGGCTGAGTAATATTCCATATACCACATCTTCTTTATCCATTCATCAGTTGATGGACATTTGGACTCTTTCCATAATTTTGCTGTTGTTCATAATGCTGCTATAAACATCAGGGTGCATGTGCCCCTTTGAATCAGTATTTTTGTATCTTTTGGGTAAATACCTAGTAATGCAATTGTTGAGTCATAAGGTAGTTCTATTTTTTACTTCAATAGGATTATTTTTAAATATTTATTTATTTGTTGTGGGTAAGAGAGGAAGATGAAATTTCATAGTCTTTGTGATGTCCATCAAACACAAGCTGCATTGCTATCTTAGATGAGCTGTGGATGATGATTTTCTCAGTATGCCTTTGCAAAAATGTTTTTTAGTAATTGATAAGATGATGTAAAGAATATTGATTGATGCATTATCCATAATAAAAATGAACCCGATCCCTTTAAGCTCCTCTACAGATGCTTTGTAGGTGCTTCTAAGCTACCCAGGGATTTTAGGCTTGTAAACTTATCATTGTCTTGATATTCTTCTGGAAATGTTATGAAATACTGCTTTTATTCCACCTACATCAAAACACTCATCTTGTTTATTAACTTATAGTATGGAGGTTTGTATTTAAATCTTCAATATATAGTGTCTGAGGGTTTGATGTACATTGGTAAATTATTTCTTCACCAACCATTGACTTTTAATTTTCCATAGCATTTGTCACCTTTTTCGGGGTTATCAGATACTAGGTCAGATATTTTATTTACTGATTTTCAAGCTTCAAAATTCTATATTTAATTTCTGTATTGAATAAGTAAAAATATTACATAGGTAAGACATTTCTTTTTCTGGCAACAATATTGATTCCACTTATTTTAATTCAGTGATACAAGGTAGTAAAAATATCTGTAGCTCCATAAACAACATATGTTAAATTCATAACATATAGAGGAAATTTTAATATGATGGCTTTGACTTTGGAAATACAGCAAATAGAAAATAAACTTGGTACTGGTACACAAATGAGACCTTATTTTCGAACATTTTAATGTTACTGCCTTTTTAAAAAAGGAAATTACTAATAAAAACAATACATTTCTTAAAAGAAAAGTGATCTATTATGAACCATCTATTATCAGCCACTCTAAGTAAATATAAAAATATTTATATTCATTGTAAGCACCAAAACCACATTTAAATACCACATATTTAGTTAGAAATGTGTTTGTGTTGATCGTATTAAGCTTTTATTTAATTTCATTCAATTTATTTCATATTTTATCACTAATACAATATTTTGGTGAAAGTTTTCAATTATAAATGATCTTAATTTCTATTGTATTATATTGACAAAAAACTTTCTGGAAATTTCATTAAGTAAATGTAGATATATCTTTAGATTACATTTATACAATTATACTTTCAACACTAAGTATTCTGTAACCAATTATTCTATAATGTACTTTCTATGAAAAGGGTCTGGAGATACATGAGGTAATATATTTTAAAAGTGAAACATGACTTATCAATGAGGATATATATATGAATAAATATAGTGACATAAAACACAGGACATTTGTATAAGGGTATTAATGCCTACAGGCTTTAGGCTTCCAGGCCTACCTTTTCTTTAAGTATTTATGAGAATGCTTAATGTACATATTATCAGAAGTTTTTCTACTCTAAGTTAACATAATTCTTGTTGTCTAGCTTTCCTTCCAATTATGGATAAAAGTGATCCAGTCCCAGACCAATGCTAACCTAATTCAATTAAATTTTAACTCAAAATTATAAAATGGGTATAACAGCATGTCATGAAAAAAGAAAGAAGATTCCAGTGAAATTAAAAAAAAAAAGATTTAAAAAGCTATTTTAGATTTGATTTTTACAGTCTTTTGGCAAAACATTCAAACACTTATGCTTTTAAATGGAACTCTTAAATTTTATACTTTGTTCAATTGCTATTAAAGCCACTTCCTAGATATTCCCAAGTCTTGTTACCATTTTAAGGACTATCCCTGCAATGTATCTCTCCAGTTACCTTTCATTATTGGAATTTCTAACTTCAAAGGCAAAAACTCATTTCATTTTCTGAAGTTATGTTTTACATATAACACCTTCATTGAAACCCTTAGATTTGTGATTATTCCTGGTAGCAGAAAAACATAAAGCCATATTTCTACCGTCTATTTTCTGTTATGGTCATAATATTTGTTAGATGCTCCCAAAACTTAGCTTGTAAAGCAATTGTAGCATCTCTGCTACAATTGTTTCTGCCCCAAAGTCACTCGTATCAGGATGTCTCTGATTTCCTTTGTATCATAATCATTGTTTATTGACTTCCCTATCCAAGAGACATTATTAAAAAAAAAGGAAGCAAACAACCTCTGCAATTCTTCATTATGCTGTGCCCTCTTACTTCACTTTCCAGGTCTAGATTCATTCTGAGCTAAAGGCCTTTCAGGAATCTGCACTAGAGCTTGTAGCTTAAGAGATATGGTGAAGATGTGAGTGAAACACCACCAGCTGTCAGTATCGAGAGGAGAGTCTTTTCCATCCTCCCTGGCATCTTCCTCTGATCATAGCCAGGTCAAAGAAGCTTGTGGTTCAGACCTGAAGACGATAGGCATCATTCTAATGTTCACTGTTAAGCAGTCCATTTCATAAGATGATTACATGAGCACGCAAAGATACTGCAACCTGGTGTTTAAAAATTAAAACCTGAGTTTCTTAAATCATAGGATCAAAATAAAACAGTTTTAAAATATTTCCTGTAAAACAGTTTACAAATAATGCAGTGTTTCACTGAAAATAAAGATGCCATTTTGTGCCTCTAGAGCTTTGTAGCATTACATTAGAATTGATCTTCATATTATTCCCATTTTTAAAAACATATTATTTAAGATTATCCACCCTGGGTTCTCTGGAATAGGCTGAGGTTTATCTTGCTTACTGTATCCCAAATCCTGAGTTTCAAATAATATACTATCTCCTCTCTTGTATCTCCAGTAGCTCATACATTTGAATTTAGCAATGTCTTCTTCACTCAATGTTTATTGAACATTTACTGTCCACAAAACAGTGTTATTGTTCTCGGAGTGAAGATATGAGTCCAAGTAACAAGAGTATATATCTTAGATATTTACTTAGATATTACTTTTATATTTATAATTTTATTTATAAAATTTATAAATTTAAAAAAGAGTTTTCATGGACAGTATGAGCAATTATAGCATTTAAATGTTAATCAAAGATACTGGGAAATTCGTTGTTTTGGATTTTTTTATGGAGTTTTTTTATGGACTAGATCTACAGCATGGGCATTGTATGTATTTTCCACTTTGCTAAACTCTTTTTAAAATGAGAAAATGTTAATTAAATATTATCACTCATTAAAATTTACAGGTCATGAAAGAGATAGTGCCAAATATCTTATTTATATAATGTTACAAGTTTATTAGGAATTTTGCTACTGCTGATTTGATTCATATGTAAATTGCCTCAAAGTAAAATTAACCTGTCACTCCTATAATTATTAATTATGCAATTATCTTATAGGCAAGCAATAAAAAATAAAATGAATATTAGATATATAACACACCAGAAATCAATTATAATATTATTTACTAAACAAGTAATTATGATTTTGATCTCCATATTTTTTACTGTAATACTATATTATCAAAATATATAATTAAATTTATTAATCATCCATTACAGAAGGGAGAGATGCATGGAACAGCTAAATTAAGGAAACCACAGATTATGACAGTGTTAATTTCATAATATGGTAATAACCTCCAGTGTTAGGAGTATGGTCTCTGCCTTCCTATGCAACTCATTTATAGCTTTGTTTATGATTCACCATCTAATTTAGGACATCTCCAACACAACAACTATTTTAAAAAAAAAAAATTTAAAGACTGCAAATAATACTCCTTAAAGAATACTCCCTCCCCTTTAAAGTATTTACTGACTTTATAAATATAATCAATTCTGATAAGAAATATTTTTGCTGACCTCTAGCAGTCACATCCTGATCATTAGCTGTGGCACGTATAACAGAGACTTATTATTTTTCTGGAAAGTTTAAAACATCAATGTGCTAGTCTAAAAAAGTGTTCTAACATGCAGCTAAAAGAGCATGAATATTCACACAAACCTGGTTTCAACCAAGGATGTTTCATTTTGTACCAGCTGAGTGTTACTTAATCTGAGTCTCAATTTTCACATAAGGAATAATAACTTCAAAAAATATTTGTGAAAATTAAAGAAAAGCATAGGGACTGAAAGAATAATAACCAGTGGCACTCTTAATATATTAGAATAATGTAGATGAGAAGTGTGCAAGTATTAAAATTTAGCTGGGACTATATTGAAATTACTACTGGGAATCCAAATGTTTATATATACCAATTATATTTAACTTGCTTTTGTAATAAAATGTGTGTGTGTGCGTGTGCAGCATGAAAATAAATATAAATATAATAAAGAACATAAATTTTAATTAATTCTGAAGTTGAAGTTACATTGTCTAAATTAGTTTGCAGTAATAGATTCTGAATCTTTTTAAGACATAAGTAGTTTCCTTAAAGTTAAATAGAACTGTTTCAATTCTCAATGCATTTATCATGTGTGTATGCTGCCCTGTTCTGTTCTAATGCAATTCTCTCAGATTGGAATTGCATTGCCTTGGTGCTAATCTGGAAATGAATAAAGCTCTTTAAAAATTCATCTTTAAAGATTTACTGACAAAATTAATATGTGAAATTATACTTCAAATGATTTAGATTATAGGGCTTTATATTTGTTCTTTATAAAAGTAATGCAATAAATATAATCTCAAACTTTCAAAGTATTATAGTGAATAATTTGCCACAGCCAAGGTTTACTTGAAGTTTAATTTCCTGAGATCGATTAATTGTGCATATACTATAAAATTTTTAGACAGTATTTGGTCCATAATTTTGATAATTTAATTTTCCTTAGCTACCTCTGTGGTCAGTGTAACAGAGTATGTGGACTGTAACCTAAAGAAAATGATTTATTTCGCTTATGTAGTCAATAAGTAATATAACAAAATACAAGTGTAATATATCATACTTATAACTATATCACTATAATTATAAGTATAATGTATTGCAGGATAATATTATTTATTCTCAGAGGAATACGAACACTTTCTTTTCCAGGACATTTTGACATAAATTTCTTTTTTGATTACTTACCCTGAAAAAAGACACCCTATAGCAACTGTAGCTCAATGCATCTTCCTGAAATATGCTTGGTCTCCTTAGAAGAATTAAAAACATGCTACTATCCAGAATACATTTTTCAGTATTCACTATTTAATTCACTATTTAAGACTAGAGTCAAGGAGAGATGCATTACTTCTACTTTTTATTTTCATATATTTGGGGTTTTTTTCTTTTTATTATTTATTTATTTTCCCCCCAAACATGTTTATTTTATTTTTTCCGTGTTACAAGATTAATTGTTCATGTACCACACCCAGTGCTCCATGCAATTGGAGGAAATTCCATGCTTAAAACATTCATACAAGTTTAAATATACAATAAATATAAACATGTTCCAAAAAGATGAGTAACTAAATAACAAATTAATAAAAAGTTTATTGGAGCTATTTTTTAAATTTTATTGTTCAAGTCAATGACTTAATTAGCACTGGCGGCAAGAAAAGTATTACATACTTAATTCAGCATATAGTTTAATGATGCCAACAGATTAGATTTCCTTACCAAACTAATCACCTTGATATTTGAAATTGAGACTATACTGCTCCACATTTTGAAAAGCAAAATTATATTTAGTTAATAAATGTATAGTATTAATTATGAACATGTGCATATCACTGTCTTTGTAGTCTAATGAAGCAATTAAATAGATTAAATATTTTCACATATGAAAATCTAGAAATAATCACATAACCAAAATATGAACGGGACTTTTTCTTACATAACTCTATTTTGAAATTTGTCATACAGTTAAAATGCAATTTATTGTAATAATAATAATAATTATGTTTTATTTAGTCTAAACTTATCTAATGTGAAAAAGAAGTAAAACACTATTATTTAGAGCTCAGTTCTATAAATTTAAGGGCAATAATAATCTTAGTACATAAATTAATGTATAAATATTCTTAATTGCTGATAATAGTAGACATTAATTACATTATAAAATCATTTTTTTATAATGGCAACATTGAATAGTGTGAATAGACTTTGGGAGTGGCAGTTATGAAGATTAATGCTTAGTCTGAATCTGTCACTAAAAATTATTCTAGTTTATTTATGAAATAATGGCACTGAACAATACAATGTTGAGTCTTCCCTGTTTGTAGATTGTTAAAATTCTGAGGTTTATTCATTCAAAAAATAGCAAAAGATTATTTGTTATAAACATAAAATATGCAGATAAAGATTATCTCAAATAACTGATAGTTTAGTCTAGATGTCATATCTGTCAGTCATGGTGCTGATAATGATTTGGCCATTAAGAGACAGTAAACAGGGGTGCCTGGGTGGCTCAGTCGTTAAGCGCCTGCCTTCAGCTCAGGTCATGATCCCAGGGTCCTGGGATGGAGCCCCACATCAGGCCGTCTGCTCAGCAGGAAACCTGCTTCTCGTGCTATCATTCCCTCTGCTTGTGTTCCCTCTTTCGCTGTGTTCTCTGTCAAATAAATAAAATCTTTAAAAAAAAAAGAGACAGTAAACATATTTTAATATAAAATTAGCATCCTGCTTGTGTTTACCTGTCCATTATTTCTTTTTAAAAGCTTTTATATAGTACAAATTATAATATGTACTTATAAATAATTAAATGTTTATCAAAAATTTCTGTGTCCATGTCTGTAGTATAGAAGCATTTAATGTCAATTTTATAATATTAATTATGAATGAAGGCACCAGATTGGCTACTAAACATTTATATGGCAATTATCTTGCATGGATGGATATATTGTAATTAGTTAAAATTTACTGTGAGAAGTTAATTGTGCTTATATGTGAAATACAGAACCTAAAATCTTATTTGAATAATGTGGTAGTTTGAAATAGTTGTAGTTATATTAGACAGATACACTATTAAATATCTGGGATAGATAATTCCTTGCCATTATAATCATGTCTGTGTGTACCAGAGGTCTGAACTTGATTCTAAACTTTTAGACAAATCTGTGCATAGCGAAGAAGTGTCTAATGGAGTGTCATGTAAAACCACAACAAAACAGCAACACAAAAACAAAAACTTTGAGATAAAAGGAATTAAAGAAAAAGGGCATGAAGTATTAGAAACAGGAACTGTTCATATTAAGTCCAGGAATAGATACATCAATCACATCATCCTCTAGCCAATTTTCATCAGATTCATGTCTGAGGCTTAGGATGAAAGGGTTGACAGTATTTTTTTATCATAAAATCTTACAGGAAAAGTGAATGCATATTTATTACCATTGGTTCCAGAATTTCGGTAACTTCAATGTGTGATTATTGTCCTTCACTCCAGCAGACACACACAGGCTCTGTCCTCAGTGGGAAGCATGGACAGCCCATCTTGGAGTTGCAGGAACAATATTACAACTTTTAGTGGGTATAAGTGGAAGCTGTAATCAATTTGATTTGGTTTTGATTTCAATCAATTTGATTACCTCTTTATGTATATTAACTTGTTTTTAATAGCTGAAGCAATAGAAATTATCCTTGAGAAAGACTGATAAAGAAGAGTTAGACCCAATGAAGGAAGTGTAGCTGATGGATCAAAATGGGGGAGTGGATCCCTGCAATCCCTTAAAGGTAAAGCTCGCTTTCATGGGGCTTGGAAGCAACACCAGAGATACTGTTCTGTGACTGTAGTACTTTTAAGCCTGGGCTAATGTGAGTTGGGGGGTGAGGGGAAGGACAACTGGTTAAATATGACAGCAGTATAAACCCAGATTAAATAGAAGTGATTTGGAAACTTGAACCAAAAAAAAAAAAAAAAAGTTTACTTGGATAGCTAAGAAATTCAGGAAAGTGTGTGTGTGTCGAATAATATATGGGTATAATTTACTGTATTCTAATAAGGATTTTCACATTTAGGTGTTGCAAAATCCTTTTGGGAGTTTAAATCTATATTTCAGTAAACAAGAATGTGATAGGAAATTTTACATGGACATGTTTAACCACATTTTGAAATCTAATTATATACAATTTGCTTTGTTAGGGTATTAGAGTAAAAATACACTTTTATTGCCCCCTAATGCCCTGAAGGAAAGTTTTCTTTGCAGAATAGACTATTTTCATGAAATAAGAACACATGGGTGTGTTGCTGGGAGTGGCAGATGCTTTCTGTTTTCTCCACACGAGCCCCCCAAATCAAAAACAGCAAAAAAAGTACTTGTATATATCCTCTGATGAAAGTATTTTCTCTCATGAGAGATAAAATACAAATAAATGTAATATTTCTATAAGTTTTCTGATGAACCATTTGAAATATTAGCAGATTAACTCAAATAATTCTTTCTGGGGGAGTGGTCTGATTTTTTTTTTTCCTAAAAATCTCTAGGTCGAAAAATACTGTTTAGATTTTCCTTTACAGAAAATTAAATGTAAATTTAAATTATGCACATTCGAACATGTTTGCTTATCTTAATAGTAAAATGGAATAGTTCTTCTTGGTTTGTTTAATTCCTTAATGATGTCTCCCAAGGAGCTTTTTAGCAAAGATTAAATATAGAACTTTTAAGGCAAAACAGACATCTATTAGCCTATTATACTTGCTTTACATTTTTGCCTTGCTTTTAACTCCTGTAAGTACCTGATCATGTGTTTGTCTTTTAAAAAAATATTTTTTAATAAAATAAAATATAAAAATTTCATGATGAGGGGTTCCAAGATGGCGGAGGTGTAGGAGGCACAGAGAGCCCTGGGAATCAGAAGTCCAGCTAAAGAGGAGGAAATCACTCTAAAAGCCGGCAAACGCAACAGCAGAGAGAAGAGAATAAGAACAACAATTCTAGGAGCAGA
>CM053603.1:148278629-148306804 GCA_028646535.1 Procyon lotor
AAAAAAAAAAAAAAAATTTCATGATGAGGAAGACTGGACCAAATTCATATTGTCCAGTGAAGGTGAATATTGGTGACATCTCACTAAGGTAGATGAGAAAAACTTTCAGGAACAGGGTATTTTATCCTTGATTTTAAGAAACTATGCATCGTGTTCTTTTCTGTATTTTTTATCCAGGCAATTAATGATCTTCATTTTTTATCATTGTGTTTATATTTTATAGTTCAAAAGATTTAAAGCAGATATATTTTGAAATGACAAAAAAAATATTAAATTCTTTCCCAAAAGGACAATTTAAGTCAGATAACAAGTATATAAACATATATAAAGAAATTTGCGAATATTTGTGCAACCCTAAAAAATCTAGGTGACATTAAATAGATTAGAGATGAGCTTTTATGTGAAATTACTTGGAAAGCTTGTTTTGTTTTGTTTTAAGATTTTATTAATTTTTTTTAAGTTTTTTTTTTATTTTTTTATTTTTTTAAGATTTTTTTTTTTATTTATTTGACAGAGAGAAACACAGTGAGAGAGGGAACACAAGCAGAGGGAATGGTAGCGGGAGAAGCAGGCTTCCTGCTGAGCAGGGAGCCCGATGCAGGGCTCGATCCCAGGACCCTGGGATCATGACCTGAGCCGAAGGCAGACGCTTAACGACTGAGCCACCCAGGCGCCCCAAGATTTTATTAATTTATCTGACAGAGAGTTCACAAGTAGGCAGAGAAGCAGGCAGAGAGAGAGGGGGAAGCAGGCTCCCTGCCAAGCAGAGAGCCCAATGTGGGGCTCTATCCCAGGAACCTGAGATCATGACCTGAGCTGAAGACAGAGGCTTTAACCCACTGAGCCACCCAGGCGCCCCTGTTTTGTTTTGTTTTGTTTTTAAATGGTTTGCAGGCAAATTTAATTCTTGACATTTCTGGGAAGACTCTACTAAAGCCAAAACTACACGACAACTTTATCTAACAATATGCACCTGCAAATCAATATTTTAATGCGTCAGTCAATAAATGAAAATCTAGAGACACTAGGAACTTTGAGTTTTGTCTGGAATGCCAACACTACCTTTGATTTGGGATAGTATTGAACCTATAGGAACCATTTCCTTATCTTTAACAGCTTGAGGCTTTCAAATAAAACTTAATGTTGCCTTAGATTCAAAACATCAGTTTTGTGTGTGGGTGTGTGCGCAGGCACGTGAATACACCAGCACAAATAGCAAATGTCACTGCCATGCAATTCATTTCCTTGAGCTGAAATGTGTGTATGTGTGTGTGTGTGTGTGTGTGTGTGTGTGTGTGTGTGTGTGTATATATACATATATGTGTTTTTGGGCATTCAAAAATCTAAAGATTCAGATGTTTGCTTAACTCCCAAGTCCATTTTAACATTTCTGTTTGCCCTTGTGTTTGTGATACCTTGTACCAGGCTTACAGAGTCTAGATAAAAGCTTAATGATACACAAAATTAAACAACAGATTCCATACAAAGTAATATAAATGATATAAAGCAATTCAATCAACTTAGTGACTATATTTCAACCTTAAATCATATCAGAAAAAAATGATTTACTTAGATTGTGCTTTTCTGTGCTTGTGGTGTATCTATTGTCTTTTTTTTTCCCCTGGGTGAAGTAAAAGATGCTGACAAATACATTATGAGAGTTCTCATGTTGTTGAAATAGCCATGACCCTAAAATGTGAAATGAGATTAGTTTTAATAATACCTCGGGTTTATTAGAATTATTTAGTTTCACTTTTGCCAATCCTTTGAAGAGAAAGACTTCTCAGAGAACAGGGAAGGTATTCTTTTGCAGATTTAACATTTGGGCCCCACTTGGAAAAGCCAGCAAAAACTGTTCATATCTTTTTGAGCAGGTGATTGTGTAGCCTATAAAATTAATCTACTTAGAGCCCATATTTGAATAATCTTGCAGATGATCCAAACTAATCGAGAGTTGATATATAAAGCCAGAATGCTCATAGATTTTTTTTTTAATTTAGACTATAAAAACCAAGGGAACCTGATTTTCATATCATCTGACAAACTTTTTTTTTCCTGTGAGTGAGCTACATGGAATTTGAAGGTTACTTGGTGATAAATCATAATATATAGACTGATATAAGGTTTAAATTAGTGGGTATCAAATAAGAAACTGGAAACTTGCTAGGAAATCAGATTCTCAGACTCCACCACTCCAGATGGGTCAGAATAAATTAGAAACAGAATTAGAAATGAATTCTGGGTAGATTCTGGGTTGGTTCTAAGAACCTGTTTTTTAATCAGCACTACAGATTATTCGAAAACATTAACTAAAGTTAAGAACTACAGATTTAGATAGTATATACCACCAGATCAATATTGATCTAAGAATCCATCTTCTCAGTTGTGGTATAAGTAATAAAGGAATTGATTATGACTTACCCCTGGCCTAGTCTGCATTTGATTGTCACTGTAGCTGTTTGACTACCAGGCAAAGGTAACCTTTATGTTTTATCATTAAATATATTAATAGATTCACTCTATTTGCAGTGAATGTTTATATTGTAACATCTTTTTTATACTTTTAGGTTATTGAATATCTCTGGTTATATCTAGTATGTCTTGATTTATAGATGACTCTCAGGCTAATTTATTTTTTTCTGTCTAATGGCTTATGTGAGCTCATCATTGGTAGTTTCTATTCTTTCTCTCATTTCCTACAATTGTGGGCTGTTGAAAAATTGATGATCTCTAGGTAATGAACTTTCTGTTTTGCAAAAAAATATTAACGTAAAAGACTTTTTATAATTTTTAATCAAAAGAACCTTGACTATGCCTAAGCACACAAAGGCACTCTATAATTATTACAGTCTTATATAGAAGATTTTTTTATAGAAGATTTTTTTAAGTACTCTGAGTAATTATAACTAGTGGCCTTGACCATGAATACATTTTTAATATGGCCCCTGAAAAAAATGCACTTTTAATACAAACTGGTATATCTGAGGATGCCGAGTCCCTGGGATGGATAAAGGTCAGCCCCTCATGACCAACACAGATTAATATAAAAGAAAAAAGCAATTTCAAAAGAATACTTCATTCCCATGAAAGTACAGCTTTTTAGCTCTTCTTATATAGTTATTTCCGTTCAATTTCACATTGCAGGGTAATCATGCAAACCATCCCTATTCTTCCACGAGTAACTAAATGCATTCATACTTTATATGTGATTATTTCATATTCTTTTAAATGATGAAAAAAATTCCATATAATTTTAACATTTGTATATACGATACTAAGTTGTGCTTTTGTCCAAAATATTTAAAAGTATTTTTCAGTGTTCCTAATATCTCACAATAGAACCTATACTTATAGAGGAGAAAGTTTACGTTGTTCATGGGAGTTGGACATTTATCAAATGTATTTTACTAATTTATCAAATTGTTCGTATGCGAGTGATAAAAACAAAGATGGATAGTCTGATTTTATAACCTTAACAGCACGTGTTTTCAGTTTTTTATTTGGCATTGGTATTATGGTAATACTTTTGAAAAAATTAATTACTACAAATCTGTATTAAGAAAGCATAACATCAACTAGGTTTTGTGTAATTACAAAGACCAGTTATATTTTAACATTCAAGTTAAAGTTAAGTTATTTTTTGAAGCCATTTTCTTTTTTTTTTTTTTAAGATTTTATTTATTTGACAGAAAGAAAAACAGCAAGAGAGGCGACAGAAGCAGAGGGAATGGTAGCGAGAGAAGCAGGCTTCCCGCCGAGTAGGGAGTCCCATGCGGGGCTCCATCCATTTATTTGACAGGAAGAGAGACACAGAGAGAGAGAGAGCACAAGCAGGGGGAATGGAGCTTGATGCGGGGCTCGATCCCAGGACCCTGGGATCATGACCTGAGCCAAAGGCAGAAGCTTAATAACTGAGCCACCCAGGTGCCCCTGAAACCATTTTCTTGATGAAATTGAACTTGTTAATCAGTTTAGATACAGCAGTTCTAAACTGCAAAACTCATTGCGTAGGTAATTTATGAGCCTGCAGATTCAGGTTTCTGTCTCTTAAAAAGATTTTGTGCAGTATTTTAAAGGGATGTCCAGGAAAATAAAGGATTTATTCTTGAGTGATAATAGAGGGTTTCCCCTTTGAAGAAAATTAGATTGTACTTTGAGCCTATCCTTTGGGATGTTTGTTTGAAATGTTAATTAGAATAACTGGTTTAGCAAAGATTAGGACAAGAGCTAAACACCACTGACAGCAAGATACCCTCTCCTGGGAATCTTTCTGTTTCAGTGACTGCTATGGTGTTTAGAGTGGATGAGGTTACTGCATCCTGTCCAGGAAAAATGTCACAAAAACGACAGCATTTCTGAATGTACCTTAATTTTTAAACCAGAAACATTTTCATTTTTAAAATTACTCATTTTTGAGAAAGTTAAAAAATTTAATAAGTGAAGAAGTACATTATACTACTGCCTCTTAATTTATGATGTGCTTGTGTATCATGCAATTTCTTCATACAAGGAGTGCCATTACTTCAGAGTATTTTTTTCTACAGTGTATCTGCAGAGACAATGCTTTCTTGATTGCTGAAATTCAAATGTGCAAACTCTAAAAGCAGTTCCAAATATTTAATTATTCATGGATTCATTTAGGAATTATTGAGACTTTAATTTGGGCCATGCATTGAAAAGTACAGGCATGGGCCCTGACCTTATGAAATTTACACTTCAGTGGAGGCAAAGGTACAATTGCAATATTGTGTGATGCATGCTTGAATGGAACTACAGAGAGAGGTACTATGTATGTACATAGAGCAGTAGTGTAAAAAAAATAATGAACTGACGATTAGACCCAGTTTTTATGATGTGAGCTGCTAAATGTGTTCCAATTCTATTCCCTGAAATAGGGAAATAGAGGGATAATTTAGGTAGAGATGTAATTAAAACTATTGTGAAAATATTAAGCTGGAAGTGGCTGCTAGATATTTAGTGGGGGTAGGCAGTAAGCAGTAATATGTAAGAACTTGGAACTCAAGAAAAACAGTCTTTATATGTAAACTGGAGAATCAGCATCATTAGATGATTATTTAAACATCATGGAATAATTGAATAACTCTGGGAAAGATATTAACTATGAAAATATATGACCAATTAATATATTAGCAAATCAAATATAGTGGTATATTAGAAAAGATGGGGCAAGGTTGGGAGGCTAAAATGAAACAGAGGTTTACTATCTTCATGGAGTAAGGCTTAGACTGAGTGAATGAATGAATGAATGAATGACCTGTACAAACTAATGGTTCATAATGGGCCCAACTGGTTTGACAAGCATATCTTGATTATTGACCAAGGGGACTTCTATAGTTGTCCCAATAAGTCCTTGGAAATCTTCCAAAGCCAATACACCTGGCAAACTTTATGGGGATACTCAGATACTCAGCCCAGCTGTGCACGAAGTTAGAGCTATGAGGCGGTTTGGGTTATTTAGATGCCTCTCCTGAGACTCTTGATGCTTGCCTGCATTCTTTTGCTTTCCCTGTTCTCCACCGATTGCCTTTAAATAAAAGCCTCATGTAAATATACACTGTGAAGCTTGATAAATCTTTTCAAATATCCAAACTGGGAAAAATGGTGTGCTTGAAATTTATTATCTTTACTGTTAGGGATGGAGAAAAAAGCACTTGCTGGGTCAGTTACTTTATGGCATATATAAGGAGCTACAATGACTTTTTCCAGGAATGATTACAAATCCAGGAATGTAGTTATAATCAGCCAGTGATCAGTGTCAGAATTTGATTGAGTTTGTGATCATCTATAATTTTCCTCCACAATGTAGGTTTTGCACTAACCAATCAGTGGTACTTAGATGTGGTAGGAATTACTCTTACAACTTTTGAGTGTTTGATGGCAGCACTAATCTCTGGAATATTCCAAGGAGTGAATAATTTATTTTTGCTTACTGTCTTTGTAAGATGAGGAGAGTTTGTTGGGGTTTAGCCTTGATTCTTTTTATAATATTATCTCTCAATCCATGGACCAGGCAATCAGTCTAAGTTATCTACCAGGTAGTTATTAATGACATTTATTCCCTGTATACATTCTGGAACTGGAGAAGTAGATATTAGGGTTCCACAGCCCCACTAAACCACTGATCACTTGGGCAAAATTTGATACTGACCTCATAAATCCTTACTCAGGACAAAGTACTGCCATGTGGTTTTACATCTCCAGGGTGTAAGGTCATTTTAAAGACAATATCCAATAATTCATAGCACATTCATAGTCTATCCATGCCCTAGTACTCTGAAAAATGAAAATAGGAGCCTTTGGGAAGGAGAAAAGAGTCAGGTTATTACTTTGACCCATTACAGGGCACTTCTACAAAGTTAAACAACTTTGCTGTGAACTTTGCTATACTATTTGAGAGTAAGTTGCAGATATCATGAGTTTTTAAACCACAGGTTGTTCTGTTTATATGGTCTAAGAATAAGAACATTCTCTTAGGCAATGAGTATGAAATTTTCGAATTCAGGTTATTTGCTAGTAATACAATGCTGTTATTTAATGTACAGTCTATAGTTAAGTTTTACCAGTTGTCCCAGTAGAGCCATTTTCTTTTGAGACTGGATCCAGTCCCAGAATCACCCATTGCATATATTTGTCATGTGTCTTTAGTATCCTTTAATCTGATAGGACTTCTCAATTTTTATCTTTTTTTGACATTGAAATCATTAAAGAGTGGGGATCAATTGAATTTTTTTAGAATATGGGACACTGTGACATGTTCCCTAATTTGTGTGCCCTTAATAACTGTTCCTCATGAACAGCTATGCTGTGAACAGTAACAGGGTGGCCAAATTCATTATCCCCATTTCCCTTGTGCGTTTGTTCCTTAGACCTTCTTCCCTACAATAAGGCTGGGGGGTTCAGACATTTCAACATCAAAATATAGAGGCAGCTCCCTAGTACAAGTATCAATTAGCCTCCCTAACAGATCCTATGAACTAGTCCCTGATGCGTAAGTAGAAGTATTAAGTTATTATCTGTTGATGTCATCCATGTCAACAGATTTGACACAATCAGGACTTCTATTCTGCTTGCTTTTATCTGGCACCTTAAGATCCATGCCTATCTGTTTTTGCTTCCCTGACTTTGGCCATAGAGACTGTAACACAGTCTGCAAGTAGGTCAGGAACACGTTCATTAGATAGGCTGTTCCTCTGAGAATTCTCTTTGTGCCTCTCTATCTGGGATTTGCTGGGCACTAATTCTCAGTACAAGCCTGAAGTCAATGAGAGATGGTAGAGGTCATTCCCAGGAAGAAGAATCATCAGTTTGTAAGAAAATCACTTGAAGCCCAATTTTTAAAGCTTTAACACAAGGCAGTCAGATTTCTTTAGAAGGTGAAGTTTGTACTCATATTTCTTATTCCGGTGAAACACCATTTCTTCCTTGGCTTCTCCAGTTTCATAACTTCATCTCCTTTTTTTTCTTTTTCCTTTTTTTTTTTTAATTCAACAATTCTATATATTTCTCAGTGCTCATCAAGGTAAGTGTACTCTTAATCCCCTTTAATCATTCCAACTATCCCTCACCCACCTCCCCTCTGGCAGTTTCAGTGTTGCCTCTCCTTTTAATTTGACTCCTTACCTTAGATTTATCTGGACCTTAATAATATTCTACTAATAAAAATCCAAAGGATCTGAAATTATCCTTTAAAAGAAAATCCAATCAATAAGTGTTATAAATTATATATGAAATGTTGAATGTATTTTATTTGATAAGAATTCATAATCACCAATTTCATTAGTAATAATTCAATATTTGGGGGCACCTGGGTGGCTTAATGGGTTAAAGCCTCTGCTTTCTGCTCAGGTCATGATCTCAGGGTCCTGGGATCGAGCCCTGCATCGGGCTCCCTGCTCAGCAGGGATCCTGCTTCCCTCTCTCTCTCTGCCTACTTGTGATCTCTCTCTGTCAAATAAATAAATAAAATCTTTAAAAAAAAATAATTCAATATTTGAAGAAGTTGAAAAGCAAATCATGTTATTCATTGCCTATTTAGAAGGATTTTTGTTTGTTTTTAGGTATTTAGAATACCTAATCAGTGCACATTTCTACTTAGAATTCTTTTTTTTTTAAGATTTTATTTATTTATTTGACAGAGACAGAGATCACAAGCAGGCAGAGAGAGAGGGGGAAGCAGGCTCCCTGCTGAACAGAGAGCCTGATGCGGGGCTCGATCCCAGGACCCGAGATTATGACCTGAGCCAAAGGCAGAGGCTTTATCCCACTGAGCCACCCAGGCACCCCCACACTTAGAATTCTAAATGAAGAAACTTATCAGCTGATATAATTGCAGTCATTTGTCCAATCTATTTTGTTTTCTATTATAAAATTTATTGCTATTTCTTTCAAGATAGTGCCCATGCTTTTTATGCCACAAGAGATTTGAAAAGCAATATATAGTCAATAATTACCTCCACATTCATGCAACTCGGAAAGATGAATTAAAACTTATGTGTATCTTTTTGACAATGCTTACTTTATCAGAGAGAAGCTACAGTGGTAGGTGAGGCAGGTTACTTTTATGGAGTCAACCTATTTATGGTGCTATCAATCTCAGCTATTTTCGGTGTAAAACATTAACCCTATAAACATGTAATAAGATGATTATTTCATGTTTGGTTAAGTAAGGATGAAAAAATACTGATATAGTTTGGCAACCACAAACAGAGAGGAAGAGAAAAGGAAAAAGAGGATTTATAAACTCTGCATTAACTGGGTTTTTTAAAATCCTTTCAATCTTACAAGAAAACACCATGATTTGACATATGGTAGAAAGTATTTTTGAAGGTGAGTAATTTTCATATAATATTAAGATGTTCTTTTCTACTTTAATAAAATTAATTTATAAATATCAATATGATTATACAGTAGATATCTGACTATTTTTGTTGTGTGTGTGGTTTTTTTTTTGCGTGCTGTTATTTTTATATAACATGTGGAACATTATAGTGGTAACTCATTTTTTTCAGTTTAGGAGGTATGCTAAATTTATTCCTACATACCAAAAGCCCACTCCTGAGTAAAATGAAGTATGGCCTTTATTATGAATTTAAAACGTGTAAACTATTATATTTATTATTTTTTTCTTTTAAGTTTTTATTTAAATTCCAGTTAGTTAACACAGTTAGTATATTTTTAGTTTCAGGTATACAATAGAGTGATTCAGCACTCCCATACCTTACCTGGTACTCATACTCATCATAGCAAGTGCACTCCTTAATTCACCATCACCTATTTAGCCCATCCCTACACCCACCACCTTTCTGGTAGCCATGTTTGTTCTCTATAGTTAAAAGAGTGTTTCTTGGTGTACCTCCCACTTTTTCTTTCTTTCTTTCTTTTTCTCTTTCTTTCTTTCTTTCTTTCTTTCTTTCTTTCTTTCTTTCTTTCTTTCTTTCTCTCTCTCTCTCTCTCTCTCTCTTTCCTTCCTTCCTTCCTTCCTTCCTTCCTTCCTTCCTTCCTTCCTTCCTTCCTTCCTTCCTTCTTTCTTTCTTCCTTTCTTTCTTTCTTTCTTCTTTCTTTCCCATTGCTCATTTTTTCTTTCTTAAATTCCACATATGAGTGAAATCAGAGGGTATTTCTCTTTCTCTGATTGGCTTATTTTGCTTGTCATTATATTCTCAAGGTCCATCCATGTCATTGCAAATGACAAGATTTCATTCTTTTTTATGGCTGAGCAACATCCCATTGTAAATTCCATTGTGCATACCTCTTCTTTATGAATTCATCAGTTGATGGACACTTGAGCTCTTTCCATAATTTGGCTATTGAGGATAATGCTGCTTTAAACATCAGGGTGCATGTATCTCTTTAAATTAGTATTTTTTGGGGGGGGGCAGTAAATACCTAGTAGTGCAACTGCTAGATCATAGGGTAGTTCTATTGTTAACTTTTTGAGGGAACTCTATACTGCTTTCTGGAGTGGCTGCATCAGTTTGCATTCCCACCAACAGTGCAAGAGGGTTCCTCTTTCTCTGTATCTTTACCAACACCTGTTCTTTCTTGTGTTATTAATTTTAGCCATTCTGACAAGTGTGAGGTGACATCTCACTATAGTTTTGATTTGCATTTCTCTGATGATCAGTGATGTTGAGCATCTTTTCATGTCTGTGGGCCATCTGTATATCTTCTTTGGAAAATTTTCTGTTCATGTCTTCTGCCGATTTTTTAATTGGATTATTCACTTTTTGGGTGTTGAGTTTTATAAGTTCTTTATTTATTTTAGATACTAACAATTTATTGGATATGCTATTTGTAAATATCTTCTCCCATTCTGTAGTCTGCCTTTTCCTATAGTTGATTGTTTCCTTCACTGTGCAGAAGCTTTTTATTTTCATGTAGTCCCAATAGTTTATTTTTGGTTTTGTTTCCCTTGCCTCAGAAACATATCTAGAAAGAAGTTGCTACAGATGATGTCAAAAAAGTTACTGCCTCTATTCTCTTCTAGGATATTTATGGCTTTCTGCCTCACATTTAGGACTTTCATCCATTTTGAGTTTATTTTTGTGTATGGTATAAGAAGGTGGTCCAGTTTCATTCTTTTGCATGTTGCTGTCCAGGTTTCCCAATATCATTTGTTGAAGAGATTGTTTTTCCATTGGATATTCTTTCCTGCTTTGCCCAAGACTAATTGACCACAAAGTTGTGGTTACATTTGCGGGTTGTCTATTTTGTTCCATTGATCTATGTGTCTATTTTTTTGCATGTGTGTCATTACCACAATGCCTTGATCTCTACAGATTTGCTATTTCTAAGAGTTTTTTTGTGGAGTCCTTCAGGCTTTATATGTATAATATCATGTCATCTGCAAATAGTGAAAGCTTTACTTCTTCTTTGCTAATTTGAATGCCTTTTATTTCTTTCTGTTGTCTGATTGCTGTACCTACAACTTCTAGTACTGTACCTACAACTTCTAGTACCTAGTACCCAGGTGAGAAGGCACCTGGGTGGCTCAGTTGGTTAAGTGTCTGCCTTCAGTTCAGGTCATGATCTCACAGTCCTGGGATCAAGTCCCACATTAGGCTCCCTGCTCAGTGGGGATTCTTCCCCCATCACCCTTCCTCCCTGCTTGTGGTCTCTCTCTATCTCAAAAATAAATAAATAAAATATTAAAAATATAACAGTGGTGAGAGTGAATATCCCCATCTTATTCCTGACCATAGAGGAAAAGCTCTTAGTTTTTGTTCATGGAGGATGATATCAGCTGTGTTTTGTTTTTTGTTTTTTGTTTTTTTGTATGTGGTCTATATTATGTTGAGGTATGTTACATCTAACCCTGCTTTGTTGAGGATTTTTATCATTACTGGATGTTGTACTTTGTCAGATGCTTTTTTTCTGCATCTATTGAAATAATCGTATGGTTCTTATCCTTTCTTTTATTAATAGGATGTATCACATTGATTTTCAAATACTGAACCACCCTTGCAACCCAGGAATAAATTCCAGTTGATCATGGTGCACAATATTTTTAATGTATTGTTAGATTCAGCTTGCTAGTGTTTTATTGAGAATTTTTTCATCTGTGTTCATCAGGGATATTGGCTTGTAGTTCTCTTTTTTAGTGGTGTCTTTATCTGGTTTTGATAGCAGGGTAATGCTAGTATCATAGAACGAATTTGAAAGTTTTCCTTTTTATGTTTTTTTGGATTTGAGAAGAATACATATTAACTCTTTAAACGTTTGGTAGAATTTGCTTCTGAAACCATCTGGCCCTGGACTTTCGTTTGTTGGGAGTTTCTTGATTACTGATTCAATTTCTTTGCTGATTATCAGTGTGCTTAAGTTTTCTATTTCTTCTTGTTTCATTTTATTTTCGTTTTTAAAAAGTAATCTTTAGGCCACCTGTGGGGCTCAAGTTCATGACCCTGATATCAAGAGTTGCATGCTCTACCCACTGAGTCAGCTAGACGCCCACTTCCTATTTCACTTTTCATAGTTTATGTTTCTAGGAATTTATCCATCTCTTCCTTATTGTCCAATTTATTGGCATATAGTTTTCTATAATATTCTCTTATAATAGTAGTATTTCTATGAGAAGGAGGGAGGATCTCCCCTTCCTCATTTGTGATTTTATTTATTGGAATCCTTTCTCTTTTCTTTTTCATAAGTCTGTTTAGGGATTTATCAATTTTATGAATTTTTTCAAAAACCAGCTCCTGGTTTCATTGATCTGTTCTCTTGTTTCCTTAGTTTCTATATCATTTATTTCTGCTCTTAATCCTTATTATTTCCCTCATTCTGCTGTCTTTAGGATTCTTTTGTTGTTCTTTTACGGCTCTTTACTGTGTAAGGGTGAGTTGTTTGAAATATATCTTGCCTCTTGAGTTAGGCTTGTATTACTATTTACTTATCTCTTGAGACCACTTTTGCTGCATCCAAAGGTTTTGGGCTGTTGTGTTTTCATTTTCATTGGTTTCCATGTATTTCTTTATTTCTTCTTTGATTTCCTATTTGAACCATTCATTGTTTAACAGTATGTTATTTAACCTCCATGTATTTGTGGTCTTTCTAGATTTTTTCTTGTGCTTGACTTCTAGTTTCACAGCGTTGTGGTCAGAAAAGGTGCATGGTATGACTTCAGTCCTTTTTTATTTATTGAAGCCTGTTTTTGTGACATAATATGTAATCTATTCTGGAGAATGTTCCGTATGCACTTGAAAAGCATGTATTCTGCTGTGTTAGGATGAAATGTTCTGAATATATCTGTTATCTGTTAAGTTCATCTGGTCTAGAGTGTCATTCAAAGCCATTGTTTCCTTGTTAATTTTCTGTTTAGATGATCTGTCTATTGATGTAAGTGGGGCATTAATGTCCCTTGCTGTTATTGTTAATGAGCCCCTTTATGTTTATTATTAATTGTTTTATGAATTTGGGTGCTCTCATGTTGGGGGCATAAATATTTACAGTTGTTATATCTTTTTGTTGGAGTGTCTATGATGGTATAGTGCCTTCTTTTGTCTCTCATGATAGTCTTTGTTTTAAAATCTAGTTTGTATACAATTTAAGTATTGCTATTCCAGCTTTCTTTTCACATCCATTTGCATCATTTGCATGATAAATATTGCTCCATCCCTTTACTTTCAATCTGCAAGTTTCTTTGGGTCTAAAATGAGTCTCTTGTAGGTAGCATATAGATAGGTCTTGTTTTTTATACCATGGTGATCACTCTATGTTTTTTTTTTCACTCTATGTTTTTTGATTGGAACATTTAGTCCATTTACATTTAGAGTAGTTTCTGATACATATTTATTGACATTTTATTACTTATCTTGTCATTGTTTCTGGAAATTGTTTTCTCATCCTTTCTTGTCTTTGTCACTTTTGGTGTTTTCTTTGCACTCAGAGAGTCCCCTTTAATACTTCTCAGAGGGCTGGTTTAGTGATCATAAACTCCTTTGGTTTTTGCTTGTCTGGGAAACTCATTGTCTCTCCTCTTATCTGAATGACGACTTTGCTGTGATAGAGTATTCTTGGCTCCAGATTTTTTTCCATTCATTACTTGGAATAATCCTGTACTCTCTTCTGGATTGCCAAGTTTCTGTTAAAAAAATCTCCAGCTGGGCTTATGGTTTTTCTCTTGTAATTTAAGGACTTCTTTTGTCTTGCCAATTAAGATTTTATCTTTGTCAAAAAAAAAAAAAAAAAAAAAGATTTTATCTTTGTCAATCTATTTTGTAAATTTAATTACAATATGTCTTGGTGTTGGCCTGTTTTTTTTATTTTTTTTTAATTTTTTTTTTTAAGATTTTATTTATTTTGACAGAGAGAAACACAGCTAGAGAGGGGACACAAGCAGAGGGAATGGTAGTGGGAGAAGCAGGCTTCCTGCGGATCAAGGAGCCGGCCGGATGTGGGGCTCGATCCCAGGACCCTGGGATCATGACCTGAGCTGAAGGCAGACTCTTTTAACGACTGAGACACCCAGGCGCCCCTGTTTTTTTTATTTTGGTGGGAGTTCTCTGTGCCTCTTGGATCTGGATGTCTGTTTCCTTCTTCGGATTAGGGGAGCTTCTGTTATTCTTTTTTTTTTTTCTTTTAAGATTTTTTTATTTATTTATTAGAGAGAGAGAGAGAGTACAAGCAAGCACAAGCAGGGGATAGGAGCAGAGGGAGAGGAAGAAGCAGACTTCCTGCTGAACAGGAGCCAGCTATGGGACTAGATCCCAGGACCCAGAGATCATGACCTAAGCCAAAGGCAGACACTTAACTGAATGAGACACTTAGGAGCCACTGTGCTGTTATTTCTTGAATTAATTGTTCTGCCCCCTTTTCTCTCTCTTCTTCTTCTGGAACTCATATAATATGAATGTTTTCATGTTTGATGGAGTCACTGAGTTCCCTAAGTCTATTCTTGTGTTGCATAGTTCTTTTTCCTTTTGTTCAGCTTCATTACTTTCCATCCATTACTTTATCTTCTAAGTCACTGATTCATTCCTCTGTTTCTGTTAGCCTGCTGTTCATTGCATCAGGCCTGTTTCCAATCTTGTTTTTTGCACTCTTCATCTCTGATTGATTCTTTTTTAAATCTTTTATTTCTCTGATAAGAGTCTCACTGTTTTCTTCTGTTCTTTTCTCAAGCGACTATCCAGTGATTGTTTCTTTAAATTATCAGTCATGTTACTTATATCTGTTTCACCTAGAACTCTGCCTGTGGCCTTATCTTTTCTTTCATTTGAGATAAATTCCTCAGTCTTCACATTTTGTCTAAATTTTTATCTTTTTCTGTGTGTAAGAAAAACCTGTTACGTCTCTTTCTTCTACATAGCTTCTTCTCCTCCACTTTTGGTTGTGGAGTTTGTTCTTTCAGTCTTCAGGTTAATTTCTGAGGTATTTAGGATGATTTGATA
This sequence comes from Procyon lotor, assembly GCA_028646535.1. Classification (NCBI taxonomy): domain Eukaryota; kingdom Metazoa; phylum Chordata; class Mammalia; order Carnivora; family Procyonidae; genus Procyon; species Procyon lotor. The sequence continues at coordinate 148,293,536 of CM053603.1, forward strand.
GTTATCTAGTTGTGTTTTTGGGATGAGGTGAGCCTAGGGTCTTCCAACTCTGCCACCATCTTCCTCTCTCTCCTATACTGAGTAATTATTAAGAAATTAAAAGCATGTGATTCCTTCTTTTTTTTTTTTAGCATGTGATTCCTTCTAATTTTGATAAATAACATTATTTAGAATTTATGCATTTAAGATAACTTTATTTTTTACAACAGAAAATAGCCATCATATATAATTAAATATATCTAATTATTATGAGATTTATCACATATTTTTATAAAAAATGGGAGATTTATTTCTCTTAAAAATACAGTGATGTGGGGCACCTCACTGGCTCAGTTGGTTAAGCAACTTCCTTTGGTTCCAGTCATGATCCCAGATTCCTGGGATCAAGTCCTACATCAGGCTCCCTGCTCAATGGGAAGTCTGCCTCTCCCTCTCCTGCCTGTTGCTCTCCCTGCTTGTGCTCTCTCTCTCTCAAATAAGTAAATAAAATCTTAAAAAAAAAAATACAGTGATGTGATCCTGTATACTTATTGCAATAATACATATGACTCTATTAAAGTCTTTATTATGAACACTAAAGTTTCAAAAAGTTAAAAAAAATAATTAAATGTGAGGCTAAAACAAAAACTAAAGGATTGGTCCCTGCAATTATGAACAAATAAATTCAATATATTGTAAAATGCTATTGCTATTGTATTCTGAATCACATAAGTATGTCCTTACAGTTTTCATTCTAAATGAGAGCGACTTAACTTTGACATAGGTGTAATATCTAAAAAAATTTTTCTAAGTGTGTTTATAAAACTATTGCATTAATTTATGCATATTTTAACAAGATTCTATTGTATGTCAACACTTCAGAGGTACTCCAAAATCTGCTCTGTACCTAAGTGAATTAGTGAAACATTTTGATGATAAAAATAGAATACTATTAAAAGTTTAGGTTGAATTGTATTTCATTAAAGCGTTAAGTCAAATGCTGCAAAGGATCTAAGATGTTGCACCATGAGCAGTTATATGTTTATGTAAATATAAGTACAGATAAAATTACAGCTATGGATACAGATATGAAGATGAATATAAATGTAGATTTGGATACATACTAGCAGAAAGACGAAGTCTCTGGGTCAGATATCGGACTTTATTTTCACTCAGCAATAACAGTGAGCAGAATAACATTGCAACAGGGATCATTCGGTGCCCAGCATCCTGCTGCGAAGTGATGAGAGACACATGAATACCCTTACACTTAAATAAGATTGTTCTGTAGGAAAGGGATTCAGAAATATGAATTTCTGTGTGTGTATAGAGGAAGGAGGGCTGTGTCCATGCCCCTCCTGAGAAAGGGAAATAAATGGATTCTTCTCTATAGAAACAAATTCCTCTGCAAAAGAGGGGTAAGATTCTGGGTCTTTACCTTTTGAAATTTAAATAAATCTCTCCAGGGGGAAGATAAGGTAAGTGTCTAGAGTTTATAAGCCAGTGTTTTTTGTTTGTTTGTTTTGTTTTTCCCTTTTGAAATGTAAACACATAGGAAGATAACTCTAAATTTCTGGAGGCTAAGGACTATTAAGTCACTCTCTCCCTTAACCCAGGTCACTACCCTGGGATGCAGCCATTTAGTTGTTGGGGAGGTAAGAGAAAGTTTATTATCCTTTGGATTGGTTCATCAGGAGACAGATGGCTGCACATCTACCACCCATGGCATGTAAAAAGTAAATGTTTCTGGGGGAAGTAAAACCAAACATTGTCTGTCTTCACGGCATATCAATTTCCATGACTCAGGAGGCCAGGACTTTGCAGGAACACTGAGAAATCCGGGCAAGATTTATCTTTTCACATTAAGTGCTTTTTATGTTTTGTGTAATAGCCCTATTTGTATTGATCTGTGAATTCATGAGCATGTAAAAAGCATAAAATGTCTCAAGTCAGACATAATCTCTCATGACTTTCCAAGGATCAGATTGATAGAATATTTGCATTTCAAGACTACAATGAGTCATTTAGAACACAGTTCTATTCAGTCCAGATTGATTCTATCACTAATGATGAATAAATGTCATGCTAATTCCTGAATGACTATAATCTACCATGGCAGGTTACATCTCCCATTATTTCGGATTTTGTTTTTAAGGGGAAAAAAGGCCATAGTGTTTTATTACAGTAATGTAATTATGATTCAGGTTGATTGCCAGGAATATGTTATTATCATTTAAAAGGAATAATGGAAAAAAGGAACCAAAAAGGGAGAAATCTCCCTGTCACTCTGTCAGGTGAAAGCTAAGAGTATGACTAGGTTATAATATTCTCAAGTAAACATAAACAATCATCACAGAATATCAACAATAGTCAGGTAAGGTCATTAATATCAATAATAATTAGATAAGTCCCATGATAGAACAAAGACCATGTCAGGACATTCAACAATTCCTAAATAAAATATGCATTTCTCTCTCGTCTGTTATAAATAACTGTTTTTTTTTTTTTGTTTTTTTTTTTTTACCAAGGACAACTAGTCTAGCACTATGTTGTGTTTTCTAACTTTTATATAAAATGTGTTGATGTTATGAATTACCTCAACTTCCTGAAAGGATCCACTTAGGAACAAATTTAGTTTTCTTAAATTCTCCCTCAAAATGACTCCAAAGACGTTCAAACACTATAACAAGAAACTCCCATTACCCTCTCATTAAGATGCCCCAAGATTTTGCATGGTGTGTGTTCTCCATGGAAGCTAATAATAAACCTGACTTTGAACACAGGTGAAATTCTACTGGTCTTCGGGAAACTAAGCATGGAATTCCGTGGAATTCCATGGAATGTCTTACAAATCTTATAATTTGTAAGAATTATAAGAAAAATTTTTCTTATAATTTTATAAGAAAAATTTTATAAATAAAAATTTATAAATTTTATAAATAATAAAAAATTTTAAGAAAAATCTGTAAGAATCCGTGGAGAAGAGACAGGAAAATTAAAGGTGCTGATATGGAAACACTTGGCCAATTTCAGGAAAAGGAAGAAATCAGTGTGATTGAGGCAGAGAGAATGATGGAGAAAGCAACAAGAGATGAGATCAGAGAGCTAAGGAGGGACCAAAAAAATGGGGGTGGAGCCTGGAAATAATGACAACTTTGAATTACTCTGAATGAGATGGGATGCAATTTGAGGGCTTTGATTAAAGTAGTGATATTTATTATAAGTTTAAACAGGATCAAATTGCTATATTCAGAGTAGTGTGTAAAGAAGCAGGTATATAATGAAGGAGATAAGCTAGGAGGTTATTGTGGTAATGCAAATGAGTTGGGTTAGATTGTAACAATTGTGATGGATACATATTTAAAGTGTAGCCAATAAATCTGTATTGGTTTTTATTTCCCACTCATAGAAGTATAAAATGTTCATTATTTGTTCTCATTTCTTTGTAAAGGAAGTTTTTGTTGGGGGGGCTGAGGTATTTTAATATATTTTTGTATATATTGTGGCAACAACAAATGGAGATAAAATGTTTCAAAGTTTTGAAGATTCTGAACAATTTAATAATGTGTCATCACTAACTAGTAATAGTTTCATTTTTAAAAACATTTGTAGGGGTGCCTGTGTGGCTCAGTTTTTAAGCGTCTGCCTTCGGCCCAGGTCATGATCGCAGGGTCCTGGGATCGAGCCTCGCATCGGGCTCCTTGTTTGGCAGGAAGCCTGCTTCTCGCGCTACCGTTCCCTCTGCTTGTGTTCCCTCTCTCGCTGTGTTTCTCTCTGTCAAATAAATAAAAAATCATTAAAAAAAATATTTGTAATCATTAGTGAGGACTTTTAACTTTAATATTAGCATCTTGATATTTGACTTTATGGGAAAAAACTAAAATAATTGGTAAATGTTTAGAAATAATCACCTATCTATTCAGTTACTTTGTCCTTCAATAGTGTACATTTTTTCTTTTTAATTTGAAATGACTTCTTTCTTTTACTTGGACAAAATACTTAAACTTCTGAATCTCTATTCCTATTGGATAAGGTCAAAATGCATAGAACATCCTACAAGATCCTCAATCATCAAGTTCCAGACTCCTCTCCTGCTTCATCCTTTATAATCTGTGGCTGCTACTCCACATTGTCATCATCCACCATGCCCTATAAGATTATTTGCATTTTTTTCTTTCTAAAAAGTTAATGCCTCTTTACAAGTTTATATAAATGAACGTACTATTTTTTTTTTTGTTGAGGGTAATATTACCTAAAGATTTTTCAGAAAAATATTGTTGAAGTTTAAAATATATATAATAAAGGTCACAAATCATAAGTGCATACTTTGTTATAATTTTACAGAGTGGACATACCTGGGTAGCCAATATGGTCATTGTTATAGAAATTACTAGCAAGTACCTTGGAAGCCTCTTTTATACCACACGTAAGTCTATCTCTCCCCAACCCCATCAACAGTAGCTGCTATTTTTATGTCTACTAACTTTTATGGATATAAATATGCATCTGTTGACTATTTAACTACAATAATATAGTAAGCAGTTGGAGAATATCTGATTGAACAGAAGTGAACTAAATAAATACAGGTGTTTTTGTTCTCAAAAATGAATCAACCTTATATGTATAAAGAAATGAATAAATAAGTAACAGTTAAAAATAATGAAACAGTGAGGTGCCTGGGTGGCTCAGTGGGTTAAAGCCTCTGCCTTTGGCCCAAGTCATGGTCTCACAGTCCTGGGATCAAGCCCTGCATCGGGCTCTCTGCTCAGCAGGGAGCCTGCTTCCCCCTCTCTCTCTGCCTGCCTCTTTGCCTAATTGTGATCTCTCTCTCTCTGTCAGATAAATAAATAAAATCTTAAAATAAATAAATAAATAAATAAAGTCTATTTAAAAAAATAATAAAACTGTGAATTTCTAAACAACAGAAACTGTATTATTTTTTCATCTGTGGCAGCTAAATTAATGTCATGAATTATATGCATTCAATAAAGTAAATATATGCATGGCAAATCATAATAATAATATTAATAGTAATAAAGAAATCTATTGTCATTTTTTAGTTCTTCCACAAAAACAAAGGTAAATCTTCCATGTCATTCTATCCAGGAAGTTTTCTCTTATTGCTGATAATAGTAAAATTATCATCCATTTCACTCTATTTTTGGTATTTAGAATACAGTAGCTTGATCTGACTCTTTATTCAGGTGACTTGTCTTTGAGAACTATAACTGCTCACTTAAAACAAGTTTCTTTTTTTTTTTTTAAACAAGTTTCTTATAACTCTGAAAGAATCTTTTTAATTTACTAGTTATCTGAAGGGGATCATATCTAGCAGACGTTATGTAGCCATTTTGTATGTGTGCCATACTTTGTCAGCTTAGTTTGTGGAAAAAAAAAAAAAAAGATTGCTCTTAACTTTATTCAGATAGTCACATTCCCACAAGGAAAATTTTGAATAAAATCTTGATTCTAAACTGTACACCAAAGATCACCTGGTCTGGAATAGGTTAAATAACAAGTGGATTCCACTTGAAACATTAAAAATTCTTAAAATGTTAAGGCATCTGATTCTATAAATAGAACATCATATAGAAAGTATATTTCATATTTGAATTTAATTTCTGTGTAATATTTTTACTTTGGTTTTCAAAAATCATATTCTTTTTTTTCATTTATATTAATAGTTACAATCAAGCTTTTAGTTTTTTCTCATTGAGAGCAGTAGTCAGTAAATGTACTTGACATATGATAATATCCTTATACATATATAAATAATAGCATATGGACAAGTGGAATTATTGCCTCTTTATTGTTTGTTCCATTAAGGGGAATGTACATTGTGTAATAAGAAAACTTATAAATAACCATGCCAATTATACTTTTTTTTTTGAAAACTGTGTCTACAGATGCATACCTAGTATTTGTCAATAAATTGAGTGTAAAGATGTAAAAGGTGATAAATTATAAGATTTTGAAAGTATTTTGCTGCTGAAGCCTAATAAAGGATTGCTTAAAAAGCTTAGTTAAAGCAAAGAAAACATATAATTCAACTGAGTAAGACATGATTATATTATGCTTAAGCCATTGTCAGCATATGGAAAAATATGGGGAAGTTTAAAAAACCTGGTAATTATAGCATCACCTCGTTTTGGCAGCCTTATAATATTCATTTTCCTGCATCTTAGACAGATGCAGAAGTCTATAATGTTGGAACTGAATGTCAAATAAAAAAAGTCCTGTCAGTGCTCATATACCATATTCTTTTTTTTAAGTTTATTTAGCTATATTAATCAAAAGGACTGATTAACAAAAAGAAAAATATCCATTTTAATTATCTCTGATTTTCATCTGGGAGTGTTCTTTTATTCGGCAAATTTAATATTTATGACATGACTACTATGATCCAAACCTTTTGCTAGAGGTTGTTGATGTTGTAGTGAAGACTGTTTTTTCATCTCTGAAGTTTATCTTCAAGAAATGACACATAAATACAAGTAGTAATAAGTGCAATGAAAGAAAAGAACAGACTGTTTTTAGAAATGGTGATATTGAGGAGCACCTGGGTGGCTCAGTTGATTAAGCCTCCAATTTTTGGTCTCAGCTCAGGTCTTGATCTCAGGGTTGTGGGTTCAAGCCTCACATAGGGCTCTGTGCTTGGCATGGAGTCTACTTAAAATAAAAGAAATTGTGATATTGAAATTTATTCTATTTGTTTACTTTGCCTTATTATATGTTAAAATAAAAATTTACCTGTGATTCCAAGTCTGTAAGAAAGACTTATGAAATAAGAATAAAAGTTAAAATGGAAAGGCAGTGAAATACAAAAGAAGAATATTGGACTAAAAAGTCACTTTCTATATTCCGTTTTAGGATTAAGATTTGTAAGACAGGAGAATCTGAAGAAGTTATTTAATACCCTGAGATTCAATTTCTCAATTTGTAAAATGGGAATACATAACTTTCCTATGATATTGATGAGTGCTGTAGATAATCAAGTGGAATAATGTACATACAATCCTCTGTATTTGATAAGACATTAAACAAATATGAGAAGTTAACTTAAAAGTTTGATTGTTTTCTGAAAAGCAGTGTTCCATTGTAACTGTATCATGAACTTCATTCACTTGAAAAAAGATTTTCCCTCTTCCAGTATAATTCTCATTTTCTCACACAGAGCTTTAGCTTATTCCAACTGCAAACTAAAATATCACCAATATCACTATCAGTTGTAAACTTTTATTCTGATACACAAGTTATTTTCAATTTTCGTTTTAACTCAGATAGTCCCTGAAACTGATAATGTACAAAGCCCAGTGATATTATTACTGCTGACACTGAATTGTCAGATAAATGGCATGTCAGTTTTCATTTATATTTCTGAATGCCTGGCAAAGAGTGACAGACGCACACAGCTTATAATTTGGTGTCACATTAACTCAATGAATGGAGCAATTTCCATATGAAAATACATTTGGAATTAAACGTTGAAGATCTGGATAGTGGTTTTTACTGATTTAAAATGAGACTAAGTGTTACAAGGATTCATTTCATAATTCTGACACTGTGTTTGAAGAAACAGGGACTGGACAACTGAAAACAATTCCGAGAGATTGTGAGTACTCCATTTTTTCTTGTGTTAGAGCATTAGATGTATAAATGTATTTGAACCACACTCCAGTATAAGTGATATTTTGGGGTCCGCACAATGTTATTCTTTTTTTGTATTTCCATGATTAAATTCCATTTGAGTTTGGTTAAAAAATCACTTTTAAAATACTTGTTCTATTTCATTTTGTTTCAGATTTTCTTTATTCTCTATTCTTTACATAGACATGCTCCAGAAAGCAATTTATTTCTTCCTGAGATTTTATTCAAGTGTTTCTTAAAGGTGATACCATGCAGTGATGGCACATGGGTTGTAGAAATGTAGCTTGAAAAAACACAGATTGTTATTTAAAGCAAAACAAAACAAAATTATAGCTGATTATGTTAGATAGGTGGGTGACTGCAGATGGAAGGAAGTTCCTCTAAAGGGAAGAATACATTTTATAGTAAAGAAGAAAGCCTCAATTACACATTTGCTCACAGCAAGGAAAGAATGACATTGAAAAACCTTTTCTAGTTCTTTTGCACTAGTAAGTGCTTTGAAGACTTAAATAGTTGGTCTTTTCATGATTACAATAATTTAATTTGCTTTTGGATAAGGAAATATAGACCTTGATCTGGGTACAGGATAATAAGTCAATGGCTCCCATAAAATGAATGAATTTCTGCGTTTTAGTGAGAAACCCAAGAGAGAAAGGAGAAAGGCCTGCATCCCTATGGCAAAGGGGGGAAGGGAGATGGAGTGGTCTGAAAGGCCTAAGTATCAAGAAGGCAAGCACTCTGCTTAAAGAACAAGTTAATTTGTAAAATTTTTCCTGTGGGGGAGCTCAGAAGTAGCCAAGCACTTCTAAAAAACAACTCATGGTAATGGTTTACTATTCTGTGCTTCTGTACAAATCCTACGTAGTGTAAACTTCATAAAAATTTTGCTGAAAAAAGTGTCCTGACTCTGGTAGTATTTTATAGCGAACTGGCTCACTGCTTGTTCCATATATGTTGGCTAACTTAGAAATGTAAAAATATTGGGGCACCTGTTTGGCTCAGTTAGTTAACCGACCAGCTCTTGATTTCAGCTCAAGTGATGGTCTCAGGGTTTTGTGATCAAGCCCTATGTTGGGCTCCTCACTCAGTGCGGAGTCTGCTGGGGAATTCTCTCTCCCTCTCTCTCTGCCCCTCCTCATGCTCATGCATATGTTCTCTCTCTCTCTAAAGTTAATAAATAACTTTAAACATTTTTTTAAAAAATTCAAAATATCAAAATATTTGTGCCAGCGAATGGAGACAAGACATATGAAGATGAAGGATTTGAGGAAAGTATAACATCAAAATGAGATAGCTAGGATAGGATAGCTATAATTAAGCTTCTGAGATCCCTGGGGATGGGAGGCAGGGCAGGCTTTACATTTTTTAATAGGAGAGATAATCAAGTTTTATTGTTTTAATATAAGGGAGTTCTTAAAAATATCTGGAGGATCTGAAAACAGCTGAGCAGCTTATTTTATGTAAGCAAGAGAGTGTCACCAGTAATCTGTGGCAGAGATGGCCCAAAGTTAGCCACATGATGAGAGGCTGATCTTTTTTATGGACATATTTCTGTACATTTTTTCTTAAAAAATGTTTTAGTTGATAAGAGTATAGATTAAACATGACTTACACCTTCATATTAAATTCATGTAAACATGTATTCTAAAAATAAGAATTTAAAAATCAGGGGCACCTGGGTGGCTCAGTCGTTAAGCATCTGCCTTCGGCTCAGGTCATGATCCCGGAGTCCTGGGATTGAGCCCCGCATCGGGCTCCTTGCTCGACAGGAAGCCTGCTTCTCCCACTACCATTCCCTCTGCTTGTGTTCCCTCTCTTGCTGTGTTTCTCTCTGTCAAATAAATAAAATCTTTAAAAATAAATAAATAAAAATAAAAATAAAAACAATGCAAAGTCACAGATAAACCTTCTATGTGAGTAGAAGCTCTTATTCAAAACTTTGCCCTAAAATAATTTTTTTTTTTTTCTAAAATAATTTTCTAATAAGCCCCTTTTGCATTGAAATACCTCTGATCCTAAGCTTTGTCTTTGAATAACATTTCTGGATATCATTCTGTGTCCTTTACCAAGCTGAGATAGCAAGTAGCCAGAGATGGCCAACAATCAATCACTTTTTAAATACACCTGCTTATATGTCTGATCTCTTTGGGGCTGTGTTCACCATAAGTAAACAAGAGACAAAATCCTTTTGTAACTGGAAAGAAACAAAATCATCCATTCAATAGTGTGGAGAGGATGACTATATGAACCCCATTATTGATGGTAGGTAGGATACAGTTATCCCCTGACATGTAGTAACAATGTAACTGTCCAAACTTTCACTGGAATATGACAACTACAGTGGTTACCAGTGTAAGAATATGCACTTACAGGTAAAATATATCAGGCATTTGGAAAAGATAGAAAAAATGGTAATTAAAGTAACCATGGAGGGGCGTCTATGCGGGTCAGTTGGTTAAGCATCTGCCTTTGGCTCAGGTCATGATTTCAGGGTCCAGGGATAGAGCCTTGCATCTGGCTTCCTGATCAGCAGGGTGTCTGCTTCTCCTTCTCCTTTTGCCCCTATCTCCTGCTCGTGCTCTCTCTCTCTCTCGCTGTCTCTCTCTCTCAAATAAATAAATAAAATCTTTACAAAAGTAAAATAAAATGAAATAACCATGGAAATCGATGATAGTGCTGAGGACAGTCAGTGCTTTAGAGAAAGACAATGAAAGGCTGAGAATGATTAATTACCAATTTACAGTGAAGAATGAATGTCTAAGCACCTCCTTGGCAATGATATAAAGACCCTTTAATCTCCTGCAGCTGGAGGGCAGAAAAAGCTGTGGATCCCATGGAAGAATAAGAATAACTAAGACTAAATTTGAGAAGCAGGGCAAGGGGTCGTGGGGGGAAGGGAGGGAAAAAATGAAACAAGATGGGACCAGGGAGGGAGACAAACCAGAAAAGACTCTTAATCTCAGGAAATAAAGAGTTGCTGGGGAGAGGGAGGGATAGGGTGGCTGGGTGGTAGACATTGGGGAGGATATGTGTAAGACTGATGATTACAGACCTGTACCCCTGTGCAAATAATACATTATATGTTAATTAAAAAAAAAAGAATAACTAAGAATCCAGAGGAAGTTGTGCTCTCAAGTTTTATAGGTTAGCTATACCAAAATAAGGGCCCTAATTTGGAAGAGTGGGACCTTCAATTATGGAAGGGGCATGTGGGTTGATGCACTCAAAGATTATGAATTATCACATTCACCTAGACCATCTGGGCATGCTAAAATGGTTCAGTCCTCCCTAGAAATACTGTTTTTTCCAACTGATTGAAGAAGATGCAAAGACCTCTGCTTTCTGAGAAAACCTGACTCTACAATCTTCACTTACTTTTCCTCTTGTACATCAGATGAATGACTAATCGGTAGAGTGCAGCAGATTCTATTATTGTTCTAAATTATTTATATACAATTTCTGTGAAGTATAGCCATTTTTTATTACCCCATTTAAATTTTTGTTCATGTGACCAAAGGACTGGAATCAGAAATGAGGGTACATATCTGAGCTTAACCTTTAAGTCATTTCTTTGTTTTATTTATTTTTTTCTTTTTCTTTTTTTCTGACACAAGAACAGAATGTCCTTAATAGTGTCTGCTTCTTCACTTTGAGATATGGGATTAAAAAAAAAAAAAAAAGTGTGGAAACAGAGCAGCAATCATCCCACAACTACCATGGACAACTACTGGGAAATAATGTTTAGTTTATTACCACAGAGTAACTTAAAGAAAGCTGGCTACTATAGGAACTATCTTAGAAAATGATTGTACACGTCTTCTGCTTGAAGTGTACAAAATATGCATCTATGCAGTAATCATATTACAAGATTAATCTTTCTGAAAATGACTTCCCTTTGTAGTTTTAGGATTTCATAAGGATAGTATCCTTTAATGTTTATTATGGAATTTTATTTTAACTGTAAATGACATTGAGAACTAGGAAAAAAAAAACCTGAAGAACGGTGAGCCCAGACTTTTAATAAGTATTTATAAAATTTCTCCTCTCTTGATGAATAGTGCACCTGCAACTTCTCAATATTTTGTTGGCTGTTTTGATTTTGGCTTTTCCTTTAAAAAAAATAAAAATAACATGCAGCAGTCAAGGGAACTGATGCCAGAACAAAAATGCATTGCTTTTTACTACCTGATAAATAGAGAGTAAAATAAGAATTGGAAAATATTTTTAGTACAGACTGGGGCACTAAACAATACTTCCTCTGAAGTTTATTTTCATTATGTTGAAAAATATGTTTTATCTTTTTATGTTCTCAATAGATTTTCATTTCTGTCAGAACTGGGAGTTTAACATTGGAATAATTAAATTCTTTTAGTGGTAATTAGCTTTCTTTTTAGGAAGATTTTTCTTTGGAAAATTGCCTTACAGGTCTATTCAAAGAGTAATCAGATCGATTGTTTCTCATCTGTTAACAATATAAACTAAACCTCTGTGATGGTTGTTATTTTTATAAAACCTTGTACACAATTTGAGATAATTAGGTATGCTTTACTGTTTTTTGAAAATAAAGTGATGCAAAAAAAAAAATAGCAGAGCTTTCTTCTTTAAAGTAGAGCCTCTTAAACCAGATTTAAAGAAATAAAAATCTACACACAGCTGATTTAAATTCTTTTAGGCTCTTCTAAAAATCTTTGACACAGACACAGATACACACACACACACACACAAAGTTAGATCTAAGAAGATACTGCCTTTTATAGAAGAGGACCCTTATGTTAAATGGGGCAGGAAAGAATTATACCTCATAGAGATCAGCTGTAAATAATTTGGAACAATTTGTATTTATTAGGACATGTGAGGGACACAATTAGGAAATGATAAAGGTAGGGGGGCTCAATTATTCATACTTACTCCATGTTGTAAAAATTTCTGCTTGAGAATAAATCTTTCTATCTGGAAGTTAGATGTAGTTTCCCCCCCCCCCCCAGATAATTTTTTTCTATTTTTTCAGTGTTTCAAGATTAATTGGTCATGCACCACACCCAGTGCTATATGCAATACGTGCCCTCCTCAATACCCACCACCAGGCTTGCCCAACACCCCACCCCTGCCCCTCCCAAACCTTCAGTCTGTTGCTCAGAGTCCACAGTCTCTCATGGTTCATCTCCCCTTCCAATTTCCCACCATTCACTCTTCCTTTCCTTATCACAGTGCCTTCCATGTTTTTCCTTATGCTCCACATGTAAGTGAGACCATAAGATAATTGACTCTCTCTGCCTGACTTATTTCACTCCACATAATCTCTTCCAGTCCCATCCATGTTGATACAAAAGTTGGGTATTCATCCTTTCTGATAAAGTCATAATATTTGATTGTATATATGGACCATATCTTCTTTATCCATCCATCTATTGAAGGACATCTTGGCTCTTTCCACAGTTTGGCAATTGTGGCCATTGCTGCTATGAACATTGGGGTACATGTGGCCCTTCTTTGTACTGTATCTGCTTCTTTGGGGTAAATACCCAGTAGTGCAATTGCAGGGTCGTAGAGTCGTTCTATATTTAATTTCTAAAGGAATCTCCACATTGTTTTCCAAAGTGGCTGCACCAACTTGCATTCCCACCAACAGTGGAAGAGGTTTCC
>CM053603.1:148306904-148348176 GCA_028646535.1 Procyon lotor
GTTCATGTCTTCTGCCCATCTTTTGATGTAATTATTGGTTTTATGAGTGTTGAGTTTGAAGGGTTCTTTATAGATCTTGGATATCAGACCTTTGTCTGTAGTGTCATTTGCGAATATCTTCTCCCATTCTGTGGGTTGCCTGTTTGTTTTGTTGACTGTTTCCTTCACTGTTCAGAAGCTTTTTATCTTGATTAAGTCCCAAAAGTTCAATTTCGCTTTTGTTTCCTTTGTCTTTGGAGACATGTCCTGAAAGAAGTTGCTGTGGCTGATGTCGAAGAGGTTACTGCCTATGTTCTCCTCTAGGATTTTGATAGATTCCTGCCTCACATTGAGGTCTTTTATGCATTTCGAGTTTATCGTCATCTAGTGTAAAAGAATGGTCAAGTTTCATTCTTCTACATATAGCTGTTCAATTTTCCCAGCACCATTTAATGAAGAGACTGTCTTTTTTCCACTGGATATTTTTTCCTGTTTTGTCAAAGAGTGACCATAGAGCTGTGGGTCCACATCTGGACTCTCTATTCTGTTCCACTGGTCTATGTTTCTGTTTTTGTGCCAGTACCATGCTGTCTTGGTGATCAGCACTTTGTAGTAAAGCTTGAGATCAGGCAATGTGATGCCCCCAGCTTTGTTTTTCGTTTACAACATTTCCTTAGCAATTTGGGGTCTTTTCTAGTTCCATACAATTTTTAGGATTGTTTGTTCCAGCTCTTTGAAAAAAGTTGGTGAAATGTTGATTGGGATGGCATTGAAAGTATAGATTGCTTGGGGCAGTATAGACATTTTAACAATGTTTATTTTTCTGATCCATGAGCATGGAAAGCTTTTCCACCTTTTTGTGTCTCCTTCGATTTCTTTCATGAGTGTTCTATAGATCCTCAAGTACAGATCCTTTACCCCTTTGGTTAGGTTTATTCCCAGGTATCTTATGGTTTTTGGTGCTACAGTAAATGGAATCGATTCTCTAATTTCCCTTTCCATGTTTTCATTGTTATTGTATAGGAAAGCAACTGATTTCTGTGCATTGATTTTGTATCCTACCACATCACTGAATTGTTGTATGAGTTCTAGTAGTTTGGGGGTGGAGTCTTGTGGGTTTTCCATATAAAGTATCATGTCATCTGCGAAGAGAGTTTGATTTCTTCATTGCCAATTTGAATACCTTTCATTTCTTTTGTTTTCTGATTGCTGTAGTTAGGACTTCTAGGACGATGTTGAACAAGAGTTGTGAGAGTGGGCACCCTTGTCATGTTCCTGATCTCAAAGAGAAGACTGTCAGCTTTTCCTCATTGAGAACGATATTTGCTGTGGGTTTTTCATAGACAGACTTGATGATGTTGAGTAATGTTCCTTCTATTCCTGTACTTTGAAAAGTTTTAATCAGGAATGGATGCTGAATTTTGTCTAATGTTTTTTCTGCATCAATTGAGAGGACCATGGGGTTCTTCTCTCTTCTCTTATTGATTTGTTCTATCACATTGATTGATTTGCGAATGTTGAACCACCCTTGCATCTCAGGGATAAATCCCACTTGGTCATGATGAATAATCTTTTTAATGTGCTGTAGCCCCTATTAGCTAGGATCTTGTTGAGAATCTTGGCATCCATATTCATCAGAGATATTGGTCTGAAATTCTCCTTTTTTGATGGGGTCTTTGCCTGGTTTGGGGCTCAGGGTAATGCTGGCTTCATAGAAAGAGTCTGGAAGTTTTCCTTCTGTTTCTATTTTTTGAAACAGTTTCAGGAGAATAGGTATTATTTCTTCCTTGAATGTTTGGTAGAATTCTCCAGGGAATCTGACAGGTCCTGGACTCTTGTTTTTTGGGAGGTTTTTGATCACTGCTTCAATATCATTACTAGATATTGGTCTATTCAGGTTGTCAATTTCTTCCTGTTTCAGTCTTGGAGGATTATGAGTTTCCAGGAATGCATCCATTTCTTCCAGGTTGTTTAACTTTTTGGCATATAGCTGTTGATAATAATTTTTGATGATTGCTTCTATTTCCTTTGGATTGGTCACTATCTCTACCCTTTTATTCATAATTTTGTTAATTAGGGTCCTCTCTCTTTTCTTTTGTATTAGTTTGGCCAGTGGCTTATCGATCTTATTGATTCTTTTGAAAAAACAACTCTTGGATTCATTGATGCATGCTACTGTTTTTCTAGTTTCTAATTTGTTGATCTCTGCTCTAATTTGATTAATCCCCTTCTTGTGCATGGAGTTGGGTTAATTTGTTTTTGATTTTCCAGTTCTTTAAGGTGTAAAGAGAGTTGGTCTATTTGATTTTTCAATTATTTTGAGTGACGCTTGGATGGCTATGTATTTCCCTCTTAAGACCGCCTTTGCTGTGGTTTGGGATAGATGCATCTTCATTCTCATTGGTCTCCATGAATTGTTTAAGTTCATCTTTGATTTTCTGGTTGATCCCAACATTCTTGAGCAGGTTGGTCTTTGGCCTCCAAGTGTTTGAATTCCTTCCAAACTTCTTGTGGTTGAGTTCCAGTTTCAAAGCATTGTGGTCTGAGAATATGCAGGGAATCATCTAAATCTTTTGGTGTTGGTTGAGTTCTGATTTGTGGCTCAGTATGTGGTCTATTCTAGAGAAAGTTCTGTGTGCACTCGAGAAGAATGAGTATTCTGTTGTTTTAGGGTGGAATGTTCTGTATATATCTATGAGGTCCATTTAGTCCAATGTGTCATTCAAAGCTCTTGTTTCTTTATTGATTTTCTGTTTAGATAATCTGTCTTGCTACTGAGAGTGGCATGTTAAGATCTCCTACTATTAATGTATTCCTATCAATATGACTCTTTATTTTGATTAACAGTTGGCTTATGTAGTTGACTACTCCTATATTGGGGGCATAAATGTTTACAACTGGTAAATCTTGGAGGATAGACCCTTTAAGAATAATGTAGTGTCCTTCTGTATTTATGACTGCCGTCTTTAGCTTAAAATCTAATTTATCTGATATAAGAATTGATATTCCAGCTTTCTTTTGAGGCCCATTGGCATCAAAGATGGTTCTCCATCCTTTCACTTTCAGTCTGGATGTATCTTTTGGCTTCAAACGTCTTTCTTATAGACAGCATGTAGACGGGTCCTATCGTCTTATCCATTCTGCAACCCTGTGCCATTTTATGGGAGCATTTAGGACAATCACATTGAGAGTGATTGTTGAAAGATAAGTGTTTATTGACATTATGTTGCCTGTGAAGTCCTTGTTTCTATAGATTGTAAATTTCTGTTCTATGTCATTCATGTGTTCTTTCTACTTTTATAGAACCCCTTTAACATTTCTTGTAGTGCCAGCTTGGTGGACACATACTCTTTTAATCCTTGCTGGTCTTGGAAGCTCTTTATCTCTCCATCCATTTTAAACGACAGCCTTGCTGGATAAAGCATTCTTGGATGCATGTTCTTCTCTTTTCTTGCCCTGAATATATCATGCCAGTCCTTTCTGGCTGTGTCAGGTTTCTGTGGACAGGTCTGATGTTATTCTGATGGGTCTTCCTCTGTATGTAAGGAATCTCTTCCCCCTAGCTGCCCTCAGGACCTCTTGTCTAAAATTATAATTTGCAAATTTTACAATTATGTGTCTGGGTGTCTTTCTAGACTCATTGATCTTGGGGGATGTCCTTTCTGCCTCTAGATCATGAACACTTGTTTCATTACCCAGATTGGGGAAATTTTTATTCAGAATTTGGTCAGCTACATCTTCTAGTCTTGTGTCTTTCTCTACCCACTCTGGGATTCCAATAATTCTGATGTTGGAACATTTCATGGCATCGTTTATTTCCCTAAGTCTCTTCTCATGATTCCTGAGCAGTTTGCTCATGGTCTCCTCCTGACCTTTCTTCTCAACAATTTTATCCTCTAGATCACTAATTCTATCCTCTGTCTCTGTAACTCCAGCTATTAGACTATTTAGATTAGATTGGATCTCACTGATAGCATTTTTAACATATTCTATCCTGGTTCTCATTTCTGCCCTTACAGATTCTGTGTTATCATTAATGTTTTTCTCCATCCTAGCCATTGCCTGGACAATTGTTACCCTGAATTCCCTTTTCATCATACTGTTTATGTCCATGTCCAATAGGTCTGAGGAAGAGGGTACAGTCTCGGGGTTTTTCCTCTGTTGAGCATTCCTCCTCCTAGTCATTTTGATGAAAAGTGGATGAGAGGATATATAGCTAGATATATCGCCCATGATCCAGGCAAGGTGCAGCCTGGAAGGTTTTGGAGTAATTGGGATTCACCACCAAAAGGAAAGACAAGGATAAAATGAGATAGAGAAAGAAAGAGAAAAAGAAGAAATCCCAGCCAGAATGGGCCCCCCAAATAAGATTTATAAGGTATATAAACAAACGTGAACAAACATAAAGTCTGACAAAAGTAAATGACAAGAAATAAAAGAACCTAGTCAGAATGAACCCCAAGAATAAGATTTCCATAATACCAGAATAAAAGCAAATACATAGAAACACTGACAGAAGGATAAGATGGGAGAGTAGTTATAATTCCTCATGGGTGAGGAAAGTTATTTCAGGTCTTCCTGGGTTTATTGTTGTATCAAGCCCCTAGATGTAATGTTAAGTAGTTTTAAATATTTTAAAAAACCAAGAAATGTGAAAACGACTGAATAAAAAAATAGAAAGAAAATAAAAAAGAAAAAAAAAACCTTGTATCTATAAATATACAGGTTTTAGGGTATTATCAAGAGCTTAATATTGATTTCCCCTGAAGCTGGGGATTTTAAATTTTATGGGGACCCTGTGGTTTTTGTCATTTTGTTTTTGACTTGTCTTCTGGGGGGAGGGCCTGCCACATTGTTTTTGAGTCAATCTTGCTTGGGTTGAGTCACCCTGTCCCCCAATCAAGGGGATGAGCTCTGTGGAAACCAGTTTCTCAGTCTTTCACTCTCTGAAGGTTTTTGGCCTTTTGTAGCTTTTTCACCGTTTAGGAGAGTTCAAGTAAGAAATATGCCCATACCCAGGCCTCCATGTCACAGAGAAGCCTCAGTCTGCTCCCCTCTGAGGATTCTAGAACACACATTCTTCTCTGCAAAATTCTGCTCACACCACGGCCTGTCACAGGTGGTGTGCACCCCTCGCCACCGTTCAGTGGCTCCCCGAGTGCTCTCCTGGCTCCAGGCCCATGCAGGGTGTGCTCAGATTCCTGCCTGAGATTAGGCTGCCTGACAGTGTTCTCTCCAGTGCCTTCTGGGAGAGCCCAGACCCTGCCACTGGCCTTGAAAGTCTTGCAATCGGGAGTGCATCCAGTCCTAGGAGTGATGCACTTAGAGAAAAGCTGCAGGCTCCTGGACCACACCAGACTCTCCAAGGCACTTGTAGGAGTGTGCCCCACCCACAAAATGGTGCAAGGAGCAGAAAGCTACAGATTCATGAACCATGGGCTGGACGCCCCCAACCAGTCTCTCTTTGAGGGGAATGGTGTCTTTCCTGGGATTGTGGGCTTAGGCCCATGCCCATGACCACCCTCTTCCACTAGTTGCTCCTCAGAACCTCTTGCTCTTGTTAAGTGTTTTTAACTGGACTTAAAGTTAATGCTGGTGCCCAACCACCGGACACTTTCCTTTGGGGTATTACTATCCTTGGATTGCTTCTGGATAGAAGTGGCTCCCCCTTTTGTTTATCCTCCAATACAGGTTTGTGTGTTCCTACTTTGCTTTACCTCTCCACTGCTGTCTTCTGCTCCTGTAGACATCCAGAAGTGAAAAATCTTGTTCCTCAGGCTGATTTCATGGATGTTCAGTGTGTCCTGGTAGATATCCAGCTCACTTTATGGGACAGGTTGCAACAGGATCTCCTACTTTTCCACCATCTTTCCCCCCGCCCCCTAGATGTATTTTTCAATTTGCCAACGACATTCCCTTAAAAGATCAATTTTGATCACCTTTTAAAAAAATATTATTTAGATATTTTCCACCTTCTTTTGGATTAACTTTCTTCCTAGTAAGTAAAAACACAGAAACAAATCACAATACAATAACAAGAAAATGGTAAGTTCATATTTTAATTGGTAAATGCCTAATGATGACCCTTATAGAGTGAGACTCTATTTCTCATTAGGCCAGCTCTAGGCTGAAGAGATATGAAGATATGTATACTTCAGATAGTTTTTTGTTTTTTTTTAAGCTGTAAATGGCTTTCATTTAATGTATTCTCACTTTCAGCATCCTAGAGATAAAATCATCCTAGAAGTGTGTTCAAAGAAAACTGGTTGGTTGTTTTTAGCATGCTCTTTTCTATAAAAATTGTGATTATTCGACATTCTAAGTTTTTCTTTTGCACTTGGAATTTCTGAAACTCAACTCTTGCCACAGGTTAGAATACATTGATTCTGAGTTTCTATTTGCACTTACACAATAGGTGTTTCTATAAAGGCTATATAAACATGAAGTAGAACATGTTCAGAAGAAAATGCCTGAGTAGCTGTTAAGAAAATACATAAACAAGAGGAACAAGTGTACATTAATGGTGTCTTAAAACTGTCAAAACAAAACAAGATTTAGTTGTCTTCAATATTAATGATAAAAAGCTTTTATCTCACCATTAACATTTATTGAATTGCAATAAGACTGAATTTCAACTATCAAACATTTCCATGTATTTATTGACCATAAATAATAACTCATCAAATGCCAGCTGGAATCCAAAGCTTCAGATTAAACAAAACAAAAGTATTGAATCATGGTCCTAGAGGGAATATCGGATATAATATCATCTTTTTCTTTTAACAATAGATAAACTGGAAGGCAGAGAAATAAAATGATGATGTATCAAATATATTATTAGTATAAAATACAGGATCAGAACTCAGATTTTGGTCATTCCCAACTCATATAGCATATGGACTTATTTTGGAGCCTTAGTTAATTAAGAAGGGATTCCATAAGGTAAATCAAAATATTTTTTATAGAACATTTCCAGAAAGTAATTAATACACTTTGATACATGCTATTATGTACACATAAACACTGAATTGAAGGTCATATAAGCACAGAGATAATAAATAATACTCATCAGTGTCTCACTGCTATTGGCACAAAAAAGTATGAAAGTGTTAATAATTTTCTGCTGCCTATATCCTCTATTTGCATGTCAAGAAAAAAAAACATGGAATTACTTCAAAGTTTTAGAGTTATTTTCACAAAACATTTTACAGAAAGAAAATCAATTGAAAATATGTATTATATTTGTTATAAGTATTATGATGCTTACAGAAAATTTCTGAAATTTCTAGAATTTTTGATTCTTACATAATTTTGTTTAACTACTATATAATGGAGCTAAATTTCTTTGCTGATATCAGATTTTATTAATAGATAAATAAAATATAATGATGTAAGATCTTAAACATTAAATTTTATTTTTCTTTGTATGAATGACACTACACTTTGTTTAAAAATCCAACAAAGAAGAAAAAAAAAGAAAGAAAAGATCCAACAAAGAGTTGGTACTTCAGATCATTCTGAATGTTGTTAAAAATATATATCATGCAAACATTCTTATAATAGTATTAATATTTTTATATAAAATAAATAGCAACTAATACTCATTTTGGTTTTATTAAAATATGAAATACTTCTTAGGTTAAACGTTCAAGTTGAATCCAAATTTTTAATATTTTTTTGAATTTTACTCTTTAAGAATCAAGGTTTTACATTAAATAATTCAATTATTTAGCAAACCTAGAATTTTCTCATTTCTATTTTTGTAATTGATTTTAGAACATTGTAGATTTCAAGTAAGACAGGGCCAAAATATCAGGATATTGATATTTAGTATAATGTCTTTTCTTATTCTTCTATCAGCTAAATAGCACTTCCTATTTGCCCAGTGGATTTCTCACCACATCTCAGCTTCTCAGGAATAAGAATTTTTGCTCCCTAGAGTTAAGAGACTTCATTGCAAGAAAATAATAAAAATAAGTGAGAGAAAGGGATGCCCGGATAGCTCAGTCAGTTAAGTGTCTGCCTTCTGCTCAGGTCATGAACCCAGGGTCCAGGGATAGAGCCCTGGATCCCCAGTCATTGGGGAGTCTACTTCTCCCTACCCTCTGCTCCTCCCCCTGCTCATGCTCTCATTCTCTCTCTCAAATAAATAAATAAATAAATAAATAAATAAATAAATAAAATCTTTAAAAAAAAGGAAGAGAAAAAGCAAATTATTCATGGCTAAATCTAAGGATAAAATTTGGGATTTTACTAAGGAAAATCTACAAAGGAGTTGGTTCATTAAGAATGGTAATTTAATTTTAATTTTAATATGGAAACTAGAACTCTTTGGGTGTTCTCAGTGAAATGCAGGAATTGAACCATTTCATTAACTCTTTGAAGACCGTGCCCTTTGATTTTAATACTACTTGAGATCACTTGCATTTTAGGATTTATAAGTATTATCTTATTCACTTTTCTGTGACCTTCAATGTATCATACACCAGCAAATTAGAAATAAGTCATTCTTCAGATATTCTGAATAACAAAATACTTTCATCATACTTTTTCTATTTTCATTTTTATGCAGTTGTCATGTAGGCATCAGATAATGTCTACTCATGCTAAGTAGAGAAGAGAAATAGACCTGAAGCTATATTTTTAAAGCACATAAGTGAAATGAGGATATTCCTGCTTCTTTAAAGATTGATTCTTTGTATTCTTTTCAATTTTTATTCTTGTAAGTAGATTTCAAGAACTTAGGACTTTACCTTACTTTTCCTGATTCTAGTAATTGAGAACTCTACCCTTGCTTTAAGAGTCCAACATTAAGATTTTTTTCTGAAAAGTTCATAAATTGTATTTTTATTACAAGTTACTAACCAACATAAAGTCATTCAATAAGAACTATGAGTTGGCCTTAAAACTCACTTTGGGATAATTTCAAAAGAATATATCGTAAAAGACAATAAAAAGAAAAGAACATCTTGGTGGCAAGTCTGGTTTTGTCCTAGTTCCATCAAAATGAGATGAGTAATATGGTGTTATAAAATTGATGTTGCCTGCTTGTGCACTATACTTATGGTTTTCAGGATCAAGTTAAATTTTGTAGGTGGAAGAGAGGAGTTAATTTATTGGCCTGAGATCCATTTATCTTGCATTATCATGGACACACTGAGAATGAAAGTGGGTGATTAGGTCTAAACTCCCTGTAAGCATCATGATAATTAACTAATATACAGACTAGTGATATTTGTTAGAAGGGGATTCTTTATTTTTTTTTTTTAAAGATTTTATTTATTTGACAGAGAGAAACACAGTGAACGAGGGAACACAAGCAGAGGGAATGGTAGCGGGAGAAGCAGGCTTCCTGCCGAGCAAGGAGCCCAATGCGGGGCTCGATCCCAGGATGCTGGATCATGACCTGAGCCGAAGGCAGACGCTTAAAGACTGAGCCACCCAGGTGCCCCAGAAGGGGATTCTTTAACAATGGAATGCTTTTGATATGGTAGTCCTTGCTTACAATTGCTTTTTGATAAACAAAATTGGCATCTATGGCATCTTGGAAAGTTTTATGTAACATATAAAACTACTTAACATAAAATGGAGATATGTCATATCCTAGAATTATTTTTGCTGTGGGAAATAACTTCTTCTCATCTAATGTGGGACAGAGGACTTGAGGAGTCACACTTAGAATAGCTGACCTCTTTGCTTTGCCTGTGGGGTTTGATTTTTTATGCTCTTGAGTTTATTAGTAATATTTGATATTAATTTGTATGACTCTGGTTTAAAAATTCTATCCTTTGTTAAGGCCAGTAGAGAAAACCTTGAATCTTAAACAAAATATGAAGCATTAACATTATATGTGGTACCTAAACTCTAAGCCTTCTGCTCTTTTAAAATAACAAAAACCTATTTTTCTCTTCCAAAACATAAAATTGCCTATGACAGTATTACTGAATATTTTAATTAAAAAAATCTTATTGAAAGTTCAAAATGAACTAGAAAAGAAATGTCACAACACTTATTTATTTTCAGCAAATCTTTTGGAATTTTTTTCTCATTTCTTTATGAAGCTCATATTCTTGACAACCAGAGGCTTATGGTAATAAAAATAATTATTCTAGGAGATAGAATTAGCATTGAAACTTGTGCTATAAAAAATGCAAAGCATTGCCTTTGATGAAAACAGTCAATCTTTGTTTTCTGATGGAAAATATAAAAAAGATATTCCAATTTAAAAAAAAGAGTGACATTGGAATCAGAAGTAATAACTTTAGTTCTAGAGATACAGAAAGTGACAGTGACAGAAAACTAATGGTGGACCTATGTACTTGAATCAAAAGAAACACTTAAAATATTTATGGTATCTGAAGATTCATCAACCGAACTTGATGACATAGCAGTAAATTCTGACTTGAATGTGTTAGACTAGGAGCCAGAAGGTAACCAACTAACAACATAAGTGCAAATGTTGAAGACTATTGCTGGGGAGATTCATGAGTATGCCTATAGTGTTCTTGCTAATAGTAATCTTCTCTAACAGTTTATGTTTCAGAGACACAAGGCAAAATTGAATAGTTGATCTAACATGTGAGTGGAACACAGATGAGGATAATTAAGGCACACAGTCTTTGGATAGCCATAATGTTTTCACTGTCTGTTCATGGTTAAGATAATTCTGTTATCAATCTTGAATTTTAAGAACGGACTCTGCCTGTCAAACACTGTACTGGCCTTCTGGAATTCATCAAGGAGAAATGGGAATTAGGTTAAGTTATTGAGATGGGAAGTGGCTGTGGAGAAGAAATAAGAAATCCACACATATGAACATCAGTATAACAACGGTACAACTCAGGCTAAATAATACAGGAGCACTGTAATTTGAATAAGGGTGTCGTAAGCAATACAGAACAAAACTGAATTCAGTTCTCCATGTCAAGTTGGTTATCTGAAGGTAAGAGATATGTATCCTTTGAGATTTTTCTTCTAAGTTTTAAATAATTCCCATTTCTTCAACCTTTGCTGCAGGCTATAATGTCGTGTCCTCACAACATGCTAGTTCTTTACATTTAGAGACCAGTCAATTTCTCTGTAAAGTTATGACACATGTAGAAGTGAATGTAGAACTTTGTGGTTATTACATGAGTTCAGTAGCAGAAGTGTCTTTTTTGATAATAGAACGAGGCCATGTCTCCTGCCCCAATCATTATGTGTGTATGGCCTTAAAGAATCACTTGTCTATTTATTTTGTTTGATGAGGATGAGGATGTGATGAGGAAACATAAGACATGATTCATTGTTTGCCCTTCACTATATCTTATTTTCAATCTTTTCAAATTCTGCCCAGTATTAGATCAATTAAATGCCACAGCAGACTAATAAATGACGTTTATCAGGGCTCATCATACTTAATTATAGTACTATAGAACAATTACTTGGTCATTAGTGTCTTGTTCAATGGTGCTTCAGATTATCCTTATCAGAATTTTCAATACAGGCATACACTAGGATATCCCAACAGTATACACTGTTGCCTTCCTATAGGAAATCATTGATAGAAACCACTGGGTAAATGGACAAGTCAGTGAGAAGGTTAACACACTGCCCAGTTGCTATAACATCAAATTTAACACTTAAAAACTCAGGTTGAATCTTTGCCTCCTTGGACATCTCAGAGAAACTTGCAACTTCCCATTTCAATTTGTCTCAGGGCTTCCTGACAGTGGCCTCTGTTGCACTTGGTAGCTACAACTATTACTCAATTGGAGAATTAAAATTTTTGCTAAAATCATGGGACCTATTTCCATAAATGTGTCTCTTTAACCCCCTGTTGCAAAATACCTGATTCTGTTGTACTCAGATCTCTGCATGTTCCTCTAAATTTCAAATCAAATTTTGCATTACATATTTTTATAATTGAAATCTAGTGTTAATGAATGATAAACTTTAAAATTGAGACCCAAATTGTGGACTAGATCTGCAGTCACATTTCTTTAAATCATTCATTTGGATACGAGATGTTAAAATAAAATAAAACAGAGACTAGGCTTGAAAATCAACCAAGCATACAAAAACATTTAAGCCATGTAACAAAACTAAATCTAACCTGTTTCACGAACATAAGCAAAACTTGTTATTTCTTGTAAATGCATCTGATAATCATAAATGAAACTTAAGTCATCCTCCAAATTGGTATATGACAATCACCTTTAACCAATCCCCTACAATAGAAACACACTTTGTAATAACCAATAATTGTAAAGGTTAAACAACTTCCTTATTTTCACTTTATAAGTCATCTTGCAACGTCATGCCTCTAAGCTATATATTGGTTTTGGGTTTGAAAACTCCCAAGTTGCTAACTGTGCCTTTGTACATGATAAACTTTTACTAAATACTATTTATCTGATTTTAATTTTTACTGTTCTTGAATATTTGGCAGAGGTATGAAAACTTGTAGAGTTTTAAACTGATGTGGCACATTTACATTGGAACTGTATTGTACACTGCTGTACTTGTGATATTATTTTTAGTGTGACTAACACAATTAATATACATGCTAAATGAAGTGCTAGTTATATTAATAGAAGCAAGCTTCAAGTTACTGGCCTGGGATTTTGGCACAAGTTTTACTCTATGACCTTCCTTATGTCAGTTTTCTTAACTGAAAAATGGTTGTGATATCTGCTATTGTGAAATTGAAATATTCATACAGGACACATTTTGAAAACAAAAGTACATGTCTAAATCAAGCATTATTTTATATTCTCCCACAGTCCTTTTTGTCAAGTATTTGCCAATTAATATGTTAAGAGGCTGCCTTCTACAATACCTTTTTTCTTCTTGAAACTAACACAAGATTTTCTAACCTACTCTTTGAAAAGTGAGAAATTAAAAAAAAATTGTTTTACAAAAGCACACTGATAAACAGAATTTCAGACTCAAGGCATGGTCTAGTGCTCATTGTGCATGATGTTTTCAGTGACAAATAGGAGATAGTTTACTTGTTATTATGTTTATGACTTAAATATGATTTCTCAAAAAAATTATGATTTCTCAAGCTACTAGTAGTATATCAGAAAAAGAATTGTTCTCTCATCAAGTAAAGTTCTATAAACTCTTATTTAACAAAGTAGTGTACAATTTGGGTATTAAATATTATTATTAAATATTTTAATAATATTTCTAGGTTTTATAGCTTTAAAATTGTTCTTGCTCAAATTCTCATATATACTGAAATAAGACTAGGGAATCATTTAGGATAAACTAATGGGCTTTTTTGTCTTCTAAATTTGTGAAATTATAACCTTCATAAATTTTAGAGACTTACAATTTAGAAAGGGTTTTTGTCTGCTCCCCTTTGGTTTTTCACATAACACCACAGTATAATGGATTGGTATGGGATTATTATTATTGGCGAGTAGATGAAGAATAAAAATCTCAGATAAACCAGGAAATAAAGTCATATACCGAACAGCCTATAAATATGGATCTTGAATTCAACTTGAATTTAAAGTTGGGGAAATTAATTTTCTCAACACCATTTATTGAAGAGATTGTCTTTTCCCTATTGTATATCTTTGGCTCCTTTGTTATAAATTAACTGAATATATATGTATTTGTTTATTTCTGGGCTCTGTTCTGTTCCATTGATCTATGTGTCTCTTTTTATGCTGATACCATACTGTTTTAATTATTATGGCTTTGTAATATAATTTGAAATCAGGGAGCATGATGTCTCTGGTTTTGTTCTTCTTTCTTAAGAAAGAAAGTTTGGCTTTGGCTATTCAAAGTCTTTTATGATTTGGCTATCCAAAGTCTTTTATGATTTCATACAAATTTTAGGATTATTTCTTCTATGTCTATAAAAAATGCCATTGGAATTTTAATAGTGATTGCATTGAATCTGTAGGTTGCTTTGGGTAGTATAGACAATATTCATTATTCCAGTCTATAAGCACGGACTATATTTCCATTTATTTGTGTCTTCATTTTCTTTCTTCAGTGACTTAATAGTTTTCAATGTACAAATCTTTCACCTCCTTGGTTGGATTTAATCCTTGGGTATATTTTATGCAATTGTAAATAGGATTGTTTTCTATTTTCTCTTTCTGATAATTTGTTATTAGTGTGTAAAAACACAACAGATTTTGTGTATTGATTTTGTATCCCAACACCTTACTGAATGTACTTATTAGTTCTAACAGTTTCTTGAAGGAATATTGAGGTTTTTCTATGTGTAATTACATGTCATTATATATATTAAACCAAAATTAAGTCTACTAATAACCAAATGAGATTGAGAGAAAAGTCTGAAAAACAACTGATGACAATAAGGATGATGGTAGTAGTGGCATAACTAGTCCCGAGAAATTTCTGTGTCAATAATAGTATTATATATGATATATAAGTAACAGTATTATTGACCCTTATATGTGTGCATTTTTACATATACATATAGTAATGTTATATATTTAGTATAAATATACAATATATACATATGCATATATATACTTATATAAAATGTAAACAACCACCGATATATACAAGTACATATACATTTTAGTATTTAACAGTATATATACTTATATATACATATGTATTTATACACACACATATCTATAAATATACATGTTCATGTTAGTCATTGTGTGCATGTATATATTGGTGGTTATTTTCACTTAGTATATAATAGTATTTCCTGTATAAATGTACTTATATACATGTGTATATTGGTAGTTATTTACATCTAATGCTAAAAAGATGAAAACTAATATTATCTCTACCTGATAAGAAAAATTGTTGCTTAGAGGGATTAAATAACTTACTAAAGCACAAAAGTTCAAACTACGTTCTGGCTAACTTCAGAGCTACATATGACTATTATAGGGATAAAAGAGTGCACTAGTTTCTATTAATAATATATTTGAAAATATCTTGAAATGCACTGAATAATATTTTTATGTATAATATAGATCATATAAAAATATATGCTGCTTTACATTGCTTATGCCTTTTACTTCCAATGTCAGAATCTTGATTAATTACAGAAATAAAAACATAGTCTTACAACTGTAGTGCCTTGAAGAACATGTGTATTTGGAAAAAATTTTGTATAATAACAGTGAGACAGTTATTATATCTTATCTATTATATCTGTCTCTCTTACTATAGAGACAGTTGGAGCTAGTCATATGTCCTGTATAATCAGATAAATAAAGAATATTTTAAAAAGGAAGACTTTCATCTGAGGTCATCTGTAGTAATACTCAAAGTTTAAATTAAAAAATCTAGTCATGGTTATAAAATATTTAATCAGAAAATAACACTGTATCATGACACATTTTTTGTTTTAATTAATGTGAAATTAAGTTCCCAAATCAAGCATTTTTCTTATGTTTGTTTTATTCAACAAGGCAGATATAAATCACATATAAATTACATCATCTTTTAACTTTCAAGTAAATTGTGCTTGAGTTGGTCTGATTTTTATCAAACATAAAGAGAAGCCCAAGAACTGGCAGTTCCTTTGTTTTAGGAACGTAAAGACTTCTGTTTAGTTTGAAAGATAAACTCTCTTCACATATTAGTCTACCTATATCATGTGCACAAATTCTTGTAGGATGGAAAGGACAAAGTGATGTCAATTATTTCACAACCTTAATTTACATGTCTTTGGAGCTTCTGAAACTTACTATATGTTGCTTCAGATTTTCCAGGGCTCTAATTTTTTTCTATTATTTTTTTTAAAGATTTTATTTATGTATTTGACAGAGAGAGAGAGATCACAAGTAGGCAGAGAGGCAGGTGCCAGGGGTGGGGGGGAGTGGGAAGCAGGCTCCCTCCTGAGCAGAGAGCCCGATGGGGGCTTGCTCCCAAGACCCTGAGATCATGACCTGAGCTGAAAGCAGAGGCTTAACCCACTGAGCCACCCAGGTGCCCCTTTTCTATTATTTTTTTTATTTGATTATCATTTTCAACCATTTTCCATTAAACCTAATCCACACAAATACATTCATTTGAAGAAAAGGTATAGGCAGGTTCAAATAATTAATCCTTCCTTCTCTTTAATATGTCATATGTCATGAAAGACTATCATAAAAAGGATAGTTTTTATAATAAATGGTCATGAAAAAACTGGGTATCCACATGAAACGAATGAAATTGAACTCTTACCTTGTGCCATACACAAAAATCAACTCAAAACAGCTTAAAAACAAATGTTAAGACCTAAAACTATAAAACTAATAAAAATACAGGGGAAAAAGTCCTTGACATTGGTCTTGGCAATGATTTTTTAGATATGGCATTAAAAGCTCAGGCACCAAAAGCAAAAATAAGCAAGTGATCAAATGTTTATTTAAACTCTTTATTTTACAATGAGTGAAAAAAAAATATGCAGCTCTATTTAAAAAAATGTCTACTTCCCTAATTTTATGTCTTGAGAAACTTTCTAAGCCTCTGCTGTAAACCAGGGAAAGATCTTTACCAAATAAAACACATTTACATGTATAGAAAATACAAATCTTGTATTTTTTTAAAAAATTATTAAAAATGCTTAAACTTGGGGCACCTGAGTGGCTCAGTTGGTTAAGCCTGACTCTTGGTTTCAGCTCAGGTCATGATCTCTGGGTCCTGAGATCCAGCCCCATGGAGGGCTGTTCACTCAGTGCATTCTGCTCATCCCTCTCTCTTAGCCTCTACACCCCCTCACCTCTCACTCCCATTCTCTCTCCGGAATAAATAAATAAAATCTTTTTTAAAAATTAAAAAAAATAGGGGCCCCTGAGTGGCTCAGTCGTTGAGCGTCTGCCTTCGGCTCAGGTCATGATCCCAGAGTCCTGGGATCGAGCCCCACATCAGGCTCCCTGCTCAGCGGGAAGCCTGCTTCTCCCGCTACCATTCCCTCTGCTTGTGTTCCCTCTCTCGCTGTGTTTCTCTCTGTCAAATAAATAAAATCTTTTTTAAAAAAAATTAAAAAAAATAAAAATGCTTAAAATTTTTTAGGGTTTTTTTTCCAGTAGCATAATTGTCATAGAGGTCTACTGTAAATATGATTAATTTCATCAGTTTTTATGTTTCACTCTGTATGTATATAGACAACTGACCAAATAGCAAATTTCAAATGATAGTGCATATTTCTCAAGTCTTTAGTGTTTTAAGTTTGAAATTAAAAATCCAGTCTTGCGGGGCGCCTGGGTGGCTCAGTTGGTTAAGCAGCTGCCTTCAGCCCAGGTCATGATCCTGGAGTCCTAGGATCGAGTCCCACATCGGGCTCCCAGCTCCATGGGGAGTCTGCTTCTCTCTCTGACATTCGCTCCTCTCATCCTCTCACTTTCTCTCTCTCTCTCTCTCAAATAAATAAGTAAAATCTTTAAAAAAAAAAAAATCCAGTCTTGCATTAAGCTCACAGTTTAGCTCTGTAGACAATAGCTGAGAATAAGTGTCTGTAATCTGGCTACAAGATTTACATGAAATACAGGAATGTAAGAGATCCATTCTTCCCAGCCTTATAGCGTTTTTAGTTTAGCAGAGTCGGTTACCTGTACCAGATTCTTATCTCCTCAAGATTAAAAACCAGATTTTAGTTATCTTGTATCTGTACTCATTTTCTCCTTACACCTGGAATAATTTCTGATAAAGCAAAGTTGTTGCCTTGCTTGGTGTGCCAGTTCCATACTAAGACCATTGATCCCTATGAGATAAAGCACCTACAAGTACAAGAAAAGGCATACAAATATATGCTGTTGTCAAGATAGAATATGGTACCTCATCTTCACATCTTTTTTTTTTAATACAAACTATTAACCTCACCAAGATACACAACCTAGACTTTTTATCACTAAACTTAAGTCTTCACTTTCTGAGTTGATTTATGCCTGACTAGATCTGGACACTTTCTTGCTTGCCTGTCTAAAGTGTAACATACTTATCATTATAAAATTTAATTTCAGCCCATTGGCTTTTGGAATTTTGCATTCCAAAAAATGTATGGTGGTCTTTGGACTAACTGAAATCAGTAATTGATTTTTCTAAAAGTTCTGCTTCCCACTGACTATGTAGAAATATGCTTAAACCCTTCATTTCACACAGAGCAGATCAGTTAGGCCATGGAATATCTAACCATCAATTGCTCAGGTTCATAGATATATTGATTTGGGCCACTGGTTTCTCAGTGCATTATGTTCTCTCAGTCCCAGGGACCCAAGATGGAAATTGCCTTCTCTACATTTTCCTCAGATTCACTATTATGACACAAACTAAATTATTATATTTTAAAGAAGCTTGAATACATAGCAACATATAATACTTTAAAAAGCCTATGTTTTCAAAATGATAAATTTATGTATGCTATAAGTAAAAAGGATATCCATTTTTATATAACCCTTGAATAAAAATTGCCAAGAGTGTAGAATTGACTTGTATTTTTAATTTTCCACCTATGTACCATGAGACTGAGATGGTTATTTTTCTTCTCTGAATTTCGATATGGTAAAGTGGGATTGGTAAGCTTGTTTCAGCTATTTTATAAAATATTTAAACTTCAAATAAAATAATAAATAGAAAATACTGTTAAAACATAAATTATTAACCCATGTAAAATATTAAGATGAGCAGTGGTTTTCCAGTACATTCTACATAATCACTTTATCATTAATAAAATTCTATTACATACCTTTAGGATATAAAATGAACATAAGATTAAATAAGCTGAAAACCTTGAAAGTGACCCTAGGCTCTAAATTTAGGAGTTATAACTTTCCTGAAATCAATGCTTCATTTCTTCTCCCCACTATTTATCAGTTACAACTGTTTTATTCTAAACTGTGGTATCTAAGATAAAGTCCTCTCAATCCAGGACTCCAAGATATGGCATCAAATTCAGTTATTACCCATATTATTTTTTCAGGTTGTCTACAAATGTTAATTTTTTTAAATTTTATTTATTTATTTTTTTCAGTATTACAAGAGTTCTTGTTTTGCACTACACCCAGTGCTCCATGCAATATGTGCCCTCCTCAATACCCACCACCAGGCTAGCCCAACCCCCACCCATATTTAAAATATTACCCATATTTTATTTTATTTTTTTTTAAGATTTTATTTATTTATTTGACAGGGAGAGAGAAATCACAAGTAGGCAGTGAGGCAGGGAGAGAGAGAGGGGGAAGCAGACCTCCCCGCTGAGCGGAGAGCCTAACGCGGGGCTCGATCTCAGGACCCCAAGAGCATGACCCGAGCGGAGGGCAGAGGCTTTACCCCACTGAGCCACCCAGGTGCCCCACCCATATTTTAAAAAGAAAAATACTTACCTCACTTTAACCACAGCTGTTGTTTTTCTGTGAACTTGCTGACAAGTATATTGGAGTGCTACGCAGCATAAAAATGAATTACGTACCCATCCCTCCCTGCTGAACTATCTTTTTCTTCAGTACTTTATAGTTCATCTTTAAGGATAAAAAAAAAAACACAAAAAACGTAAGTCCACAGACAGTCAAAAGACTCACAGACATTTGTTATTTGGCCTGAATGTATAAAACAATATGAGGCACCACTGTCTGTTCGTCCAAGATCCACATTCCCAAAACCGCATGTTTTACATCAGGCCTAATTTACCCACTCCCAGGATTGACTCTTACTTAAAAAAAGGCTTAAAGGATTGGTAGAATTTGCATGAGTTCTACTCATGCAAAAAACCCTTTTGCATTCATTGCCTGCAGTACAGATCAGCTCTATTTAACTAGTTGGCTAGGTGTCTAACTATCTATTATCTTTCACACTGATCATTTACATTTCACTCAGTGAAAGTCTGGCAAATCTGTTGTGTTTGTGGCTGTCTTACACAGCTGGTGCAACAGAAGATTAAGTTGCCCCAACACTAAACAGAATGATTGATGGCCAAGGTTTTCATATAGCAAAATTCAGTCTTGTTACATAATTACCAGAATTATATGCAGCACTATATCTATTTCTTGACTATAAATTGAAGGGTTGTTCTGTCTGAGTTATGAAAGAAATTATAAACTAATTTGTGGAAACAACATCTGTTGTGAACAGGCAAAAAGCTCTAGTAAGAAACAAATAATTTATTTCCTTCTGTTTTGTAGCTATTTTTATGATCAAGAGACAATAAAAGTATTTTCACAGTCTATAGTCCTTTACAAAAATATTTGTGTCTGCACTTTGAAATTCTGTAAAAATGCAATGCTACCTTTTTTGGTCAGCCTCAGAAAAATGGAGAAAGTAAAATATTCGATTTCCCACAAATGTATTTCCTTTTAACTTGATATACAACAAAGCACTGATTTTATTAGCACATTTTGCATATGATAAAGTACATTTTTATGTTCTCTAAAACACTGCAGTTCTTATAACACAAAGAAAATGTTATAGATATCTCTATAACATTCAGAAGTGGGAAAATAAATAATCTTTCTGAAAAACAATGCACCATTTATATAACTCGGTTCTCTGGAGTTCCGCTCCTTTCTGACCCACTCATGCAAATTCTACCAATCCTTTAAGCCTTCTTTTAAGTAATAGTCAATCCTGGAAGTGGGTGAATTAGGCCTGATGTAAAACATGAGGTTTTGGGAATGTGGGATCTTGGACGAACAGACAGTGGTGCCTCATATTGTTTTATACATTTAGGCCAAATAACAAATGTCTGTGGGTCTTTTGACTGTCTGTGGACTTATGGTTTTTTTTTTTTTTTTCCATCCTTAAAGATGACTTATAAAGTACTGAAGGAAAAAATAATTCATTATATGTATCCGTATTTCTGTTCTTTTCATTGGTCTTTCTTCTTTTCTGATAATCTATGATTGCTTTTTTCATTTCCTTTCTGTTGGAGCAATTTCCAATAGTCAACTTTTAGGCCTCCTAGTGACAAATTCTTTTAGCTTTCTTCATCTGAGAATGCCTTTATTTCACTTTCATTTTTAAAGGATTATTTTGCTGGATAGAGAATTCTGGCTTGAGAGTTCTTTTCTTTCATGATAAACACTGGCTGTCATGTCACTTCCTTCTGGCTTCCTTGGTTTCAGATTAGAATCCCTCTGTCATTAAAATTGGAGTACTTTATATTAATGTTCCATTTCTCTGGCTGATTTCGAGATTTTTTAATTTTAAAGATAGAGATAAATCATGGACATAAATAGATGACTTTAATAATAATTTAATAAAGATGACCATTGCCCCAGAATTACAAATTAAAGATGATTCCCAACAAAATTCCTGCAGATTTTTCATTGAATCTCTACTGATTTAAAAACTCATATAGAAGCAAAAAGGGTGTGAGCGATTTAGGAAAAGGAAGGGAAAAAAGAAAATGAGAAGAAGAAAGAGATATCAGGGGATTTAAAGGAGAAGAAAGAAAATACAGAAATGAAAGAGAGATTAAGAAGGAGATGTAAGGAAGAACATATGTTACTGGAAATCAAGATTTATAAATCCATAATAATTTCAAAGTTTGGTATTGGCATAAGGTACATCAATAGAACAGTTGAGCATAATAATAGAAACCATAGGGGCCCCTGGGTGGCTCAGTCTCTTAAGTGTCTGCCTTCAGCTCAAGTTATGATCTCAGGGTCCTGGGATGGAGCCCCGCATCAGGCTCCCTGCTCAGCAAGGAGTCTGTTTCCCGCCCCCAACCCACTGCTCCCCATTTGTGCTTTTTCTCTCATTCTCTCTCTCTCAAATAAATAAATAAAAATTTTAAAAAATAAAATAAAATAATAGAGAGCATAAAAAGAGTCATGTTTGTTATGTGATGGAAATAATATATTTAAATTAACAGTGCAGAGATGATTTCATATTTATTAAATTTCATTTATTATTTGTGAAAACATAGTTATGGAAATGAAACACGTTTTATAAAAAGCAAAAATTTAATATAACCAACAAAAGTTTTTATTGAATATATGTACAGGAAAGTTTATAAACCAATAGGAAAAAGACCAATGGCATTAAAGATCACTTGACCGAGGATATGAATAGGCACTTTTCAAAAGATGGTTTTCAAATGGGCAGTGGGTATGTGAAAATGCACTCAACAGAGAAGGCAAATTATCAGTAAGTTAATGTTTAAATTGCAATTTAAAGCTCCTTTTTGTGATTCGAATAATACCTTGAACTCATTAAGACAGGACTCACGTCCTTTTATTAGCACACCATTCTTAGTTTCAAACCTAGTGGATTTATATATGTTCTAGGTATGCAATATTTTAAAAATGAATGACTATAGTTTATGATATTCAACAAATAAATTATTTGTTGAACAAATATTTCAAAGCAAATTTACCTGTCATTTCATGTAAATGACAAATTAATAATCCTCAGTAATCCTTTCATAAAATTATACCAAGAAAAAAACAGCAAACTTTAAATACTGTATATTTACAATATATCCTTAGTCATCAATATTTTAAAACTAATTTCCATGTAACAAATATTTGGTAGTATTTATCATGGTTTTCATCCAGTAAGGTGTATTTGATTAAATAGGTGTAATAGGTGTAATAGATTAAATTTTAATCATCACCTAAGATATGATTTGTATGTTTAAGTCTCATGGAAACAGGGCATTTAAAATATATGTATATGCCTGTGTGCATGCACGCACACACACACACACACACACAATCCATATGTAGAGATAGAGATTTATAGTGATCAAATAAAAATCAAATTGTTTAGTTATCTTCTACTGATCATTATATTTACAGAACAACTAAGTTAACTTAGTTATGCTTGTCTTGTAAAAGTTTCATAAAATTCCTAGATTTCAGTGAATCGTGGACTCTGTGATCTCCAGGCTATTTTATAGCTTAAACAAATCCATAATTCAATAGTAATGATTTTTGAAAAAGAAAGATTAAAACATTTGCACACAATATTGAAAAGTCTTTTTTCTCAACTATTTATCTTTTTATTTAACAAAAATAAATTCTTTCTAAACTGAGTTCCTCTTTTTTTTTTTAAGATTTTATTTATATATTTGACAGAGAGAGACACAATGAGAGAGAGAACACAAGCAGGGGGAGGGGGAGAGAGAGAGAATCAGGCTTCCAGCTTAGCAGGGAGCCAGATGTGGGGCTCCATCCCAAAATCCTGGGATCATGACCTGAACTGAAGGCAGATGCTTAACAACTGAGCCACCCAGGTGCCCCTGAGTTCCTCTTTTTTATCCTTATTTGTATTTTTAGTCTTAAGTAAAAGCAATACATATTTGCATCCCTTTGGAAATTTGATTGTAAATTATGATTGAACACATAAAATTAATATTTATTAATGTCTGTATATGTGTGATAATATATTTTGATGAAATAATTTAGTTATTTTTATCTTTGCTTTATTTTCTATTTTAAGTTATGTTTTGTAATGTAGATTATATTAGTATTAGTATATTATATATATCATTTCTATAATTTATAAATAGCATGTGGATGAGATTTCCCAAACTTTAGTGATATATTTGCAAAAACAAAAGTTTTCTTTTTCTTTTTTTAAAGATTTTATTTATTTATTTGTGAGAAAGAGAGCACACAAGCAGGGGGAACAGCAGGGAGAGGGAGAAGCAGGCTCCCCTCTGAGCAAGGAGCCTAATGTGGGATTCAATCTGAAGACCCTCAGACGCTTAACTGACTGAGCCACCCAGGTATGCCAAAAGTTTTATTTTTCTCATTCTTAATTGATCTAATTATTTTGTTCAAAATAATAATAGCAAAAAGGTATTCAACTATGTATGCTTATGAATATATTACAAATATATGCTTATGTATAAGTGAAATGAATGACAATGATGCTTCCAAGACAGAAAGAAGAAATACGGGATTATTTCTTTATTGTAAGGTACTCACACTACCCATGAAGTAATATAGTGTTACTTGGAAGTAGAGTTGCTTAGTTGTAAGTGGAGTTGGCATGACTGACTCTTCCTCTAAAGAAAATAATAAGGCTCGTGTTCATATCATATTAAAAAGAACTCTAAATCTGGTTTTATTAGAAATCAATATGAAAGATTAAAATTATGCAAATAGAAGATATTATTGGAGAACATTCTCTAGGATCTCACAGAAGTGAGAAACTTAAACAATGGAAACACAGATGCCATAAACAAAGCATTGGCAGATTGATTTTTAAAATTCTATACTTTGAGTATGTCAGGCAGGACACTGAGCTCAATATTTAGTGTCTTGAAACAACAAAAATTATCCTTGTACACATTAGCAGATGTTCCTGACTAGTGAAACTAGTGGCTCTCCCTCAAGCAGTGATTAAGGGCGTAGGCTGCTTTCATCTCACAGTATTTCAAAGTCACTGAATTCATCTGCATCAAGCCTGCAGAGGGAAAAGAGAGTGTGAACGACTGCATGAGTGGCTTGTATCTAAGTAAATTTCATAAACAGATACAACCATTAAAATAAATTAAGGTTGGGAAAGTTTTATAAACAATATTCACAGAAAAAGAAATAGTAATATGTGGCAAACAGAAAAGATGTGCAAACATATTGGTAATAAAGAATATAAAAGTATAAATTGTTTATAAAGTTGAAAAAATTGGTATAACTTTAATGAGTGTATCTCAAAAATCTAGGTACAAATAATAGTGAACTGATAATCCTTATGACGAACTGTGGTAGACTCTATTAAATTTTAAAACAGGAAAACACTTTGACCTAGAAATTTTCCCTGTAGGAATTTACCAAAGAAAAAGCAGTGGTAATAGGATTGCAGTTTCTAAGATATTTACTGAAGCAGATTTTATATCAAGGAGAAAAATAAAATTAAAAGAGACTTGGTTTTCAGAAAATGATTTAGCTCCATAGTTGCTGATCTGAAAAACAGTTATATGTTGGCTTAGAGAATCCAGTTGTAAAATAACATGTATAGCTGATATTGTTTTTATGGGACTAAAAATAGTATGAAAAAGTATGAAAGAAGCACATCAATTTTTAACATTGTTTTCTTTAGTGAAGTTTGAGTGTCATTAAATCAATAGCACACATTATTTTAATGAAAAATAATGAAGTTTTAAAAAGAGAAAAATATAAATAATTTGGTTACTAATTACACACATGCTGCAAATATGTTTTAATTCCATTAACTAGCCTTTCTGTTGTATAAAGTATTTCTAATTGGGATCTAGATAAAAGAATAGGATTCACAGGTTTGAAATTGTTTCCGCTCTTTCTATAAGGTATGAATACTGAAAATTTATTTTAAAATAGGAAAATACTAAAAGGTAAATAATCTGAAATTTAACTCATTATTACTTGTGATCACTGCGAATTTACATAATTAAGGAAGAAGGATACATTAAACTATAAATGTAAAAATTTACATATAGAAAGATGTCCAATTATGAGCTTTACTGTGGTATATACACTAATGATAACAGGTTGACTCTGTGTGCTCTTGGACTAGGATGAGGATTGCAAGGTCAGCCAGCCTATATTTTGTGAAAATGAATTACAGGCTAGATACTATATACTATAATATTTTCTTTAAAAGGCATTTCTTGTCCTATAGGGTTATATAGTTTAGTAAATTACATTATCTCACTGATTCCTTCAAGCTCAATTATAGCCACCACCTCCCCGCAAAAAGAAGAAAGAATTTCAATTAATATATATTAAGTCTGGGGGCACCTGGGTGGCTCAGTGGGTTAAAGCCTCTGCCTTCAGCTCAGGTCATGGTCTCAGGGTCCTGGGATCGAGCCCTGCATCTGGCTCTCTGCTCAGCAGGGATCCTGCTTCCCCCTGCCTCTCTGCCTACTTGTGATCTCTCTCCTCTCTGTCAAATAAGTAAATAAAAATCTTATTTAAAAAGTATTAAAATATATATATATTTTAAGTCTGACTGTGTGCAAAATTTTGTGCTAAGCAGTTATTGCTTCTAAAATAATAAGAAAGACATGGCCTGCAAAACTGGAAAATTTAATAGACCACTAACTGGAATAAGTATTTTCCAATGTATGCCATGACTAAAATTTGCCATCAGTAAAGCAGAGCCTGAGAAGAAATAATTTTATTCAGCAGGTAGTGATGAAGGGGTTGGCATCTAAGATAAAGCAGCAAAGCCGTGGCTGGTTACAGACCCTCAAAAGACCTCCTGGATCTTTAATTAGCTGTCAGACTCTCCTCGGTGTAAAAGGACTCAGAGTCTCATATTGGCTTCTTTATTATTCTCTTGCATATATAAACTAACATTATTTATTAAATTATTAGAATTAAACATACTCCCTGTGTGCATTTGTAAGAAAGGATGATGCTTATTTAACTTACTCTTTTTTCTAAGGTGGCTTTATCTTTTTTGCAGATAAGAAGTAACGCAAAGATAAAATAAATTAAGGATACAACAAATTTGTTTTATATGACCTATTTATAAGTAACCTTTCAGATTTCCAATAAGGTTTCCATCTCCCTGAAAAATACTTCTCAAAACCTGTATGGCTTTAAAATTCTGCGTCCTTTCCAACTTGCACTCACAGTTCCACTTCTAGGTTTTCCAAATGATATTGACTTAAATGGCAGGTATTTGATACACTTCAATCACATTGTAGGGCATGGCCTTTCACTCTCTTTTTGGGTGTCTCAAAAGGGTGCTCTCTTTTCAGCTTGCACAAAAGCCTCAGAAATGGCTGTTGGATATTAACACATTTCTGAACCCCTCAATTCTTATAATCAAGGTTCTAACATGAGTTTACTTCATTAATGTTTCTTAGGGATTTTTTTTGTTTGTTTGTTAGTTTTTTACTTCACTTGTTTTGCTCCCAAGCACATGTTGGAAGAGCTAACATTCAGATATCTACAGATGAGCTCTTACAGTGCCAAATGGCTGGTTGCCTTTTCTTTCAAATACTGTTAGTTTCCGTTCCATGTCTTTGCAACAATTCATGTAATAGTGTATGGTATAAAGAAATCAGTCTTAGAGTAAGTCATATCTAAGTTCAATTCTCAGCTCTACAGTCTATTGCTGGAAGAACATACTCTGTGGTAATGGATAGTACAGAAAAAGAGACCCCGCAAATTAGTATCTTTTGATAAATGTTGATTAGGTATAATTTTGTTAACCAGGTGACTAAGAATAAGAACTTCTTATTCTTCTCTGCAACTACAGAGAGTAGATACCCTGTTAGAGCTAAAGAAAAAATGGTAGAAGGAGGGAATGATTAAAATTTAGAAACGTAAGGGCTCCATGGAGCTCAAACTCCGTCCAGGAGAAGGTATCACTCCTTTAATGAGGTCTCTTTGAACTCAGAGAGACACCCCGTTGGCTTGGAACATAGACTTTGAAAGCGGTGGCATCTGTTGACTGCTGCTGGTGTCCGCTGTAGGTGTCTGTAAGGGTTGGACAGCCTACCACCTGGATTCATCCCCTGCCACAGAAAGGAACTGCTATAAAGCACGAAGAAGCATGACTAACGTGACCCTCAAAAGAACCATGAGGGACGCATGGGTGGCTCAGTCTGCTAAGCATGTGCCTTCGGCGTAGGTCATGATCCCAGGGTCCTGGGATCGAGTCCTGCATCTGGCTCCCTGCTCAGCTGGGATCCTGCTCCTCCTTCTCCTTCTTCCCACCCACCTCCTCTCTCTCTTTCTCACTCTCTCTGAAATAAATAAAATCTTAAAGAAAAAAAAAAAAAAACATAAGGAGTCAGGAAGCCCACAGAAGCAGAAAAGAAAAGAACCTTCTTTGTCCTCTAGCTTTGGGGTCTCCTTTCAGAATGCTCTATTTTCAGAGGCCAACAGGGAACCATCTGGCAAAGCAAAACTGGTTTACTGAATCCCAACAACAGTCTTACAGAGCAGAGCATAGAAGGGTGAGGCTTTGAAACTAGGAGACTGATAACTTAAAACCTGTTAAAATGGGGATATTATTATGTGTTTAGTGATAGAAGATAGTAGATGGATTATTTTTGGTTTGTAAAATAAAATATGCAATGTATTACATATATAAATAAATAATGGCAGACAGTACATGAAAACCATATTAATGATAATTATGATGATAATAGGGGCGCCTGGGTGGCTCAGTGGGTTAAAGCCTCTGCCTTAGGCTCAGGTCATGATCTCAGGGTCCTGGGATCGAGCCCGCATCGGGCTCTCTGCTCAGCGGAGAGCCTGCCTCCTCCTCTCTCTGCCTGCCTCTCTGCCTACTTGTGATCTCTCTCTGTCAAGTAAATAAATAAAATCTTTAAAAAAATTTATGATGATAATAATAAACTGCACATTTTGGCTCTTTGGCTGGAGATTATATAACCCTGACATTAGATTACCGTATCCACCTCCAGTATCTACATTAATTTTTTTGGACTTTGTCGCTAGTTTTCTTTGCTGTAAGTAACCAGTGTATTTTACCGTATCTCAGGTTTAAGTGGAAAACCACAGATAAGAGTCTGAAAAATATGTAAAACATATAAATAAAAAAATACCGAATGCTAAATTCAGAGAGAATTTGTGTCTTGCGGTTTTTCAGTTGCAATTCATTGTTATCATACCTGACCCTATTGCTATGGCAGCGAGTTGTAGGAGATTATTGTGTATTCTTCTGATTAAATCTTAGTCTACTAGTGGGTATCTATCTCAGGACTGTGACCTCCACAGTGTATCTCTATTGCAATAGCTACCTTTTTTTCTGCCCCTTGCTCCCTTCTCTGGTTGCAGTGGTTTTTTTTAAGATTTTATTTTAAAATAATCTCTATACCCAGTGTGGGGCTAGAATTC
Organism: Procyon lotor; assembly: GCA_028646535.1. Taxonomy (NCBI): domain Eukaryota; kingdom Metazoa; phylum Chordata; class Mammalia; order Carnivora; family Procyonidae; genus Procyon; species Procyon lotor. Next base: position 148,335,602 of record CM053603.1, read on the forward strand.
ACAATCCCAAGATCAAGAGTCACGTGCTCCACCAACTGAGCCAGCCAGGCACCCTTGACTGCAGTTTTCTTAATGTATATCCTTACAGGCTTTATCTCTCTTGACTGTCGTTTTCCTTTTTCTGCCTGCTCTGTGAGGCAGAATGTTTGTAGTTGCTGTATTGGGGAGGAATCCACTATCCCAACTACTGGTAAGTTTCAGAGTTACCCTCCTGCAAAGTCCTATCTGGCAGAATGGAGTTCTTTTTTATATAGAAGTTCTATGTGCATTTTACAATGGTCACTTTTCCTCTGCCTGCCAGAGCTTAGAAAGGATCTTTGTTCCTCACTTTATAACTTGGTGTAGTTCCAGAAGGGGAAGTCTGTGAAAGTGTAGGGGCTCCCTTAAACCGAAGGCCCCCAGGAGTTTCTCAAGCTAAAGCTAGTCCACATTCAGCTTCCAGCAATTCCTCCAAGTAACCTAAGTGTTCCTACCAGTTTATAGCTCTAGTGCTTTTGTCCTAGGTCAGAAGGACTCAGTTACTATGTATCCAGTTTGCCCTGTGGTCTCAGTTCTCTGATTCCAAAATAGTTTTTTCTTGTAACAAGGAGAAACAGCTTCTGAGCTCTTCACAGGTTGGAGCTGAAACAAGAAATCAACATACTCATTACAAGGTGAAAATTAAAGTGTTCAGTAGCAAGATAGTATCTGAAATGGGTCAGTAAACCAGGAAGCAAGAAAGAACTTGCTTAGTCACTTATAATGTGGGCAGATTATACCAGTGATTTACCTGCTTTAGGTTTCATTCTGTTCACTGGCAAAATGAAGAGTATAGACTAGTTAATATCAAGTGCCCAGTGTTCCTTTGATAATTAACTTTGTACTACCTTAGGAAATTAAAATGCATCTGAAGGATGTTAAGTAGGGAATCTTATACAGATTTGTGTATTTTTTCCTGAACTGTGTTTAGCACTCATCGTCAGAGCACTTTATTACAAATCTCATTTTAAAATTTTTATTTCCCATTTTGTCCTTAAATAAAGAAATGTAATTAAAATATTCAAAAGTGTGCTTAACATACCACATTTTCAGTTCAAAGTTTCTTTCCTTCACCTTGACATTTCTGCAGAATAACTTTCAATGTAAAAAAAAATTCATGCTTAATAAACTAAATCCGAACAAATAACATTTAAGATAATTATATTAATATAGTGATTCCCATCATAACTATTATCATTTGATTTTAAGTAAAGGATTAAAAGTAATTACTTAAGTGTTCTTTTCTAAACATCTAAAGACTTAGCTCTGATTGTTTTATTTTTTATGCGATAAGCATAAAAATGAATTCCCTTTGAAGAATAAGGTTTAATGAAAGTTAAGTTTTATGGGGCACCTGGGTGGCCCAGTCGTTAAGCGTCTGCCTTCGGCTCAGGTCATGATCCCAGGGTCCTGGGATCGAGCCCCTCATCGGGCTCCCTGCTCGTCAGGAGGCCTGCTTCTCCCACTACCATTCCCTCTGCTTGTGTTCTCTCTCTCGCTGTGTTTCTCTCTGTCAAATAAATAAAATCTTAAAAAAAAAAAAGTTAAGTTTTATAAAAGTAAATTTACATTAAAAATCAAAATGAAACCCAGTGCAAATGTGTTTTGAAGAAAAACACACTGCTTTATATGAAATAGATAACTGTGCATTGATGTAATAGATATCGGATGTGGCTTAGTATTACGGGCTTACTCCTGTACAAGAAATTCTCGTGTTTCTTGTATTTCCTTCCTAACAGTATGCTTCTAATAAAAACATGGTTCACAGTGGTGGTTTGTGAATATACCCTCAATAATAAAATACCTATGTATATAACAGTGCACTTACATTGCTTTAGTTTTCATTTATTTGTGTGTTTTTGTTTTTGTTTTTGTTTTTAATTCTAGAGCTGATAAGATGTGCAGGATGGAATTTTCTCTCCTTCTCTTGTATTACTAAAAGGACAGCTATCTTGCTGGTGCCTCACTGATTTATACCGGTTTCCTTCCACCTAAGTTTATAAGCAAGTACAAATATTTTGTGGGCTCCTTTTTTTTCTTTTTAAAGATTTTATTTATTTTTTTGACAGAGAGAGACAGATCACAAGTAGGCAGAGAGGCAGGCAGAGAGAGAGGGGGAAGCAGGTTCCCCGCTGAGCAGAGAACCCGATGCAGGGCTCGATCCCAGGACCCTGAGATCATGACCTGAGGTGAAGGAAGAGGCTTTAACCTACTGAGCCACCCAGGCGCCCCTTGTGGGCTCCTTTTTTAAAAAGAGGAAAGTGCTTCTTTGTTTTACAATTCAACTGAATCTAGTTTTGTTTGTTTATTTATTTTGTTTTGTTTTCTGTAGTGATCTGGCACAGAAAGATGAAAGGTGATAGATTTGGCGGCCTCTTGGTCCAACAAGTGGCCACTGAGCTACTATCTCCCAGAAAACTAATCAGGCTATTAATGTATTCTTAGAATTCTTTGACTGACGATATGTGCACCAAGTTGTTAGAGTGTTACATTACACAGTTTAAACTGCCATATGTCTTATAGTTTGCTTGCACATAAAAGACAGAGGCCATATTTTTTATGTTTTATCACTCCCTCCAACTCTGAAGAACCATAGATGCTTTGGTGCAGAGACCATGGTAGAACTTTGGATCCCTTTGGGGGACCAGTTACTTTTATACTGTTTCTAAATCTAGTGAATTCAATCAACCACTGTAAATTTGCAGCACTGTGAACCATCAGAGAACTCAGTAAGTCAGACTAAAATTCCATTATCACAAGGAGAATGAATTTCAAAAGTTTTCATTCTGGTGAAATATAGAAGTATCTTGGATTCAAAAAAAAAAAAAAGAAGTATCTTGGATTCGTGATGTGTCTTATGTGATCTTAGGTAAGAGCAATCCCTTTTGATAGGCTATTTGAAACAAGCTGTTGAAATTCAGAAAAATTATGCAGGGTCTCTTTCAGAAAATGATTAGCTTAATCTCAAACTCTATAATATGCTTACACTGTACATAATTTAACAGGGGTATATTATAAGGTATAATTTGCTATGCTTTGGATTTTCAGTTGATTTCATGAACATATAAGGTACAAGGAAGAAATTAAGTTCATGCAGAGTATCTACATCTTAACCTACAAGTGGTACCAGGTGTCACAATGTATACCTATGTTTTATGTCATCTTTTAGAATGTTAAACTCAGATACAAAAATAATTTAGATATTTAGGTGATAGCATTTGATGGAAAAATAAGTACCTATTACAGTATAAGCCTTTAAAATGAAGTCTTCTCACTCAAATTGAAAAACTATGTTTTCTTTTTCTTCTGGTTAGGAAATGTAAAGTTAGTTTTATTTCTGAACATGGGATTCTAAAATTAACATGCTCTTTATTTTCCTAGAAATCAAACAGAAAACAAAACATAATTTAACTAAAACAAAACACCCAGAGAAATAATTTTATGTGTGTGTGTGTGTGTGTGTGTGTGTGTGCGTATGATTATATATCCCACTAAATATTAAAGTAGTAGTAGTGTTGAAAGTATCCAGAAGTCTAAAATAAGAAGTCATGGAAAGAGGATTCAGTGGTAGCCCAAAATCTGTGTTCTGTTTTATTTTGTTTTGTTTTCAGAAAAAATGTCATTATGGTGTGTTGATTCCTGAGATGGATATTAAATCCCTTGTTTGGAATAGAGGAAACAGGGATATACCTGGAGTTTCTTGGGTCCAGCTTGGCTCCTAGAAGTAATAAACCAGGAATCACACATATATCCATGTAAGTAAAGGACTGTCTCTTGACAGCAGAAGGGAAAAAAAGTATTTACATGGCAAACAACCCCTAGGTGCTCAGTTGCTGTTGTCCATTATCTAGAAGGAAACTTTCAAAGCCAATTTTACTCATACCATAGCCTAGATTATAAGAACATTTTGAAGGTGGCTTGAAATAATATGCTAATCCCTACCCTAGCGGACATCTTACTACTAGATGATTAAAAACAAGTGTTTGTTCAATGATGAATAATTAAAAAGGAAACAGTACAAGGTCTATACAAAAAAGCTACAATCTAACAAAAGAAATAAGTATACGGTAGATGAAGTTTCCCCAGGCAGGAAGAAAATGTAATTTTACAGAGTAGATTAAAAGTGAGGTAAACTTTGCCATAAATTAAATATATATAATTAAGTAATTGCTTCTTTGATGGCAGAGAACAAGGAATACCTTCAAGAGCCCAGGGAAGAGATCGTGAGAAAACAGATGAAGGTGATGATAATGATGATTACCATCATTATCAAATCTTACTAACACATTTAACAATTACTTCAGGAAATCTTAATTGTGGTTTAAACTGATTAGTGCCTCATAACAACCTTATGAGATAAGTACTACTATCATCCACCTTTTTTTTTTTGATGAGGAAACAGAGGGACATAAATATTACAACGGTGGTCTGCAACTGAATAATGAAATATAAATGGGAGTCCAGAAAGAGACCCATGTCTCCATTGGAGATTTTGGAAAGCCAACACTGGTGTGGAACATAAAAAGGATGTTTTTTTGTGGTTACTGTTGTTGTTGTTGTTTAAATACATGATAGTGGGTCAGTTGGATAGCCATAAGAAAACAGTAAAGGTATCTGGATTCCTGTTTCATACTGTGTCTTTGAGTTCTTCATAAACAGAACCAACAGGATATATGCACACACACATATATGTATATATAGTCACACACAAACACATAAAAGGAGATTTATTATGAAGAAATGACTCACACAGTTAAGAAAGCTGAAAAGTCCCACGATCGGCTGTCTGCAAGCTAGAGACCCAGGAAAGCCAGAGGTATAAGTCAGCTGGATTCCAAAGCCTGAGAACAAGGGAGTGGATGGCATACTTCTCCACTGAGAGCAAGAGAAGATGAGATAGGATGTCCCATCAATCAGTGAACAATATATAAAAAAGTATTTTGTTAGCAGTTTCATAATTTAATGACGAAAATATCGGTAAAAAGGTGACATTTGGAATAAGACTGAGTTTGCCTTGGAAAATTAGTTTATCCAAGATGAAATGAAAAACAGATGGTTAAGAGATAATACTTGAAACAACAGCAATCAGTCTCCAGTGAGACAGGAAAAGAGTGGGTTCCTTTGCCTTTTGTTATATTCAAGCCCTCAGAGGATAGGTTGATGCCCTTCAACACTCTACAGGGCAAACTACTGAGTTCTACAGTTCCAATACTACTCTTATCTGACAACATCTTCACAAAGCACACCCAGAAATAGTTTAATCTGAGCATCCAGTGACCAGTCAAGGTGACATATAAAAGTAACCATCATACACCATAAGCTAGTATCAATTGCACAAATATTCCAGATCCAAGTATAGAAGTATAATAATAAAATCTTTAAACGAAAATATAAAACATCTTCAGACATTAGATTAGTTTATCTTCTTAACAAAATACTACCAAAAAAGAAGACAACAATTTAAGTGACACAAACAAATTTGATTTAACATTTCATGAAGCAAATGGTCTTTTTTCAAGAACTACAAACTAGGCTGGAAGATGAATTTTATAGAACAAAGAATAAAAAAAAGAGAAGAGACAATTAGAAAATATCTGATTGGGTAGGGCCACATAGTCAACCTCACCTGGGATGAGAAGGTACAGAGCTGTTTGGTGTTTGATTGACCAACTGGATACACTGCATTTCTAGTCAAGATGATCATCTATAGGAACACAGAAGTCACCAAAGTTTCAGTTTGCTAATGTGGCCTCCTGCGCAAAATCACTCCATGATAGGCGTAGGAATTTATTTCAACAATACAAAATAGGGGCGCCTGGCTGGCTCAGTCGTTAAGTGTCTGCCTTCAGCTCAGGTCATGATCCCAGGGTCCTGGGATCGAGCCCCTCATCGGGCTCCCTGCTCGGCAGGAAGCCTGCTTCTCCCGCTTCCATTCCCTCTGCTTGTGTTCCCTCTCTCACTGTGTTTCTCTCTGTCAAATAAATACAATATTTAAAAAAAAAGAAATATGTATAAGTAGGACTGTATTTGGACTTGTTTTTTCTCCCCCTCTTTTGCAGTTAATGTGTACATACTAATGAAGTATGGAATAATAGAGTTATTGCCCACACTAGGTATTTTATTAAAACAAAGGTCAGTGGTGCCCCCTTTCCTAACCACCTGTCAATTCATAACATGATCATCGAGGCATCAATAAATAAAAAATTCACAAAATGGGAGAAATATTACAAAACACTTATTTGATAAAAAGATTTATAGTTAAAATATGAAAAAAAACCTTCAAATCGGTAAATAAATAAGAGTATAGTAGCAAAATGGGCAAAAAGCTAAAATAAACATCTCATAATAAGGATATCCAAATGGTGAATAAATATATAAAAATATTATTAAAATAGAGAAATTAAACAAGAAAATGTAAGTTAAAACTATGGTGTGAGGGGCGCCTGGGTGGCTCAGTCGTTAAGCATCTGCCTTCGGCCCAGGTCAGATCCCAGGGGCCTGGGATCGAGCCCCGCTTCGGGCTCTCTGCTCGGCAGGAAGCCTGCTTCTCCCGCTACCATTCCCTCTGCTTGTGTTCCCTCTCTCTCTGTGTTTCTCTCTGTCAAATAAATAAAATCTTCAAAAAAAAAAAAAAAAAGATTCTCTTAAAAAAAAAAAAAAAAACTACGGTGTGACACCACTAAATGCCCACAGCCCACTAAAGTGATTTAAAACAAAACAAAACAAAACAGGTCTCAGAAAACTATGGAGAATCAGTGCTCTGATATACTGTTAAAAGAATAATGAGCAGAAATCCCATGAATTGGAAATGCTGCACAGAACATTGTAGTAATAAGAATTTTACTCAGAAGTCACATAGAGGGGCGCCTGGGTGGCTCAGTGGGTTAAAGCCTCTGCCTTCGGCTCAGGTCATGATCTCAGGGTCCTGGGATAGAGCCCTGCATTGGGTTCTCTGCTCAGCAGGGAGCCTGCTTCCCCCTCTCTCTCTGCCTGCCTCTCTGCCTACTTGTGATCTCTCTCTCTCTGTCAAATAAATAAATAAAATCTTTAAAATAAAAAAAAGAAGTCACATAGAAACACAAACTGTGGCTTAAATATAAAAATCATGAATAGATAAAACAATGCACTAGAGAATCATATCCTTCTTGAAGAAATTGTGAGCAGTAGTTTTCAAACATTGTTCTCAGAACCCCCTTTCATTTTTTAAAATTATTGAAGACTTTAGCTTTTGTTTGTATATGTTACATATATCATTATTTACCATATTAAAAATGCAGAATCAAAAATAAAAAAGAACAAAACAAAAACCCAGCTCATAGATCAGAAAGCAGATTAGTGGCTGTCAGAGTGTGGAATAAGATCAAAAAGTAAAAAGAAGAAATATTTTTAAAAATTTAAAAGTGTTAGAAAGAGAGGGAGAGAGAAAGAAAGAGAGAGAGAGAAAGAGGAAGGAAGGAAGGAAGGAAGGAAGGAAGGAAGGAAGGAAGGAAGGAAGGAAGGAAGGAAGGAAAGGAGGGGGGAAGGAGGAAGGGAGGAAAGGAGGGAGGATGTGAGGGAGGAAAGGAAAAGAAGAAAAGGAAGGGAAAGAGAAAGAAAGAAAAATTTGAAAGAAAGAGCAGCCAGGATTGGAAGCTACTTATTAAATGCTTCATTCACTAGAATGTTTACTTCTGTCATTCAGAAGTAAACTATAATGAAAATCAACTATTTTAAAAAATAATAAAATGATCCCTTGTTTTTTCTCCCCCTCTTTTGCAGTTAATACATACTAATGAAGTATGGAATAATAGAGTTATTACCCACACTAGGTATTTTATTAAAACAAGGATCAGTGGTGCCTCCTTTTCTAACCACCTGTCAATTATTATTACAGTTATAATTATACAGAAGGAAAAAAAAATCTCCTATTGAAAAAAAAAGTCATTTCAGTCACTAGCACCTGAAGAACAACCACAACCAATCATAAATCTTCCAAATCCCCCTTCAATTTTACATTTTTTTTTTTTGGTAAAAAAATAACCTAAAACTTACCATCTTAACTATTGGTAAATGTACAGTTCAGTTGTGTTAAGTATATTTACATTGTTGTGTAACATCTCTAAAACCTTTTTTATCTTATAAAATAGAAATTCTGTATATACCTTCTACTTTTAAGCTCTGGAAAAATACTAAATGAGTATGTTCTGAAAGGTTGAGTTAAGCGTGCAAGCTATATGGGTTTGGTTTTATCCAAAGTAAAGAAGAAAATTAAATTAATATTTACTGAGCACCTGCGAGGTGCTTGTCTCTGTCACACAGCATAAGCAGTTGCCTGGCAGTTCTGAGATTCCACAGCTCTCATTTTTGTTGATTTTGTGGGCATAAGGATACTACAGGAGATTGTAATTTTTGTGTGTTTTGTGCTAAAGCCTGACTACCTGTGTGATATGTAGAATCTGGGACATTTGTCACTTTTTTCCAGAATTCTTAGCACCAGTCTTGCTCACCAGCATTGTTCACCAGACCCAGGGAGGAAACAGCCTAGGGTGGGGATGGTGGTGGGTGGGGAACAGGGCTCATTGTCTTAGTGTCTAAGTTGATGTAAGCAGAAGTACTGCATTCAAGGCCTGATTGTGTGGCTTTTAATTTGCTTATTCCTTGCTCCACTCAACAGAGAATGTGGACACGAAATGAGAAACTAATCAAATACTAATAACCAATGCTAAATAAAAATTTAAATAATTGATAAAGAAATTTGGGTACAGGGAAAAGAAGGGAGAATAATAAGAGCAATAACAAAAAGAAATGAAAATAGATACATTAAAAACATCTTTATAGTAATTCACTTAAAAACTATCAAATCCTTGGGGTGCTTGCGTGGCTCAGTCGATTAAGCATCAGACTCTTGATTTGGGCTCAGGTCAAGATCTCAGGTTTGTGCGATTGAGTCCCACTTTGGGATCTGCACTGGGCATGGAGCCTGCTTAAGATTCTCTCTCCCTTTCTTTCTGCCCCTTCTTCCCTCCACCCCCCCCCACTGCCACTCATGCTCTCTCTCTCTCAAAGCAAACAAACCCCCATAAAAAACTATAAATCCATTAATGTTAAATAAATAATGTAGTTTTTAAAAAAAATATATATAATTATAACATTGGAGTAGGCAAAGTGTTTTAAAAAGAATATGAAAAAACAAGTTGACAATAAATATATTAAAACAAACAATCATCAGGGGCACCTGAGTGGCTCAGGTGGTTAAGTGGCCAACTCTTGATTTTGGCTCAGGTCATGATCTCAGTGTCCTGGGATGAAGCCCCACATAAGGCTCTACATTCAGCAGGGAGTCTGCTTCAGGATTCTCTCTCCCTCTGCCCCTTCCCCTGCTTGTTCACTCTCTAAAATCAACCAAAAAAAAAAAAAAAATGAAAACCATTAATCATCAGATAAATGCCATTTAAATGGGAATGGAATACACACCCCACAATGGCTAAAATAAACAAACACAAAAACAAAAAATCCTAAAAAACATGTTTGAAAAGCATATAATAACATTAAAATTCAATAAACTTTTACATACTCTAACACTTTTGATACCAAATATTGTTTTTTTTTCTTTTTTTCCCAAATATTGTTTTATAATTTGATAGGATCTTTTGTGTTTATTTATAATCCTTCATGAAAAATTAATTCAGTTATTTATCTCATTAGAGAAAAATCATTCATAATTTTAGTACTATTTTAAGGTAATGAAAGCATTTGAAAACTTTTGGAACTACATGGTAATATTAGACAGTAAATCTGCTTTCTGTTTTAATAGAGAATAAAACGTCAGCATTTGTTAGAATTTTGTAGGTCACAAATGCTGTTTTTGTGCAACCACATATCCAATAGCATATTTTGTTAGGTCTCTTTGGTTGTATAATAGAAATGTATATTGGTTTTAGACACATTTGTGTAATATATGAGCTTTTGTAGATGTGATAAATGTCAATATTTCTCAATCATATTTTCTACATGCATTTATTCAATTACTGGTGACATATTTTTAGAAGAACAAGCTCAATGGGCACCAGAGTGACTCAGTTGGTTAAGTGTTGGACTCTTGATTTCACCTCAGGTCATGATCTCATGGTTGTGGAATTGAGCCGCACATCTGGCTCCAAGCTCAGCATGGAGTCTGCTTGGGATTCTCTCTCTCTCTCTGCCCCTCCCCTTGCTCACATATTCTCTCTCTCTCTCTCTCTCTTTCAAAATGAAATAGATAAAATCTTAAAAAGAAAAAGCTCAAATAATCCATTTTTCATTGTTTTAAAGTTGGTCATGGTTAATGAGTTGACTAGTACTTTTCAGGTTCTGAATGAACAAAAGATGATTATCACTAAAATTGTTAATAGTAAAATGGAAAAAATTTGTTAGGTAGAAGCTAGACAGGAGCAGTGGAAGGAATGCCCTGAGGCAGAGTCCCAACCAGGGACTGCAGGAGGGGTTCATTGCAGGTCTCCACATAAAGCTCCATGGAGGGCTCCATACAGGGACAGATCTTAACCCTGACATTATGACCTAAGCCCAAACCAAGAGTGTGGAGCTTAACGGACTGAGCCACCCAGGTACCCAGGCACTTAACCAACTGAGTGACCCAGGCACTCTCTTGAGTGATACCTTTTTAAAAAAGTTATCATGAGAATTTCAGCATAAAATATCTATCATCCAATCATCTACTTGTAAATATGTATATTTCTAATCACTGGATCTAAAATTTGTTTAACTAATAAGCCTAGTTTGTTATGATTTAAATCTCTTCCAACTTCACAAACCTCTTAAAAGGGAGACATGGTTCCTATAGCAAGTGGGGTATGGATGAAATCCACTAAAGCACACTAGGCTTTAGGTTGATATGTAGGTGAAATCTGTTCTTTCTTTATATGACCTATTTGAAAAAGAGAACTCTCTTGGGCTCATTTTTCTCTTTCTGGCACCACCCAAATTACCAGAAGTATCCAGAAGAACTACTCTTTGGGAATTGTATAAGTGATCACTTTCATGATAAATATCATGGGAAAAATTTGTGGCATAATATAAACTTATGTTGTGGTGACACACACTTTGTACAAAATGATAGTTGTGCTCAATTAAACAGGAACATATTTTTACCCAGGTGATGAATTAGAGTTTTAGAATACAGAAAAAAAAAGTGATAAAAAATTAAGATAAAAAATAAAGACTATTAAAATCATTTATTTCACAGGGACGTACACATTAAGCATTTCTGCCATACAGAGCATTTTTTGGTGACAGTCTCACCACCATTGTGATTTGTGCAAAAGAAAGTTAGATTTGTTTCATTAAGAGCAGTGCAGTGAGAAATTAGGAAGACCTGCCTGCTATATAAGCACATTTTTATTAAAGTTACCTGACTTGAGAATTTGATTAGCATCACAAGAGAAATTAAGAGTGGTATGAACATTAATATAGCAAGGTAAGCATAGAAGAAAATTTGCAAAGCAAAAACCACTTCACAGTTGAACTTAAACTTCTTGGATCTATTTCTAGTTTATTTAAAAACATTTTTGTGGCCATTTTTCTAAGTAACTTGGTCAGAAGAATGACTATCTAATTTAAGTTTAATTTTTTAGTATTTTTAAATTTTGAATTATATATTAATTTGTGCTATACGTTTTCTGGACCAAGATATTTTATTTATGCTTCCTCCAACTTACCAATACTATAGTTTCAATATAACTTAGGAGTGAATATTAATAAAGAATTTATATCAGCAATTTAGTTAATATTTGAGTTTTATTGAAAATATCTTTATTTTCCCAGGTTTGGAGGCCTTTTGCAAATATAAATTCCCTGTAAATTATTGAAATATGCATACTTCTTTTCATTATTCAACATTCTTTTGGGGAAAACAAAACTTTTCCTTTTTTTTAGAAACCTTGAAAAAGAGAGAAGCTGAAAGAAACAATACATTGAAAATATAAATATAAAGAAACACAGGACCCTGTTTATTCTATTAAATAATTTTCAATCTGTTTTGAAGAACAAAATTGTCACACTTTTTAGAATTATTAGAATATTCAATATCTTATTTGTTTGTTTGTTTTTAAGATTTTATTTATTTATCTGACAGAGAGAGATCACAAGTAGGCAGAGAGGCAGGCAGAGAGAGAAGGGGAAGCGAGTCCCCGCTGAGCAGAGAGCCCCATGCTATGCGGGGCTCCATCTCAGGACCCTGAGATTATGACCTGAGAGGAAGGCAGAGGCTTTAACCCACTGAGCCACTCAGGCATCCCTGAATATTCAACATTTTAAATTGTAATTATATACTAAAAGTTGGGCAATTGCAACATCTTCTCTGATGTTATTTCTCCATGATATTTGCCTGTTTTTCAACTTTATTAACAGCAAAAGTACACTAAATAGCCATTATTTTCAGATATCACTTTGTTTTTTTTGTTTTTGAAAAGATAAAAATAAAGGAAAAACTAGATTTTTTGCTCTTGTAAAGTTATGGCCTTGTTAATTAAAAGTCTCCTGGCTGTAGAAAATATAATAAAATTCAGAGGCTCTGATGATAG
>CM053603.1:148348676-148405115 GCA_028646535.1 Procyon lotor
TTGTTTGGATCCTTTCCCTTTTCTTTTTGATAAGTCTGGCTAGGGGTTATCAATCTTATTAATTCTTTCAAAGAAGCAGCTCCTAGTTTCATTGATTTGTTCTACTGTTCTTTTGGTTTCTATATCATTGATTTCTGCTCTAATCTATTTCTCTTCTCCTGCTGGGTTTAGGCTTTATTTGATGTTTTTTCTCCAGCTCCTGTAGCTGCAAGGTTAGGTTGTGTATTTGAGACCTGTCTTGTTTCATGAGAAAGGCTTGTATTGGTATGTATGTCCCTGTTAGGACCACCTTTGCTGCATCCCAAAGGTTTTGAACAGTTGTGTTTTCATTTTCATTTGTGTCCATGGATTTTTTTAAGTTTTTCTTTAATTTCCTCATTGACCCATTCATTCTTTAGTAGTATTCTCTATAGGCTCCATGTATTTGAGTTCGTTCCAATTTTCTCTTGTGATTGAGTTCCAGTTTCAAAGCATTTTGGTCTCAAAATATGCAGACAATGAGCCCCATCTTTTAGTACCAGTTGAGACCTGATTTGTGACCTACTATGTCACAAATTATTCTGGATAATGTTTAATTTGCACTCTAGAAGAATGTGCATTCTGTTGCTTTAGGATGGAATGTTCTGAATATATCTGTGAAGTCCATCTGTTGCAGTGTGTCATTCAGAGCCATTGTTTCCTTACTGATCTTTTGCTTAGATGATTAGTCCACTACAATGAGTGGGGTGTTAAGTCTCCTGTTATTATTGTATTATTATCAATGTGTTTCTTTGATTTTGTTATTAATTGGTTTATTTAATTGGCTGCTCCTATGTTAGGGGCATAAAGATTTACAATTGTTAGATCTTCTTGTTGGACAGACTCTTTAATTATGATATAGTGTCCTTCCTCATCTCTTATTGCAGTCTTTGGTTAAAAATCTAATTTGTCTGGTATAAGGAGGATTGCCACCCCTAACTTTCTTTTGATGTCCATTAGCATGATAAATAGCTTTTTACCCCCTTACTTCCAATCTGTAGGTATCTTTGGGTCTAAAATGAGACTCTTACAGATAGCATATTGATAGGTCTTGCTTTTTTATCCAATCTGATACCCTGTGAATTTTGATTAGAACATTTAGCCTATTTACATTCAGATATGAATTTGGTGCCATTTTATTACCTGTAAAGTGAGGTTTTCTGTATATTGTCTCTGTTCCTTTCTGGTATGTTACTTTTGGAGTCTCTTTTTGCTTATAAGATCCTTTTTAATATTTCTTATAGAACTGGTTTGGTGATCATAAATTCTTTAGTTTCTGTTTGTCTTGGAAGCTTTTTATCACTCCTTCTATTTTGAATGACATCCTCGCTGGATAAAGTATTCTTGGCTGCATATTTTTTTCTCATTTAGCACCCTCAATATATCACACCAGTCTTTACTCACCTGTCAGGTCTCTGTGGATAGGTCTTTATGTTTCTACCCTTATGGTTATGGACCTCTTGTCCCAGGCTGCTTTCAGGATTTTCTTTTTGTCTCTGAGATTTGCAAGTTTCACTATTATATGTGAAGGTGTTGATTGATTTATTTTTATTCATTTTTATTTATTTTGAGGAGGGCTTTCTACATCCCCTGGACTTGAATGCCTGCTGCCTTCTCCAGATTAGGGAAGTTCTCCACTATAATTTGCTCCAATATACCTTTTGTCCCTCTCTCTCTTTGCACTTCTTCTGGGATCCCAATTATTCTAATATTGTCTCACTTTATGGTATCATTTATCTCTCAAATTCTCTCCTCATGATCCCTTACTTGTTTATCTCTCTTTTCTCAGCTTCTTTTTTCTTATTTTGATATCATTAATTCTCTCTTCTGCCTCATTTATTCTAGCACTTAGAGCTTCCATTTTTTTATTGCATCTCAATAGTCTTTTTTATTTCAACTTGATTAGATTTTAGTTCTTTTATTTCTCCAGAAAGGGATTCTCTAGTGCCTTCTATGCTTTTTGCAAGCCCGGCTAATATCTTTATAATCAATATTCTGAACTCTAATTCTGACATCTTACTTATATCTATACTGATTAGGTCCCTGAGAAAAATAAAATTAAATACAATGAAAGGATAGACTGTAAGTGTGAAAATGAAAATTAAAAAACATTTTTTTAAAAGTTGATAAAATAAATTGATTGAAAAGGAAAGATAGAAAAAATTAAAATTGAAGGACTTAAGAATTATGAGAAAAAACATGGGGTCTATATACTATTTTCCCTTAGTCCTGGAGTTTTGCAATTCTGCATAATTGGTAAACTTGGTCTTAGCCAGTTGTTCTTGCTAATCTCCTGGGGGAGGGACCTGTTGTACTGATTCTCATGTGTTTTTGCCCCAGTCGGAACTGCACTGCCCTTGCCAGGGAGCCAGGTTAAGTAAACAGGTCTGGATTGCTCTATGTGACTTTGTTACCTGAAGGCTTTCTGAACCACTTTAGAGAATGAGAATTAAAATGGCAGCTTCCTAGTCTCCAGCTCAAGCCAAAAGCTCAGGACCCCATTCCTCATTACACTCCCAAGGAAATGCAGTCAATCACTCTTATTTCCCTGGTCTCTGTCTGCACTCTGTGCTCACCCAGCCTTGCAGAAAGTGGTTGCTTTTCTATTTGTAGAGTTGCAGCTATTCTTTTCTTAGATCTCTGGTTGAGTTGCAGGTGTTTGGAATGAGTTGATAGCTATCTAGTGAATTCCTGGCACCAGATGAAATTAACATCTCCTACTCCTCTGCCATCTTGGACTATCTCTGCAGACACAAGACTTTGTTGGTTCTTATAAGCAAAAGAATTGTTAGAGGATTAAATGCTTCTCCTAGAATATTTTAGGTTAACTTTTTTTTCCTATTGAAGAAAATATTCCAGGAGATGGATTCACGTACATAGTTAATATCAATTACAGGAAACAATATGACAGTTGATTAAGAGATTGAGTAAAATTGATTGACAGTTGATTGACTCTTATTGTAAAATATTTGCTTTTCTATGGCTTATGAGGGAAAATGAAAACATGACTTGAAAGGTAAATTGATCAAGTTGATTCCAAAACTCACTTTAAATATGTAACACTCTACTTTTGCTTTAGATTAAGAATAAAGCCACAATGATTTCTATGATTACAAAATTGCCAAGCAGGGGCTGCAGTCCTTGTGTAGGAAGTGGTCTTGTATTTATCCATTAAGCTATTCATTTGGGATAAGGATTTCAATATAATTCAAATGTACTTCCTTTTTCAGTTGAAAGCAATACTCTTAGTTCCTTCTCTGAACTAGGGAACAAATATACTTACCTGTAGCAAAAACTTGTTGTTGAACAATTCAACACAATCTCAACTATTGGCTTCACTGTTACTTCACTATTGAGGTTGAAAATCTGAGTGATTGTATCCCTAGCCTCCCTTATCATTAAGCAGCACACTTCTGGCTCCCAACTGTAAGAAGAAGTGTGCTGGGGACTTCTGGACAAAAACAAACAAACAAAATTGTTTGTTTTTCTTTTGAAAAGAGAATGATTACTATTGGCACAACTACCATCAACTCTGCCTTTTTTCTCTCCCACAACCTTTCCTTCCATCATTTCTCCTGCATGAAGGAGCAGCAGTCCTTAGTCCATGAAACAAAGGTGCAAGGAGATACCCAAATGCGGGCATTTTTGAGCAGCTAAAACAATACCAGCAATTTCTTCTTCCCTTCTTTTTTTTTTTTTAAAGATTTTATTTATTTATTTGACAGACAGGGAGAAATCACAAGTAGGCAGAGAGGCAGGCAGAGAGAGGGGGAGAAGCAGGCTCCCTACTGAGCAGAGAGCCCGATGCGGGACTCCATCCCAGGACCCTGAGATCATGACCTGAGCCAAAGGCAGAGTCTCTAACCCACTGAGCCACCCAGGTGCCCCTTCCCTTCTTATTAAGAAAGAAAAGAAGATGTAATTTGTTTTAAGGTTATCAACATTTGATTTGCTATTGTTGCCAGCTAGCTCTACCTTACTAATTCAACATAACTATTTGGTTTGCAATGAAAATTGTTTTATTGTTTTATGAATATGAGTTTATTTTTCTTGCATACATGGTAATTTTAAGGAGATAATTTTGTATTTCTTTTGCTTGTCCAAAAAGTTGTGTGGACGATAAGAAACATGGAAAATGTAATAAATAACTTGATATTGTTTATCCTATGGCAGGGTTTCTTTACCTCACCACTCTTGACATTTTGGGCTGAATAATTCTTTGTTAGGGTGAGGAAAGGGGCTGTCCTCTGCATTGTATGTATTTTAGGAGGATTCTTGGTCTCTACATACTAGATGCCACTAACATCTTCCTCCCAGATATGACAATCAAAAAGTCTCCAGACCTGCCAAATGTCCCCGTGGGGTGCAAAATCATTCCAGTTGAGAAACAAAATACCTAAAATATTTGGATAAGATACATTAAAAATGAGGAAATTCACCTTAATGTTCTTCTTCAGTTGTACTTGGTAAATATTTTCTGTATTGCAGTTAATTTTGCAGTACATATATTTTATTTTGATCTATGAAATTGCTTTCTATAACATGACATGAAATAAGCGTCAAATAAAACTTGCCAAAAAATGGTGTAAAGTCTTTTTTTATATGACATGAAAACCACAGCTTAAGTCTGTTAAAAAAAAAAAAACTGAAACAAAGTGGTAAATAGTTGTTTGGCATTGGGTAGCATTCAGTTATCATCAAATTACAAACTGACAGCAATGACCAAGTAGGGAAAGAAGTCTGTGAAAAGGTTTTTAGAATTTCTACTCTGATAGAGACGAGGAGCATTCGACGTAAACTGAAGCACATTATTCCAAAGAATACTTAAACCCAAATAATATTTAAATCCAAAGAATATTAAACACTCTATAGACTAAAAAAATGAATGTTTAGGTGTATTCAACTGTTATTTTGCAACCGCTAAGTAATTTTGTCTATAGGGGAACATAAAACCCTTCTAAATTCAGTCAAATGCTTTGGCATAAAATGTCAATCTTTGTATTATCTTTGAGTTAGCTTATCTGGACAGTCTATATATTTAAATTGTGTTTTAAACTGGGTACCAGGAAAATGATTTATTTTTCACCTAGATGCTAGGCTGTATGTTTTGGTCACAGACAGGCAATAATTCTCAAACCAATTTCACAGATGTTCTACTTTATTTCTATAAAAGCATATAATACTTAACTGACAAATAAGGATTTAAAGTGGCTATTAGTTATTCATTCTTTATATCATTCAACAATTATTTATCCATTACCTATTTGGAAACCATAACTACATCAGATGCTGAGGTTGCAAAGAATAATAATAAGTGATATTGATCCAAAGACACCCACTGTCAAGTAAAAATGAGTAGCAAATAAAGAGATAATTATAATGCTATGTGTTATTATATGATAATAATACAAACATTCATAAAAATTATAAACTAGGAATGTGGAAAAACAGCTCATTCATTTTTGTTGTTTATTAAAGTACACATTTCTGTTAATTGTGAAAAGTGTTCAGAGTTCAGAACAAAATGTGTACAATCGTTTAGAGAGGTTCTGAAGTGAAACCATAAAAATTTAGCAAGGTTTTGTGAAAAAGAAATCACTTTTAATTAATCACCTAAGCAAATAAGATTAACCATAAAAGATTCCATTGAAGCATACTGACACTTATTTCAATATTGTTATTATGCAGATTTGTGGTTTTAGAGCAACTAAAATCAATGTAACTCAAATTTGTCAGCTTCTTTCTCTATTTTAATCCATTATGATCAAGGGGAAACTTTTGAGGATAAATTAAATGATTAATTTATTATTAAAATAAAATTGTTATTAATTAATATTCAATTAATTAAATTCTAATGGAATTTGTCTCAAGACAGAAATAGGCAAATAGGAAGATGATCAGGAGTAAATTTTATCCATTCAAGCTGCTATTAATCACAATTAACCATCTACATTGACTGTTTATCTCTGCAAATAAATCAGGTTGACTCTACTGCAATGGACTTGAAAGTCCTCATTGGAGGACCATTGAACCACAGCTTTTCTTTTTCTTCTCATCCTTTTTTAACTTATTATCCCTTCTATTGATTTCAGAAAGGCAGAGGTGTTCCTCATTTTTTAGGTATTATTCCAGATAGTCTTAGTGCTCAAGCCATACCCCTTTGGAATTCACTAGTCCAGGGCATGACACATTTGGAGGACGAATATACCAATTTTCTCCTTCAGGGTAAAATAATGTTAAAATATCTTTAACAAGTCTCCCAAATATTCATATTAAGTCAGGTTTCAGATGTACGTAGTAGTAATCTGCCAATAATATATCTATCATTGTCTTCCTGCTGTTCCCCAACTCATTTCCCAGCATCCTCATTAATGCTTTCTGGGATCTTTATCCAAATAAACTCTTTGACTCAAGAGCCTAATATAAAGAAGAATATTTATTTATTTATTTATTTATTTATAATTTGAGTACTATTGTCCAGGTTTATTAATAATAAATATATACAGTTGATAATGTTCTTAAAAGTTAAAAGAAAATAAAGATAGAAATATTTTTTATCTTTTTTTATTAACATATAATGTATTATTTGCACCAGGGTACATGTCTGAATCGTCAGGCTTACACATTTCACAGAACTTAACATAGCACATACTCTCCCCAATGTCCACAACCCAGCCACCCTATCCCTACCCCCGCCCCGCCTCCCAGCCACCCTTAGTTCATTTCGTGAATCTAGGAGTCTCTTATGGTTTGTTTCCCTCCCCATTCCCTCCTGTTTGGAGAGAAACATATTTATTATTCTATAAAGAAATATAAGCAATTTATTAGATTTAGATTCTATTATTCTTTACTCACATAATAATTTATAAACTGACATAAAATGATGTCGAGTGGTAATTATTTGTGGATCTTACACTCTAGGATAGGTATAAAAACGATAATAATAATAATAGCAATGGGAAAATATGCAGTTAAAGTTAGTACAAAGCAACAATTAAAATGTTGTAAGGGGTAAAAATAAGTGCGTATAGAAAAAGGGGAAACTTTGGATGGAGTTATCAGGGAATCAGATAAAACATTAATCCATTCCTTTACTCAACATGTGTTTAGTGTCTTCTGTGTAGCAGACACAAAGCTAGAAGATGTGAATAAAAAATTGATTATAGTGAACTAACCTTCTTCTTGTGTATGTGTCACAGATTGGCAACATAGTTTCAAGACATATTACATTTGGATAAATTTGTATGATTTATGTGACAGAAATCATTCGTTTGATAATTTAAAGAAAAGTGGCAGTGCAGAGACACAAGAAATAAGGAAGGGAGAAAGAGTAACTTTATAATTTATCAAAATATAAATGGCAGTATTTCATTTTGAAATACAAGCAAAGCACTGCAATGACTTTTAAATTTATAAGTCAAAAGATATGCTAGTATGTTCAAAGTGTCAAATAAATGCAAAAGATAAAGTTTGTGGGTTTTCTTGGGGCAAGGAATAAAAAGAATGAAGATCCTAGATATTTTGTCATCAGTAATCACATAAAACTGCAGAAACTGAAGCTAACACAGAGCCCTCTCTAGTAAATTTTACAGCTGAATTGGCTAATTCACTTGTCCTCTAAGAAAGATAATTCAAATTTGAAAGAAAGAGAGGGAGCTGAATGTAAAACAAAACTGGAATCAATAGTTCAGGAATCACTAGTATGATGTTAATGGAATACTAGAATTTCATGTGGTTTTAATTAAGCATTATGAATATGTAATTCATAATTAAGCATTATGAATCTCTAATCTTTTAGAGCAAGATGCATGTATCTGCTCAAGTTATTTGGAACCTGAAGATTCAGTCAAAGATATTGGATGTGTGTGTGTATATATATATATATATACATACACATATACATATATATACACACACACACACATACATATATATATAATATGTATATAGTATACATATATGTATATAATGCTCGCTACAATATTTCTAGATCCCCCAGTTCTTAGACCCATGAAAATTGAACACTTTTTAAAAAATATTTTATTTATTTAACAGAGAAAGAGCACAAGCAAGGAGAGTGAGAGAGGGAGAAGCAGGGTCCCTGCTGAGCAGGGAGTCCAATATGGGGCTCGATCCCAGGATGTTGGGATTCAGATGCTTAACTGAGCCACCCAGGTTCCCTAAAGTAGAACACATTGATTCAGAGCTACTATATTTTTTAGTGACATTTAATTTCTTTACATGATTTGGGCAGTACTTATTATATACCTCCAGTCAGATATCTTCAAATATAGTTAAGTAATGCTAGCTATTCTTTTGTTTTGAACTTTGGCTTCCTCATCTTGAAAATGCTGATGATAGGGCCTATCAAAATTGCTCCTTTCTTTTCTTCTTTTCCTTCCTTCCTTCCATCCTTCCTTCCTTCCTTCCTTCCTTCCTTCCTTCCTTCCTTCCTTCCTTCCTTCCTTCCTTCCTTCTTTCCTTCTCCCTCCCTCCTCCCCTCCCTCCCTCCTTCCTTCCTTTCTCTCTCTCTCTCTCTCTTTCTTGCTTCTTTCATATCATAGTAAATATAGAGTTGGATACTTAAAATACTTAGATTACTACTTTATTGAAAATAAGACATAATTTAAAGTCAGAAAAAGCTCTAAACCACAAAATAGTAGTAAAAAGAATGCTATTGAGTATTTTCTAGCATTTAATACCTTTGAAAAGTTAACCAGAAACTGCACTTTATAATATTTAGTGGAAAATCTCTCAGTTAATTCAAGGTATTGTGATTGAAAGTTTTTAATCATCTCCACTGACCCCTTATTTGATTCTGATATTTCTTTTTATTTTTTGATAGATATCACTAGGCAGAATATTTATCTCATAATCAAGAGAAATTTCATGCAATGGGGGAGATGACAGCATATAAAATATTTATAATACCCTTCAGTTACTGTGCAATATTTTTAAATGACCTATGTTTTTAGATTTAGGTTTGTGACTTATATTGACACAATTTGAGGTCTAGAATGTGATGTTTTTGAATAATGGTGCTTCCATATGAACTCTAAAAGGGGCAAAATTGGTTCCAGGAAGAGTGCTATGTAAGTGCTATGTATTAAATTCATCAAAAATTGCTTTCTTTAAGATCAATTCTTTTAGAAGACTTTTACAATCTTTGCATTTCAATGTCACATCATGCTGCTAACTGCAGGTTTGTGTGGGCATTTGGGAATTGAAATGAACAACTCAGATGGCTAAGCATTTAGCCTCAATATGGACCAATAATAACTCCAGCTATAAAAGGTAAGTGGAGGGAACCCCTGCATACCTTTTCTTTCTAATGGAATGGTTGAGTGACAGGATTGCACATTGTCACAATAACACAAATGCTGCCCTATACTCATTGACCTTAATCCAAACACCCCATAATGAACCTGCATTTCAGAGTGTTGATTATACCATTAGTTATATTTGAAGGTTGTTAGTTTAAGTCCTGTTGATTGCCTTTAGATGCACTGTTTAGCTTTCTGATAGTATACTTTTTTTTTTTTTTTTTACTCAATAAGAGTTCTTTATTAAAGTAAAAAATCATTCAGTTTTTTTCTGCTCTCTAATCAGGACCAATCAATACCCCTGAGACCGAGAAAGGAAAACAAGATTACAGTGCTGCGTATTTCAAGTTGATTATGGTATGTGTATATACAGAAAGAGAGAGAGTGAGAGAGAAGAAAAGAATATGACCAATTAAGTCCATAAATTATATTATGATTATGGTTCTAAGAAATAATGTATGCTTTAAGGAACATATTTTAATATAGCATGAAAAAATTGAATCAATAACTGACTTTTTATTTATTTTAGGTGGTTCAGTTTTTCCCAACTTTGTATTTTGAGAATCTTTTGTACCTACAAAAATGTTGAAAGAATGGTATATTAAAAGCTTGTATACCTTTCACATAGATTCATAAATTGTTAACAATTTGCCAGATTTTGCAGCGTATCATCTGTTTATCTTTTTTTTTTAAAGATTTTATTTATTTATTTGACAGAGAGAGAGAGAGATCACAAGTAGGCAGAGAGGCAGGCAGAGAGAGGGGGGGAAGCAGGCTCCCCACTGAGCAGAGATCCCGATGCTGGGCTTAATCCCAGGACCCTGAGATCATGACCTGAGCCAAAGGCAGAGACTTTAACCCACTAAGCCACCCTGGCGCCCCTCTGTTTATCTTTTTACTTTCCTTAGTAAAAATCTGAGAGTTAAGTTACAGACCTTATTATATTTTTCCAATTAAATTTAGAATACATTTCTCCATTACCACAATACCATGATCACTCCTCCAAATTTAAGACTGATAAATATATACATAAACACTGATATCTATATGTATGTATATATAGTTGATATATATATAGTTGTTCAGTATATAGTTAATCTATATGTATATATACTTTTTCCCCCTTTTTCTAATGTCTTTTATGACACTGACAATATTAAAGAGTCAAGGTCACTTGCCTTACAAAAAGTAGCATATTTAATCTTACCTGATATTTTCCACATTAGATTCAGGATACACACACACACACATACACACAAATATATTTTTTAGGACTGTGTTTTCCACTGTATCATATCAGAAAGCACATAAATGTCAGATGGTTTCTGTTATCAATAATGCTAAATTTTGATCACTTGTTTAAGGTGGTATCAGCAGGTCCCCATTTTGAAGATATAATTTTACTCTTATAGTTAATATGTCATCTGCAGGGGGTAATATTGTTAAGTCATTTCACCTAGGCTTTAATATTTATTTGCATAGAACTATTCAAATTAATCTATTCCAAATATAAATTTTAATTGTCAAAATTATTTAACATCATGAATTTTCATATCATTCCTTTAAATCCCCTAATAAATTCTGATATGTAGCTTTCTTTATATATATATATATATATATATATATATATATAGAGAGAGAGAGAGAGAGAGAGAGAGAGATCTAAATTATATACATATTTAGAAATTCTTCTATTTCATTTATATTTTGTGTTTGTTTCAGTCACTTAATAAAGAGATCATAAATTTTGGATAGGAAGATTTTGTTGTTATATTATTAATATATAGTTAATGGCTTCATGATCAGAGAGATGTTATTTTATTGTTTGAATTTTGTGGAATTAATTAGGTTTTTCTTTGGTGACTCAGTTTTCAGGAGTGATCCACGTACAATTGAATGAAACAGAGAAAATGAAAGTATACAGAATAAGATGGGGCAAATGAGCAAGAAAGTATATGCACATATGAGACATTTACCATTTCCCTTCCATGAAGAGGAATGCTTATAGAGATGAGATTATAGGGTTGTAAGAATCTATTCTCTCCTCATTATGAATTTTTTATGGGGTTTTGGAACAAGGTCTCTATATGGTATCTTGGCATGATCCATCTATAGCGTATTAAAGGCACACACAGTTCATGGACAAAATTTTGTCCTAGCTGTGTATGCAGCTGTCTTTACAATAGAGGGAATAGCAGCCAAAAACTAAGACTGTTGAGTGCTTACATTGTGTCAGATTTATGCAGATGGCATATTTTTGTCATAAGAACTGAGTAATATTTTAAAGCAATACCTAAATATTGAATTGATGAGACTAAATATTTCTGTAGTTTCAAACACATTGACTTAAAAATATTTAAGAGTGTTTTTACAGTGGAAAAGAAAATAAATGAATATTTCAGATACTGGAAGAATAGTGAGGAGGTAACAACAAACATTAATCAAAATAATGTACTCTTTTTCTTAAGATTTTATTTATTTATTTGACAGAGAGAGACATAGCGAGAGAGAGAACACAAGCAGGGGGAGTGGGAGAGGGAGAAGCAGGCTCCCCACTCAGCAAGGAGCCTGATGTAGGGCTGGATCCCAGGACCCTGGGATCGTGACCCAAATCGAAGGCAGTTGCTTAATGATGAAGCCATCCAGGCTCTCCAAAATAATGTAGTCTTAGTAACCAAGTATTTCAGTAAATTATGTCTTTTTTTTTTTTTTTTTAAGATTTTATTTGTTTATTTGACGGAGAGAGAGAGCACAAGTAGGCAGAGAGGCAGGCAGAGAGAGGGGGAAACAGGCTCCCTGCCCAGCAGGGATCGATGCAGGGCTGGATCCCAGGACCCTGAGATCATGTCCTGAGCCGAAGGCAGAGGCTTTAACACACTGAGCCACCCAGGTGCCCCTCAGTAAATTATTTCTGAAATGGTTAGCTTCACTATGGCCTCATCAAATAATCTGGCTTCTCAAATCTGGATTTATAATGGTTTTAAAAATCACAATTTTTATAGTCACTGATATTAAAAATGAGCAAAAATAGGGGCGCCTTGGTGGCTCAGTGGGTTAAAGCCTCTGTCTTTGGCTCAGGTCATGGTCTCAGGGTCCTGGAATTGAGCCTCATCAGGATCTCTGCTCAGCAGGGAGCTTGCTTCCCCCCCCCTCTCTGCCTGCCTCTCTGCCTACTTGTGATCTATGTGTCAAATAAATAAATAAATAAAATCTTTAAAAAAATGAGCAAAAATAGACTGTCTAGCATCATGTGGCCATTCAAGCTAATTATTTAGGAATAGTGTACTTTGCCAAATGATACAAATGATTTATGCCATATGGCCACTGAGAGAAAGTTTAATATATCTGAGCAGCCAATTTTTATGAAGATCATATGCTTTATTGTTAAAAAAATTTTATGGAATTTGTAAATACATTTTAAATCGTAAATGTTCCATGTTTATAATATTATTTTAAAAGGTAACATAGACTATTAATGCTAAGAAAGTAAGTGATATTGTGCCATCCATAATGCAAAAAAATAAGAGTATGACAAACTTTAATATTGAAGTTTAATATTGATAAATTAAATGGAATAAATATTAATTTAATGTGATTTAAAAAAAACAAACTAATATTATTTATTCAGGATCCTTATCAATATTTAACAGACCACAGGGAGTTTTTAAAGGGTCGAATAATTACATCATCCAAAAACTATTGAGAGATAATGATTGAATTTAGGATAAATCTCTAATGATAGGAAAAATTAAAATAAAAATCTCATTTTATCTTTAGATAAAATACACTGATGCAGTAATAAAATAAGAATCTTCAAAATCAACATTACTGGTAGTAGTATTTTGGTCAAGAAACGATAATTGAAATCTAATCATATAAATTATTCAGGAAGGAAATACAATACTGAAGACCAGGTTCTCTTTGGAGCTGGGTAAATTAACCCCTCATTTAGCAATTCCTAGATGATATCCAGCGCTCCCTAAGTCTGAAATCAATGTTAGGACATGACAATATGCTTAACAGCACAGCTGTTTAAGGAATACCCTTACTGAAACTTTGATCAAACTTACCAAATGCAGTTCATCTTTGTCAGTGATTCTTGACCTTTCTGGGGAAATCACCTATTTATCATTTTCCCAAAGCCATGAGATCACAAGAGTAACTATGAGACTCATAATCTTCTGAGTTTGATGAAAATAAAAGAACCAAGTGGTGGACCCATTATCTTCTTGTTCTACCAATGGATTGCAGAGAGGATTTTTATTTTATTTTATTTTACTTTATTTTAAAAGATTTTTTATTTATTTAAAGAGAGAGAGATCACAAGTAGGCAGAAAGGCAGTCAGAGAGAGAGGGAAGCATGCTCCCCACTGAGTAGAGATCCTGATGCAGGGCTTGATCCCAGGACCCTGGGATCATGACCTGAGCCGAAGGCAGAGGCTTTAACCCACTGAGCCACCCAGGTGCTCCTCAGAGAGGATTTTAGATAGAGGTGGAAGTATGTGTAACAATGCTGAACTTTGTAAGAATATTGAAGACTGATTGGGAGATCAGCTTATGTTGGGGAGTTTCACATGAGAAATACAAAATATTATTCACTCTCTTCAGTTGTAGAGAGCAAAAAGGAGACTTAATATCCAAATTCTTACAACAATATGTAATTTTTAAAAACATATATATAATACAAAAGAAAATATAGGGAATGGGCTTTGGATTCTGCCAATATGGTTCAAATTTCAGCTTGGTCACTAGCTGGAAAATATTGTATTAACTCTATTTGTGTCCTACCTACAAATTGAGATCATAATTATGAAGTTGTCAAAATTAAAATACATTATGAGTGTAAGGAACTTAACATGTTTCTTAGCACATATTATGTCCTCAGTATTTAGTAGCTTTGATTAAAATTGCAGTTGAGTGAACACATTCAACCTTTCAAACCACAACTTTCATTCATTCATTTAATTAGAGAGTCCTCCCAGGGCTACACACTCTGCCACCCCTGGGGATCTAGCAGTGGATAGCACAGGTTACCTCTGCTCTGTTTAGCTTAGTGTTAACAAATGAGAGACATTTTAAAAGTATTAACACAAAATTATATTTTCACAACCACAAAAAGTCCTGTAAGATAAAGATTATAAGATGCTCTTTGAGGGAATAATAGATCAAACTGGATAAATGCCCCAGGACCTCCAGGACTAAATTCATTTGATTTGAACTTATTGATAATTAAGTTTTTCCTGTTTAAGTCCCTGAGCAGTGATAAAGTGGCATTTGTGAATCCTTTCTAGGTTTGCTTTGTGTTCTGGTACTATATATTGCATCCAGGGGCAAATTTTATATCATACATATTGTGATGGGAGGGGGATGACATTACTTTGAAAGCTGTGTGGAGTTGGGTTAGTTGTTTATAATCACTAAATTGGAAGAGATAGGCCTTTGCTTTATCAAAACATTTGACTTTTTTTCCTGTCCTTGTTCACAGTCTTATTGTAGGCAAAGAGTTCATATGGCAAATTCTCTTGGGAAAGGCTTTAGAAAAAAAATTTATTTGACCTGTACAATAAAATGATAGAATATTGTGTTTATAAAGTAAACTAATGGGAAGGATTGAGGGATTGAAATTTGAAGATATGGACAATTAAGGAGATATGTGATTCTTTGGGGGTAAGAAAAGAGAAATCGCCTATGGTGTCCTTTGGTGAAGTGACCTATTAAATTTGAAAAACAGTGATAACTGCATTTTAGCCCAAAAGTTGTTTCTGATTATGTGTAGTTCTCACCATGGATATTACCAAACCTTCAACAGAGACAATTATAGGGGTATTGCATATTTCTT
Source organism: Procyon lotor (assembly GCA_028646535.1). NCBI lineage: Eukaryota > Metazoa > Chordata > Mammalia > Carnivora > Procyonidae > Procyon > Procyon lotor. The sequence goes on from CM053603.1 coordinate 148,363,857, forward strand.
ATTTGGGGTAATGAAAAGGAAATTGTGCCCCATATTCAGTTTAAAGTAGAGGAGAAATAAGACAGCAGCCATAGAGGATGAAATAGTAAGGAAAGATCAGACATACAAATTATTACAGAACCTGGATTGGATCCTGCCGGAAGAACCAAGCAGTACTCGGAGACTTTGGAGGATCAGAGGTTTATTTAAGACCAGTGGGCTCAGAAGAAACCCTTCTCCAAAAGTCTGAGCCCTGAGCAAAGGCAGGGAGAGTAATTTATACCCTCCTACTTCCGCATACCTGGTATTTTGGCATGCACGAGAAATGGGGTAGGAAAGAAGAACCTGAAAGGGCTTTGAGACAGGGCCTGGAATTCCCGTGCTGGTTTGGTCAACCATCTTAGAATACAGTTTTTTCCTTATCAGAATGAAGCAGGATTGAGGTGAGAAAGGAGAGTAGAGTCCTGCCTTCAGAACCTCAAAGCAAAGGGAGGAAATGAAAATGGACTCTTAAATAAGTTATTAAGATATTGGAAGTGAAGATAGCCATGAAAGATTGGAACACATGGGGATATTTGAGTTATAAGTGAATTTAAAAACATTCACATATTCTGCATGTACTTTATTAATAATGAAATATTTATGGAAATATCAAAGGCATGTGAAATAAATATTTGTGTTTAACACCAAAACAAATTTCATTGTCCAGTGGACAGGTATATCAACACACACACACACACACACACACACACACACTGGCACATGCACTCAGAACATACACAAATATATACATAAAAATAAGACAAATTTACTTAAAAACATTTGTAAAAATTAAGGCAGTATGTGAGAATTTCTGCTTGAATATCTCACACCATTTGCTAAAAAATATAGGGACAGTGTGGAGTTTTGTTTTTTTTGTTTTTGTTTTTTGTTTTTTTGTTTTTTGTTTTTTTTTTTAGTGTGGAGTTTTATTAACCACATTTTCCACTCTCTGTGGTATCCAGACCTCATACAACAAATGACTCTCCAAGGAGCATGCTGTTCATATGTAAACTAAACAATGGCCCATTCTTTCCCATTTTGCTTTTTTTTTTTAAAGATTTTATTTATTTGCCAGAGAGAAACACAGCGAGAGAGGGAACACAAGCAGAGGGAATGGTAGCGGGAGAAGCAGGCTCCCTGCTGCCCAGAGAGACCGATGTGGGGCTCGATCCCAGGACTCTGGGATCATGACCTGAGCCACCCAGGCGCCCCTCCCATTTTGCTTTTATTGGACTCTTACACTCTGTCACCTCAAGGCTGGTATCAGACAGCTAAAAGAAATCCCTACACTCTAGAGCCTGCTGAAATTGTTCAAATTTGCTAATCCTAAACTTGATTGGATTGTTTACCCTGCCATGTCCATTCTTTCCCAGGAAAACCACGATAAAGACTTTTTCAAAATTCTCTACTCTTTCTCAGTCTGTGACTAATATTGTTGTTCCCTTGTACGGCCCTGAGTGGAGTGACATGATCTCCTCCTCTTCAGAAATGTGAGTTATCAATGATAATCATTTCCTGATCTATTGGCTTCACCATACCTGGCTAATAATAAATCCTACATCCTAAGACAGACCTATCTTATATAGATCAGCCAAGAGAAGTCAATTTCACTCCATTATTTCACTCTTATGGAACCAAGACCTGATCTTTCTTACTCTTTGAAGCAACACCAAGGAGTATATATAAATAAAGGTATGCAGTGATACATTAAGTATGAGTTAAAAGGAAGATAACTGGGAAAATGTGAAAAGAAGGCCAATCTTCTTTGAATCAAATGGCAATTTAGCATCATTTAAAGAACTTAGTGGCCGTTTTTCCCAATAAATGCCCTGAGAGAAAGAATAAAAATGTGCAAGTGCTGGTCTATATAAATTTAGAGGTTAAATTTTAAAGCTTTATTTTTTCTTCTATTAATTAGTACAGATTGGAGAAGTGCTGTGAAGAAATGCTAAAGCATAAATCCAATTGGTTCTGGATGCTAAGGATAGCAAGATATTCAGCAATTGGAAACAGAGCTAATTAAAATTAAGATCATGCCTTGAACAAAGGCACTATGAGATGAAGAAGCACAGCCATTAACAATGGAAATTAAAAAAGAATTTAGTTATAAACAATTTTTCACTTGACCAAATATAACTATTGCAAGAAGAACTTATAATATTTGTCATTTTCAAAAATTGGTATGTTAGTCAACAAACTAATATTAACCAACAACAGTAAAAGCAGATTTTATACACTAACATGACATACAAAAGAGTTTTAAGATTGGAGCATCAATTAGATGAACAACAACAACATCAACAACAAAAAACAACAATAAAACAAAACTTGTTCTGTTTTTCCACTTAACCTGCCTAAAACATTGCCAGTTCATGAATGGTTCATTTGGTGACCACACACTCAGAATACCTAAATTTTAGCAGATTGACTGAGATGTGGTATTTTTCAACCTGAAGAAGCTATCCTTCCATTAATATTATTGTAAATATGAACCAATTTCTATCAATGGTACATTTTACATACTACAATACTGCCAGAGGGATTTCTCTCATGAAGAGAACTGTCTGTTGATAAAGAGTAATGCGTGTTTTTAAAATATTGGTTACTTGATTTTTTAAAAATATTTAAATAACAACTAAGAATAAATAATTTCTATTGGTTTTAGATGGTAAATACATTATTTAAAAGCTAAGTCTGATCACAATAAGAATATAGTTTAACATGAACTCTGTAGCATTGTACTATTTGTAACTTATAATTACCAGAGACATATATTTTCAATTTGAAAATCTATAGAAATGATATTAGCTATGGAGATTACATTCAGAAATTTGGCCTGAAGCTCCTAGATTTTGAATTATACTATCACTAGTTAGGAACTGGTTTAATTTAATTCAATTTAATTTAATTATTTAACTTAATTTATCTTTAATTTTTTTAGATTTTTGTTTATTTATTTGACAGAGAGGAGAGAGATCACAAGTAGGCAGAGAGGCAGGCAGAGAGACGGGGGAAGCAGGCTCCCTGCTGAGCAGAGAGCCCCATGTGGGGCTCGATCTCAGGACTCTGAGATTGTGACTTGAGCCAAAGGCAGAGGCTTTAACCCACTGAGCCACCCAGGCATCCCTAGTAACTGGTTTTAGGAAAGTTTTTTAACCCATCTGTATCTAATTTCTTCCTCTAAGTAAGGATTATGGAAGTATCTATCTCCTAGAGCTCTTTTTAGGCTTAAATGGAAACAATATGTAAAACACTTACTAGCTAATGCTGTTTAAACCCCTCTCTTATATTCTGGCCCCTTTCACTTTAGTGCACACAAGTTCAAATTCTGACACTATACCTCATTTTTCTCTATGGCTTTCAATGGCTAAGTCTGCCTTACTTTCTGTTGGCATGCTAGATGTGCTAGTAATCAATACCTTCCATGAGCAGTCTTCCACAAAATCCTCACAGAATGGGTGTGTAAATATCCTCATATTCTCATTTGTGTTTACACAAGTACTAGGAAGCCAATGGAAAAAAATCTTTCGATGTTTATGGTAGAAACCCATTTATAAAAAAATCCAAGCCTCCCTTCCTTTCCCTGGGTCATTTTCCCACAAACCCAAATTCACATGGATTCTCATCTCTGTGTCAGCATCTGTATGACCTCATACTTATATAGTCACTACCTGAAGTGATCCTAGAAAACAGATCTCCAGGATAAGATTTTGAAATGGAAATAAGAAAACTATTGCTGTTGTTAAGTACAGAGTTAATAATATTTAGCATGCTATAGCATTGAAATTACTAAGATTTTCCAAGGTAGAGAACTTGGCATAGGATACAAGTAAAAAGGGATATATTAGTTTATGCAATAGCTCTAGTTTTGAGATACATAATAGAGTTACTTGTTTAGTGTAATCCAAGCAGTGATGATAGGGAATGATAGACTCAAGTTAGCTACCTACCAATTCAAGTCATGAGGTGAAAACCAGAAAGCGCTTATGGCAAGTTTTGAAAAGCTAGACTTCTACAGTTGGAGACAGACTGATCTGAAACTTACACCCAGGACTTTAGAGTAGCTTGGTTACAAAGAAGGATGAAATATACTAGGACTTTTATGTGAGATCCAAATTTGTATGCACAACTGCCTATTGGATGTCTGATGTCCTATCAGCATGTGTCATGTCTTAAATTGACTCACTAGCTGACTGTGTTTCCCTGGGGGATGCATACATTCCATTCATTAAAGGAATAAGGAATGGCTTATTGGTGGATAGGAAAGGAAAAATAATTAAGACAGCAGTGTCAGTCCACTGTTAATCAGGAATGACTGTAGGTAGGAGAAATTTTAAGGAAGATAAGCTCACTATTGTAATGAGTGATGATAGGAATGCAGAGTAGCAGAGGCCCCATGGCAACATCAGTGAAGCAAGGTAGATATACTCCTCATGACGGGGACTCTTCACTGTAATTGTGAACAAAAAGCACTGAATCACAAAGATCTATGACAGTCGCTAATAGACCATAGTATTCTAAAGGCAATGAAAATTGCCACCAATATTCATTTTACTTGACTTCTATATCCAGAAAGGGTCAAGATCTGCTAAATAAAAGGTTGAGCTCAGTGACTACATTATAAAATCATGATCTTTGATCCAGCTTACAAATCTGAGCCATTTCCTTAAAATGTATGTCATGTTAGTTCCTCCAAATAGAGGAACGTATTATTACATTCTCACATAGAGGGCAAAACCCTTCAATGCAAGACCCTTCACTGCCCATAACTCCAATCCTTCCCCAACGAGCCTATCGACATTTTCCCCACCCCAATAAACCTTTTCTATAAGACTAGAGAATTAATGAGATCTTTTGAGGAATAATGGATATGGTATCACCATATGCTATCCTGGTTCTTCTGTTAATTAATTAATTTCAGTCAGAGCAGACTTTAAAGCAAGGAAAGTTATCAGAAATAAAGAAGGGCATTATGAATGATAAAAGGGTCAATTTTCCAAGAAGACCTAACAGTTCTTAACACGTATGTGCATAACAGCAGAGCATCAAACTATGAGAGACTAAAACATACTAATTCAAGGAGAAATAGATGAATCTATAATCATATTTGGAGACTTCCATACCTCTCTCTTAGAGATGGACAGATCTATCAGGAAGAAAATTAGTAAGAACATAGTTAAACTCAACAACACGATCAGTTAACATCTGTATACTCCTTTGTCCAACAACTGCAGAACATTCTTCTCAAGCACACATGAAATAACAGCCAAACTAGACCACATTCTGGGCCATAAAACTTGCTTTTTGAAATTTTAAAAAATAGAAATCATGCAATGTCTGCTTTCAGACCATAATGGAATTGAATTTAAAAATCAGTAACAGAAAGATAATTGGAAAATCCTGGAATATGTGGAGATTAGCAATATACTTCTATATGACACATAAATTGAAAAATAAATTTTAAGCAAAATTTAAAAACATTTTAGACTAAATGAATGTAAAAATGCAACCTATCAAAATTTGTGAGATGCAGCAAAAGCAGCAACATCTTGAAAAAGCAGTATCAGGGTGTGGTGAATTTAATTTTGTGGTAGTCAGAATAACGCTCCACCCTCAAAGATGTTCACACCCTAATCTTTGAAACCTGCAAATATGTATGTTACCTTACTTGGAAAAAGGAACTTCATAGATGATATTTAATTAATAATTTTGGAGGAAGCAATTATCCTGGATTATCTAACTGGACCCAATGTAACCTCAATCATCCTTAGAGGGAGACAGGAGGGTTAGAGTTGGAGAAGATGTGACACTTAAAGCAAAGGTTAGTGATGCTTTCTGAAGGTGGTGGAAGGGGCAATGAGCCAAGGATTAAATCAGCTTCTAGAAGCTGGAAAAAGTGAGGAAACAGACCACACTGTAGAGCTTCCTGAAAGAACGTAGCCTTATAATTCTTTGCAGAACTATTTAAATCTGCAAACGGTGGTCTTGCAGACAGAACACTGATAACCCCTACAAACGCTCAGTATTTATAGTTTAAATGTCTCCTTGCCACTGTTGTTTCTTTATGTGTTCTTATTCATAAGTTTCCTGAGGGGCTTCTCAGCAGCTGAACGGTTATCAATGCCAACAGATATGATGACATCCTGGCACAGCTTACTTCACTCCTGCATCAAAACACTTTACTTTTAAAAAACAATTTGATTTTTGTCATAAATCAATGGATTTGAAGTCATATCACACCAATATACAAGACTGGCATCCACCCACATATTCCCGTGTCCTTTGTCAGGTTCCTGGGTTTTCACAATTAGCTCCCTGACTTTGCTCTAACACATCAACTTTGTTTGAACACTCAACTGCTTTGGAAATTCAGATACTCTGATAATCTAATCCTGGAGTTGACGTTCAGCTTTTCCTGCCTTCTTTTTATATGAGATAAGACCTTCTTTGTAAACTGCTCAAGCTTCAGAGTCACTCTCTAGCTCTACTAATTGGTTTTCAATTGTGTGATAATTGCCCAAAGTTCTTCATTATCTTCCTGCAACTTAGTACAACCATCCAATTTCATTATCTTCTTATTTATCATTTCCCCTGTGTACTTCACATCTTTGAATTGGCAGATGGGCTAGTGCTTTCCTTTTACTATTATTACAACTTTACATCCAATTAAACCTTTTTTTTTTAAATTTTATTTATTTATTTATTTGACAGAGAGAGAGAGATCACAAGTAGGCAGAGAGGCAGGCAGAGAGGGGGGGGGGGAAGCAGACTCCCTGCTGAGCAGAGAGCCCGATGTGGGGCTGGATCCCAGGACCACTGAGATCATGACCTGAGCCGAGGGCAGAGGCTTTAACCCACTGAGCCACCCAGGTGCCCCCAATTAAACCTTTAATAATTGGCTGCAACTTTGTATCTGGAGCTGCGAACACACAATCTACTCCCAAGGCTGAGGTCCTTCGTACTGAGAACGCTCAGTGATCTAGTCCTCAAACTGCTCTTTATATCTGCTTCCTCAGACTACTCCTGGTAAGAATATATGCCAGTTTTGCATCTCCAGGAATCAGATGTTGAGATGTAATTAGGAGTACAACACGGTCATTGGAAGAGAGATACTTTCGGAAGGAAAGGGGCAAACTGGGATCAAGTAGGGGAGCAATGAGGCTGCAGTATAGGTCTGGCAAAAGTTTCTGCCAGTTAATGCTGAGTCTGGAGAAATGATTGGTTGTTAAAGGAGTCCCACAGTGGGTCTTGCTTAGTCTTGGCTAGCAGGTCATTCACAGGAAGTGGCGTGGCCTCAATTCTTAACACCTTTCTGTGTCATAGGCTGGGAGCAGGAGCCACAGATAACATGGCACTGGCTTGAAAATTGATGTAGAACATGAGGAAGCAATGATCCACCAGCCCCAATGCTCACAACTGGGCAGCAGTCCTTTTTTGAAGGTGCCTCTGAACCATACATTCCCAGGTCTGCCACAGATAGCTCAATGCTTCTGAGATTCTTGTGCTAATTTAGTTTGAATTGGTAAACTATGTTTTGCAAATGTACTTTTCCCCTAGATTTCTGCCAAAGATAACTTATTTCAAAGCACATAAAAAACATACCAACATTTTACCCCGTGAGTGCACTCATGGACACTAATTTATGTAAAGTATAATATTTGTTATTTACTAATCTCCAAATCATGTATCCTTGACTGAAGAGTTGCAGAAAGAAAAAAAAAAAGCTGTAATCATGTGTAGTTTCTTTCAGGGATGCTCTATTAAGTTGTTCAGTGGCTCTCCAAAGAATCTGGGAATGTTCAAATAGTATTGCAGACTTTTTACTGCTTTGTCGAACAGAAAATGACATAGACTATTTTTAATTCTTTTTGTTTCATTTACCAAATACTTGTCTTTTTCTTAACCGACCTTCCCTTAGGTTTTTGGTTAATTTTTATCGTGTGAAAAATAAGCAGCAATCCTTTAGACATTTACTGCAGCAGTTTTTATGACTACACTACAGCCTCAAATCTTTAATTTGTTTTGCTTTTAAGCATTTGATGAATGACCCTAAAAGGGTGTTTTCTCCTCCTATGTATAAACTGCATAAAGTATTTCATGCTGTCAAGTGTGGTGGCACAGAGGATAGATATCAGCTGTTTTAGGTTTTTCTTTTCTAGGAAAGTGTTTTTATGGTGTTGTCAAATAACTATCACAGACACATTTCCATGTCACCAGAGTCTAGTCATTTGTTAGACTTTAAGAAATTCAAAGACCTTTATTTTCAGCGACTTGGACAAAATAAGCTAAAATAAATTGGGAAAAATATTTCTTTTTATTTAAAATTTGGAATTTTCAATGTCCTCAATTATTTTCCCCAATAGGAGTTATTTTTTTCAACTTTAAAATTATGATATAAAATGTATATTTCCATGGCACTCTTTGTTCTTCTCTCTCCAAAGAGAACTAATATAAATCATATATATTATTCCCACTATCAAGACTTACTGGACAAAATAATAAGTTTTAATTAAGTTTTTGAACTTAAAGGGTATAGTGATAGCAAAATGGAAAAAGTAAGATAAAGTATAATGGGAGAATGCCAGAAATGTTCAAGGAAAATTGCAATGATTAACTAATATTTAATCTGAGCTCTGTGAAATCCAAGGCCTTCAGTGCACGTGAGTATAGCTGGGAAAAAAAAGGAAGCATCTAGCAACATGGCTTGCTTAGGAAACTATATGTAAGGCAATTGCTGGGATGTGCAAGTAAAAGACCAGGGGTAGAAGACAAATCTGAGCAGGCAGATAATGACAAACTTCACAAGGTCTGTTGTGTATGGTAAAGAGTTTGGATCTTATAAGTGGAAAAGGACAATAAATAATAACAAAATCTACCATATTTCACTGCCTAGAATGTATGCCAATCACTTAATAAGTGTCATTTCATTTAATTTTCATGAAAACCATGCAAGGTAAAAATCTGCATTTGGAGAGTTTTTTTGTTTTGTTTTGTTTTTGAGAGGACTCAGAAAAACAAACAAATAAAAAACTTGACGACTACTAAGTGGCAGAGAAAACAGTGTAATCCAGTTCTTCTAACTGTAATGTCTGCTTACTTTCACCTTTGGATTTTTGAGCCAGTGTGATGGTATAAGTACCAATAAAAATTTATCTGTGTCATAGAAATAGTCCTGGTGGTATGGAGGGGAAAAAGACTTGTGACATTCTAAGCAAGAGATATTGAGTATGTGAGCCATGACTGGACAGTGTGTAAGGAAAGATAAGACACTTAGATATTTTATAATATATAGTCTATGGGGATTATATATATGTAGATTATATATTCCATATATATTCCACTATTCCATAGTCTAATGGAACTACGTTCAAATGTCAATAGAAATATGTAAAAAATAAAAATAAAACACTAAGACTAGTACTGAAACAGTGAAAGAGCCTTTTCAGTCTGAGTGGAGAGAGAGTTATACATAGGTATTTGTCAAGTGGGACAAGAGAGAGAGAACACTCTATTGAAGCAATGCGGAAGTGTCCAATAACTTCTCAATAATAGGGAATTCTAAAAAAATAAATAAATAATAGGGAATTCTGATACAGTAAGACTCTGTGTTAGTCTAACTGTGTACATAATATCTGTATTTGGATTAAAAGCAAAGTGTGAACTTTTTGAACATTTGAAGGACTAATTTTTAAAAATGTTTGCTGTTGTAGCTATTGAAGTCCTGTTATACGTTCAACTTGACATTCTTCAAGAGAAAGTAAAGAAAAGTCCAACTTTTCTAAAAGTATTTCCCATGGATATGGCCAATATTCGTCTTAGGTTTGAAATGTTGCTTAAAAGAAAACACATCAAAGAGAATTTTAAAGACCTGAAAGAGGGAAAAGCAAAGTTTGTGTGAGAGCATTAGGAGAGTGTTGTGTGTAGTGGAAAAAAATAAAATAAAATAAAAAAACACAGAATATCATTAAATATATTTTTTTTCTCTTATTAGAATATAGGAAAAAGAATCTGGTTAAAGAAGATAAAAATTAGAGGTAAAGTTTAATGTGTAAACATGAAGCAGGATATAATAGATTTCTTAAAAAGAAAAATGACTTCTGCTTCAAAGACATAGATTTATGAGTGAAATATACTTGGATCATGTATCAACTGAAATAGTTATTGTGACTATTTTATTTATACTTTATACAACTTGAATAAAGTTAAACGGTAATATAAAAACTAAATAACACAAATCTTAACAGTAAAGACAGAGTTGTTTTTGTTCATAATTGCATAATTGCAATGGCAGAACGCTGCTGAACAAAATAGTCATATACCATGAAACATGTCTGGATTCCACAAAATCAGAGCTTGAGGCAAGAGCTCCCCTGAGGGGAATTTATTCGGAAGTCAATGACAGGCAGCAGGCATGAATAAGTAGAAAGAGTGAAATAGGAAAGGAGGAAAAGGCAATTAGGAAAAGCCAATAGAGGATTATTATAAAGTTGGCTACCATTGTGGGTAATGGTGTACAATCCTACTGGGAATGTCTGAGTACCCTTACAAAATGCATTTCAGAATTGTCTGCTGACCAATGAAAGGAAGGATCATTTATCTATCTCTCAACTCTTACTGATTAACGAATTCCCTGGAGCAGGGGAGGGGGAAATTAATCCCTCTTAGTACCAGTTTAAAAATACTTGAATGTCAAGTGAGCTCCAGCAGTCATCCACATGTCTGGAATCATAAAATCTTCCGATTGCAGGCAAGAGATGCCTGGCACATATTTGAAGTGAGGCAATATAAGCTCCAAATGGGACAAAGGCCACACTGTTTTCTAAAATTGAGGCTGAAATTAGATGAGGCCTCAATCAGATGAGACCAACCAGAGGTGAAGCAACACGGAAGTGTCCAGGATAGCCTTCTCATTCAAGGTGCTGAGTTCTGATCATGCCCCTGCACAAACCATTATCCCCTTCCCCAGTTTAATTAAATCCATCACCAAGTCTTCAATGTGGGAATATCAGTAAACTCTGTAGAAGACAATGCAGGAGAACTAGTAGAACAAATTATATTTATTTTGTAATGGATTTACTCTAATATTACCTAAATTCTTGTTTTAGCTGAATTTTTAAAAAATTTTGTTGTGTTTTTTGCTCACAGTTATAAATATATTTTGAACTCTGTTATAATTCCTTTGTGTTCCAAATATTGTATAGATATGTTTCTTTTCCCAAGTATAGGGCATTTTTAATTTCTAATATTTTGATTGATTCCTTATTTTAATGTACCGTGTATATATGTATTGTGGTAAGTATGATATCTGGCCTTGGATTTTGTTGAGTTTTTCTTATCTTTTCAATAGGGAATTTGTTTACAAAGAAATTTAACAACCATATACCAGCTTAAGTCTGGTAGAGTGCTAGAGTACAAAGATAAACCCTAAGCTAGATGTCGTGCGAAAGCTCACATTAGCCAGATGGTTTATTCACTTAGTAAATCTTAACCAGAGAAAAGTGAGTCTGGACAATTTGTAAAGGCATTAGTAAAAAATATTGGGAGAGAGACTCTCTAGTTGAGAAAAATACCAAAATACCACAAGTACCAAAGAGACCAGAAGCAAAGAAGTAGTTCAGTGTTCAGAAAGTCAAATGTGTGACAAGGCAAGAACAGACTTGGGCAGAAGCCACATTTCTAATGGTGCATCTTAAAATTGCAAAGAGAGTGCTGTCTGAAAGGGAACTTTTAGGTGCTGAAAAAGATCATGGCTTCTATTGAGGCTTGCACATACTCACAGTATTGATGAAAGATTGAGAGGTCAGGTACTTCATGAATGCCTGCATGCTTGCAGTGAGTCAGAATTGTTCCTAATAAATTGTTATGTTATCACCTCAAGTAGTTAACACACTTAACAAAAACTGTAATCTAACTCCAACGAAGTTGTTAAATGTTTTGCTACTTTTGAATTAATATAGCTCACATTTGTGGAGTCTTTATTTCACTTTCCATCTAGTATTTTAATTCTCTCGAGAGATGTATGTGTTGGATGATATTTTCCCAGCTTCATAAATGCAAAAAAAAAAAAAATGCTCAACTCTGTGAAGGAACTTGTCTATGCTAAAACACCTAGAAAGTGTTAGAGGAGGATTTCAACACAGGAAATCTAACTTAGAGCTTGGGTTCACTTTCATATTGCATAGATATTTGTGGCAAAGTCAATAACAAAAAATACGTTATTTTCTACTGCGATGTGATAAAACTTTTTTTTCATATAGATAAAGACACAGATTTTTATTCTGCTACATTTCCAGCACATCAGTTTTATAAGAGAAATAGCCATAATACTACGTGCTGGGCATATTAGATATAATTCTCCTTTTTTGATCCTGCTCAGTATTTCCCACATTTTAAAGATTTGGACATGAAACCCAAAAAATAAATTTCCTAGAGTCACAATACTATCAAGTTAGAAGAGAAAAAAAGATGTCCACATTCTTTACCTTTTACTGCTTTGCCAATACGAGAAGAATCCACAGTAGATGTAGCTATTCCATGCATTACCTTTTGTCTCCATGCTCAGGAAGTGCACTGACACCACAGACTGGATGCTGGGCAGTCATCCCGCAAGACAATGAACGTGTGAGAGTTACTAAATGCCATTACCAAAGTCACATTAGAGGAGTGAGTCTACTCTCAGCATATTTACAAAACTTATCAGCCTTGAGCCAAAGGGAATTCGTAGTGAATGATCCCCAAAAGCATAACAGTAGGAATGGCTCTGATTGGGAATTAGATTCTTTCTATCTCCTTTACTTTCTATTTCCTTTTTCTATCTCCTATCATTATGGTTCACAATGATGTTAAGTTGAACATTTATAAAATACAGAATTTTTTAACCCATTTTCCACAGTAAAAAGACTAAACCAAAACCCATAAACAAAAAGCACTTGGTCTTTAGCTTGTCTAGTTCCAGCTAAGTGGTCTGGGTTACTCAATTAACTATGAGCAAAACCATGATCATCTTACAGTAATTCAATACAATGGAGCAAATTATGTTCAATCAAAGGAAATAATTCCTCTAGTGGAAACTTTTCTTATAGGGTTTTGTTACTCCAGCTTAAAATCCTCTTAATTGCTTTCATCTTTGCTAGTTATGAGATGAGTCAATCCTATCTACATCCTCTTTACCTGCATAAGGCAGAACAGGCTTAAAATGGGCTCAGAAAATATTTTAGGTAAAGAGCTAGAGACTAAATATTTTTGGCTTTGAGGGCCACACAGTTGCTTTCATGACTACTCTACTCTAGTGTTGTAGCACAAGAATGGAGACAATATGTAAGTGGTTGATTATGCCTTTGTTCCAATAAAATTTTTTGGACACTGAAATTTGGATTTTGTATAATTTTCATGTGGCATAACATATTATTCTTTTTTTATTTTTTAAAATTATTAAATGTAAAAACCATTCTTAGCTTGTGAGTTGTACAAAAGCAGGCTGTTGGCTGGATTTTGGTTCATAGGTCATAGTTTGCTGACCACTGATTTAAAGAATAAAATATAGAGAACAAAGTAACAGTTGCCAGAAGGAAAGGAGGTAGGGAGATGTGTAAGAATGGTGAAGAGGAGTGGCAGGTACAGGCCTCCAACTATGGAATGAATAAGTAACAGCTATGAAAAGTACAGCATAGGGAAAATAGTCAATGGTATTGTCATAGCACTGTATGGTTACAGATGGTAGCTACACTTATACACATAGCACAAAATATGGACTTGTTAAATCACTATTTTTACACCTAAAACTAATATAACATTGCTTATCAACAATATTCCAAAAGTACAATTATATATAAAAAAAGTAAAATTGAGGAAAGGAAACAAACAAGGTCTTAATTAAAAGGAACTAGTGGTCAATGTTGTCTATTGTTATTTTATTATTTGTCAAAATTTTTAAAAGATTTTATTTATCACTTATCTATCACTTATGAGAATGCTCTTTTACTATTACAATTTTCTGGGCGCCCGGGTGGCTTAGTCATTAAGTGTCTGCCTTTCGGCTCACGTCATGATCCCAGGGTCCTAGGATCGAGCCCCGCATCGGGCTCCCTGCTCGGCAGGAAGCCTGCTTCTCTCGTTACCATTCCCTCTGCTTGTGTTCCCTCTCTTGCTGTGTTTCTCTCTGTCAAATAAATAAAAACTTTTAAAAAAATAAAACAAAACCAATTTGCTTTGAGCTAATTTCTATTTTAGGCAGATGTTTCCATATGGTCTGTGGTAGCAACAAAGGTATTTGAGGAAGAATTTGAACTTCTGGATTTTAGATTCTTTTTTCTTTTTTTAAGATTTTATTTATTTATTTGTCAGAGAGAGAAAGAGCACAAGCAGTGAGGGAGGCAGGCAGAGGAAGAAGTAGACTGCTTGGTGGTCAAGGAGCCTGACATGGGACTCCATCCCAGGAGACTGGGATCATGACCTGAGCTGACCTGGAGATGCTTAACCAACTGAGTCACCCAGGCATCTCTGGCTCTTAGTTTCACCATTTAAGAAAGTGTCCTGGTGACTTCTTTTAGCTAATCCTCCATGAAATTTAAAGAAATTCATCTTCCTCTGGTAATAGGTGTAAAACCTGGAAGTCTGTTCTCGTTCAGATATATATGAAATTCGCAAATGAACTTTCACCTAATTCAGTGAAGTCTGAAACACCTGCAGAAACTTAGATTCTATTTGGAGTCTCCCACTTAATTCTTGAGTTCTGTGCCAAATGGCTCTTTAGGACCACACTTGCATTCTTTATTGATGATGAACACAACTGTGACCTGATACCTTATTTTTAATTAGAGAGATGGGTGAAGAACTGATCAGAGAAATCCAGGAGGCTTACGCCATTTCTTAAGAGCTATCTGGAGGTATTTGGAACCACAGTCACCATTTATCTGTGCCATTTAATGCTTCTTTGATGAATGTTGTAACAGTGCCTTTTTTGGTCCACTCACTTTGAATAACCATGCCATCATTTATTAAAGCTCAACCCAATTCTAATGTTCTGTTCTAAGATGTGTACCCAGAAGAGATCTAAATTGGATAAAGGCCTCCCTTTATACCAAGGGGAACATTTGAAATATCTAAAAAAAGAGTTCTGTAATGAATAATGACCAGTCTTTTTCTTTTTGGTACATACTCTGGAGTATTCCATTCTATATCATCAATATAACAGATAGTGAGGTCTAATTATTTTACTCATAACTGAAGAAAAATGCCAAAGAGTGATGTAGTCATTGTACACGATGATTCATCCAGGATCCCCCACCCCACCCCTGCCCCGGCCTCCCCCAATTCATATGGAAACACTGCATTGCCTGGGAAAACATCTTCCTAGGATATAGGTCAAGATGGTGCATCTTTGATGAACAGTTTCTATGATGCTGCTTTGGCCCTACCCATGGGTATAACTAGTGGTATAAATTTGATCTGTGGAAAATTCTCTTCCACTTTAATTATGTGAATACTGCCTCTGAAATATCTATCTGGCCTCAGAGAACATTGGGAAATATTTTATTGATGAACATCTTGATATCCCTTTAACCCTACTTAATATTACTCTTGGAATAGTTTAAGTCTCAATAATCATGATCGGGGGAGCACCTGGGTGGGTGCTGGGTTAAAGCCTCTGCCTTCAGCTCAGGTCATGATCTCAAGGTCCTGGGATCGAGACCCGCATTGGGCTCTCTGCTCAGTGGGGAGCCTGCTTCCCCCTCTCTCTCTGCCTGCCTCTCTGCCTACTTGTGATCTCTCTTCCTCTGTCAAATAAATAAATAAAATCTTTAAAAAAAATAATAATCATGATTGGATATGTGGTGTTTCTCTGTTCTTCTGAATCAAAGAGCCGTGACTTATATTTGCCATGGATTAGTCCTGCATTTTTAGAACTACAAGATCTGAATAATCATATCATGCTGGTTTTGGTGCCATTACTTTATTATACTTCATTTTATTATACTTCATTTTATCCCCTTCCCCCAAAATACAAATGACCTGTCCTTCACAGGTCAGAAGCAAGCACTTTGATAGATTCTTCCTCTTCCTTCTCATCGAAAAAACATTTTGAAATCTCATTTCTGTATTTCATGGAACAATCTCAAGTTTCTGCATATCATGTAAGAAAGGGGGTAAATGCTCGCTTATTGTTTCTGCCCTGATAAACTTTGTGCTTACAGGTACTGAAGTTTCTGGTCAACATGAGTACCAAGTCCTTTAGAACATTTCATTTAAAGAATTTTGTTCACTTGGTTTTAAATATGTTTTACTTTGATTAGTGAAGCTGTTATTTCTCTTCAGTTTATTTATCTTTTTCTCTGAGAGTATATTTTTTGAGCCAAATACACTGTAAGTTTGGCAAACAAAAATAGACTTTTTTGTCACAATGCAGAACATCTCCCAAAAAGTAGACACCTAAGGTCATTGTAGCATCTAAAAAAAAAAAAATACTTTTGGGTATTATTTTTAGCTAATTTACCAGTTACAGAGATTGCACAATTTCAGTTCTCATGAAAACTATAAATGTTTTTTTTTCTAATTCTTATATTAAAAAGTTATGCCAAAGAAGAAGAAAGAAGAGTAAGATGAGAAAGGAAAGATTTAAGATTGGATAACTGGATTACTTACCAAACTCATCCAAATCACCACACTCTTTTTCCTACTTTATATTTTAATTTTGATTTCTTATATTCTTATATATCCTAAAGAAGTTGCACCATGCTATCCCAATTTTTAAAAATCCTTGTGAAAGTTATCAAGAAATTACTATGTATTTAAATTCATTAGGCATATGAAATACATGAACATAGCAAATATCTTAGAATATAAATTATTTAAGGATGAACACTAATAGTTAAATTTTACTTAAAAGCTTTAAATATTTAATACCTTTTCTTTAAAATGTTGCTTTAGATGTGCAGTCTAATAGGTTAAAAATATGAATTCATCTAACAATTATAGCAGAGCATTATTGTGAATATTTAATACCATATTTTCTTTAATTTACCTGAACAAATATATGTCCTAGGTTCCATCAGAAATGAGTATTTATAACAAGTCAAATCTCATAAACATGGCATATCACTTATAAAATGAAATTCTCATTTCAAAGTTTGGATAAAAACTAATAAAAATTCATCATTCACAGAATAGTTTAAAATGATTTATCTATTTTCAAGAACTTTTTCAATTGATTCCTTTTTCCTAGTTTTTTTTTTCCTTTTCCACTGCTTTGACTTGGCATCTTACAAAGTAGCTGTAAGTGTATATAATATTACAGATTACTTCTTTATTCCATTTTATGTAAAAATCAAGGGCTACCAATTAAGAGTCAGAATCTATAGAATAAACATTTTCATTTATTTTTATTTGTAAAGATAAATCTTCATGGTTTGCTAAATAAGTTTTCTTCATTGGAAAAATTTTTGCCGTGTCAGAAAAAAATGTCCTTTGGTGTCTTCTTAGGAAAGTGAAAAAAGTAGAGAGGAGACTTATTTGCTATTATTTTTCAAAAATTCTTCACTTTACCATTTTTTAGACCCCCAACTGGTACTACATTCTTCTTTGAGAAGTTTGTGACAATTATGTAGTCGATTGATGATCCGCATACCATTACCTCTTCATTTGGGCCCCAAAGCATGATGGTGGTATTTCACTGCTAAAGGAAGAACCAGTGTTAACCTAGGCGTGATCTTTTCATTTTGAGACAACATGGCACATGAGTAAGATACATTACATATTGTCTTACACATATAAATCACTCATAAATTAAGAACTTTTTTTTTAAAGATTTTATTTATTTGACAGAGAGAAACACAGCAAGAGAGGGAACACAAGCAGAGGGGATGGTAGCGGGGGAAGCAGGCTTCTTGCTGAGCAAGGATCCCGATGCGGGGCTCGGTCCCAGGACCCTGGGATCATGAACTGGGCTGAAGGCAGACGCTTAACGACTGAGCCACCCAGGCGCCCCAATTAAGAACATTTTTATGATTGATTTTGAAACTTAATTTTAGAATTTATCAGACTCAAACATAGCAAGACTTTCCACCTGACATAAATTGTAAGTTTAGATATAGTTTTGAATAACATCTTATCAAAATAAGTTTGTTTCTGGTAAATATTGATATTTTGAAAAGGTTACTGTATTTTAATTATAACATTTGTAAACTTTAAGTAAATAAATACCTAAATTTTCTTAGCATTGGAATACATACCTTCAGGAAATCATCTGTCATGGTCACTGCATCTTGCTTCTATATAATTTAAGGTCAGTCAGTTTTGATAGTTTACAGAAAAGATTGATAACCCTTAATCTTCATTAAGCTTCTTTATTGAAGACCATCAAGATTTAATTTTTTTTTTAATCTTACCACTTGGTAGATAAGTGGCTTACAAGCCCCTTCTTTTCTAACTTTTCTAATTAATCTGAATGTCATTTGGGAGGGCAGGGAATAGGAGGGCTTTTTTTTTTTTTAAGTCTTGCAAGCTAACTCTTACAAATATGTTTTTTATCAATGTCAACTCCCAGATAATGCCATGTGTGCTAATCCCTAACCCTCTCTACTGTAGCGCTTTAGGTTGTCTTTAGCTTTGATTTATCAGGCAGCTGACCCTGGCCTAACCCTGTCAGCTTTAGTTCAGAGGAACTCTCACAAAAGATAGGCCTCTGATCTGACAAATTGATTGGCTGCAAGGAACAGTTTAACTGGAAAAGGATCTCCCTAACAAGTGATAAAGCCCTTTTATTCCCAGCTTACAGCTTTGGGTGTGTGGGCGGAATTTATAAAACGTCCATCAGAAGAAGGAAACATGAGTAATCGGGAAGGCTGAATATAAAGGGAAGCAATAAAAGGCCCACAACTTTCTGGTTAATGATAGTTCTGAGAATACGAGCAACTATATTTTATTTAAAAGCCGTTAAGTGAAGGTTAATTGAAAATGATCATCCTAATTAGAAAACAAATATTAAAATTCTCTTAGTGTTTCAAAGCTAACTTAAGTGGAGCATGATAATTAGACACAGGGATAATAAATTACAATCCATAGAAAATCTATTGATCAGATTAAGGAACAGGTTGCCACAATATCCTTTGCCTGATGAAGCCATTCAGTAACTTCTGTCCATGGTACTTTGATTCTTGTTACATAATTTTGCTACTAGCAATGACTACCCAGTAATTTTTTATCCAAAAGGTTTAGAGTTAAGTTTCAATTTCCATTAAGTTTCAAGAGATAGAATTTTTAAAAAATTGTTTTAATTCAGAAAAATATTTTAAAAACCAATATAAAATCCAAAAGATTTATCCTTTAAAGTATTTGGTCATTTTAAAGATTTTATTTATTTACTTGACAGAGAGAGACCACAAGTAGGCAGAGAGGCAGGCAGAGAGAGAGGAGGAAGCAGGCTCCCCACTGAGCAGAGAGCCCGATGCGGGTCTCGATCCCAGGACCCTGGGATCATGACCTGAGCTCAAGGCAGCTGCTTTTTAATTTATTTTATTTTTTTAAAATTTTTATTAACATATAATAAATAAATGGTGGTATTTCACTGCTAAAGGAAGAACCAGTGTTAACCTAGGCGTGATCTTTTCATTTTGAGACAACATGACACATGAGTAAGATACATTACATATTGTCTTACACATATAAATCACTCATAAATTAAGAACTTTTTTTTTAAAGATTTTATTTATTTGACAGAGAGAAACACAGCAAGATTATCCGCCCCAGGGTACATGTCTGTGAATCGTCAGGCTTACACATTTCACAGTACTTACCATAGCACATACCCTCCCCATGGTCCACAACCCAGCCACCCTATCCTTGCCCTCCTGCCTCCCAGCCACCCTTAGTTCGTTTTGTGAGTCTAGGAGTCTCTTATGGTTTGTCTCCCTCCCCATCCCTTCCTGTTTCATTTCTCTCCCCTACCCCCCCAAACTCCTGTGAAGGCAGCTGCTTAACCAACTGAGCCACCCAGATGTCCCTAACCCAATTTGTGAGTAGTTTTCTTGTTTAATGTAATGCTGACTATTGGTTTTAGCAAAGAAGAATGAAAAAGGTGTGACAAAGGTAAAGCAAATAAAAGGATAATAATCTCAATGATATGACCCAGAATATGTATAACAAGGGAATGAAAATACAGTGTATCTAATACAATATGACCCTTGAGCATATTTTGTATGCAGAAACTTAGATTTGATTTTGTCCTTTTCTTGCTATATTAAGTGGCGATTTTATTCCAACTTCAGAGTTTGAGGATTAGTGAGAATAAATGTGTAGAGCATCAGACTGAGATAGTAAATCAAGAGTGTTTGCACTGCTGGAGTCCTTGCTTGTTAAACATTACTAGTTTATGTGGATGGAAATTTCATCAATGACCTCATCATGTTACATTAGATACAATGGGAGTAGAAGACGCCATTGTCCAACTGCCAACATTCAGATGCTCAGAGATATTTGCACTCTGTGCATCCTCCTAAAATAATAAAGCAAGCAAAGGATCCACGGACATGTAGAAGTTGGGAAAAATCACACATATGTACCTTAGTTGAAAAGACAAACTAGAATGCTATAAGCTGAGGTGGTGGGAAATGATCAACTCTCTTAAAATATACATTTTAGAAGCAAGTGTTGTCTTTTGTTGGTTTGTTTTAAATGACAATGGCAAAAATTTAATCCTCAAAGAGTAAATCTCAATCGTGAAAATAATTAGTTTACTTAGAATAACACTTTAAGAATATCTTGTAAATGAGGAGCTCTTGGGACACCTGGGTGGCTCAGTGGGTTAAAGCCTCTGCCTTCAGCTCAGGTCATGATTTCAGGGTCCTGGGATCGAGCCCTGTATTGGGCTCTCTGCTCGGCAGGGAGCCTGCTTCTCCTTCTCTCCCTCTGCCTGCCTCTGCCTCTCTGCCTGCTTGTGATCTCTCTCTCTCTGTCAGATAAATAAATAAAAAATCTTAAAAAAATAAAATCTTAAATGAGGAGCTCTTGGGTTCATATTTAACTAAAGCTTGTTTCTCTCTTGGTACCAACCTAAGTAAATTTTTAATTGTCCTCTCTTTGACCTCTCCCATTTCTCAACTCTGACTTCTAGCTCAAAACACCTACTTGTACCTGCAGACTCCTTTTATTCTCAAGCTTTCATGAACTGAATATATCCATTTCTTTCTAGCAATGCTCCATCTTCTTTCCTCCAATTGCACGATTGCTCTAGGTAAAAATAATAGCAATAATGATAATAAAAGAAAAGGAAAGTGAGTGTTCCCTTTATGCTCTTTTGATCTAACATTTGGCTGAGACCCAGAGACATTGATGTTCTCAGAGACACTATTTGTATCATGAAGATTCCCTTTTGTTTATAAGTTCAAGTGGAACCTTTTGAAAATACAGATCTTAACAAATGTTAAGATAGTAAAATAGTACCAAGACCTGTCAGATAATGCTATGGAAAATGCTGCAAAATCCCATCATAAAGTACTATCCATCTATCTTTACATTTTTGATTAGACTACATCCCAAGTCACATTTCTATATGTAACAAGGTACAGAGTATATCTAGATTTAGAAAGAAAGTCTGAAGATTAACTCATTGATAAACTTTTATTTTAGAAAAAGCTTCTGTACATCAATCATTGTGATAGTAGTTCAGACTACAAAATTCATAGTAGTATTTTATTAAATTTGAAAGCATTTTGGTATATATTTATATGAAAAATATGTTTATTTATTTATATGAATTTATTGATTTATATGAAGAAAACATTTGGTATATATTTATGTGAAGATACAATGTTTCTACTTCTTTAATGGAAAATTGAGTGACTTATTTTTTAAAAAGTAACCATTAACTAATTTGAAAGCACAAAGGTTAAAAGCACAGACTAGACACAGATTCTTAAAGGTGAATTTTTTTTTTAAATTTTTTCCATTATTCTTTTTTTTTTAAAGATTTTATTTATTTATTTGACAGAGAGGAGAGAGATCACAAGTACGTAGTGAGGCAGGCAGAGAGAGAGGGGGAAGCAGGCTCCCCGCTGAGCAGAGAGCCCAATGCAGGGCTCAATCCCAGGACCTCGACCAAGATCATGACCTGAGCCAAAGGCAGAGGCTTCAACCCACTGAGCCAGGCACCCCCAATTTTTTTTCATTATTCTTAAAGGTAAATTCTTAAACATATTTTGCATCCAACTAATTTTTTTAGAGAACTAGCGTTTTAATATACTTTATTAAAGTTTATATTTCATAAACTACATGTTTGTTATGTTTCTGATTTTAGTGCTAAGATGTATGATGTTGAATCATTCAGTCAAGCTAGTTTTGATCCCCATGGTTTTCAAGCCAGTTAGGTTATTTTCAGCACAGTATGAAAGAATTTTCACTTTAATTCAAGCCATTTGTTCCTGTAACATCAATATATACATGACAGTGTTAGCCAAGATTTTGCCAAATATGCTGTGATATACAATAAAGAGAGGGAAAAGTACCAAATTATATTATCTGTTTTTGAGTAGAAATCATCCTACCTAAGAACGACTTTTGAAGTCATACTTCCTTAGCATTTTAAAATGTAGCTGCTTCCAAAAACTTCACACAGACTTAATTATATTTTCTTATACTACTACCATTTGAAGTGAGTTTATAAAGAAATGGGTTTTATTCCTGCAGTTCTTAATTATATCTTAGGTGTACATAAGAATATATCTTGTTGTCTAACAGATTGTAAGTCTAATTCTTTATAATGGTGTTAAACATGTACATTTGTTCCCTCTACCTGAAATCAGTCTTGGACTGTTTAATATCACTAGTTTCACATTTCACCAAAAGGGAAAACACAAATAGCTCTGCTATACAGCGTTTTGCCCATGAAATGTTTCCTAGCAAGCATTGCCATGTCAAATGTAAGTGGATGGGATTTAGAAGATTAGTCAAACTGCTTTACTATTTACCTGTGAAATTTGAGGTCTTGAGTTCATATAACTAAATAAATTCCCTTACAAACTATTTCTCTGAATTGCTAAGTCATAAGTAAATGGCCCTTTACAGAAACAAAAAAAGCATTTTCTTGACACATAGCATGTAATTACTAAACTTCTAACAGTGGTGCTTTAAAATACATAAGTTTATGTAAAAATGGACCCATAATAATACTTTGTCAACCATTTTGCTTTTCTTTATCTATGGGTCAGGAAGTGTTTTGCTCTTTCCTTTATTCTATTTTAAATATTGTTGTAACAATAAGGGGCTATGATTATCATTTTATTTTTTACAAATGGAAAAACTTGAAGCAGGTTTCAGATGTTTGGTAATTTTTAAAGTTATTTTTGACAGATGGTTTTCAAAAGGAACAGCCACGACAGTAAGAGTAAACCAGTATCTGAATAGTCATTAAAGACTTAGGTCAGATCCTCCACAGGGAGGCAAATACAATATTTTTTGTATAATTTTTGTATATTGTCCAATATACTTTACAGACAAAACTCAAACCAATACACATGTTTTCAAAATATTATTAAGGTAATAAAATGAAATAAAAGATATTAAAATATATTTTAAATTATTAGTTCAAGTTCTTTTGACATGTAACTGACTACTTTAGATCTGATTAACTTACTGACATCTAGAAAAATTATCATTACTAGTTTTGATTGAAAGTCATGGATGGTACACTTTTATATACACTCGATCCTAGATTCATTTTTTTTTTAGATTCATTTTTATAGCATTAACAGTACTTAGCTAAAGGCTATATTTAAATCACCATCTAGAAAATTAATTTTTAGATGTAAAATTTTTTGAGTTTGTATAACTAAAATGCATATAAGTTTAAATATGCCTGTGTACATATGTGTATATACACATATCTGAACACATACATAGCTCTATATATACACACACATTCAATTTTGATTATGTCTAGTAATGATGACAATAAAGAATTTGTAATAATGAAGAATAATTAACTCATTTTTTTCCAAGTGGTTTCTTTTCATTTCATACTATTAGTGTTTGTTTCAGATATGCTAAATTGACTGGGTTAAGTTTCTTCTTTTTCCCTTTTTTTGGACATTCCTTGGAATACTGTCTACTATAATTACTCATAAAAAGAAGTAGTAGATGTCAGCAGAAGTGAAAGCAAGTAGTAAAATTAATATTTTGAAAATTGAATGGTATCATCATTGGAAATACATGTAATAGGATTCATAGTGTACAAAGATATTACTATAATCATAAATCACTGTAGTTTTATATATTTAAATCCTCTGTCCCCAAAATTTCTAGTTGCCCTTTACCTTACTTACTTATACTCTGAGAGTCCAACCTCAGAAGTGAATACACATTGTCTGAGACTTCTAAGACGGATTTATTTATTTACTTATTCATTCATTTATTGCATAAATATTTACTGAAAACAAGTACTATATGATACAAACTTCCAGCCATAAAATAAAAAGCTATGGAGATGCAAAGTACATCTCTCTTTCTCTCTCTCTATATATATACACATATATGTATAGTTTTTATATACATAGTATACATAATATTTATATATATTGTCAATAATATATTGTGATAATTGTGTATGATAATAGATGGTGCTATACTTAGTATGGTGAACATTGACTAATGTATAGAATTGTCAAATCACTGTGTTGTACATCTGAAACTGGACAAAAGTTTCACCCTTAACAATGAAAAGGAAGAAAAAAGAAGGAAGGAAGGAAAGAAGGAAGGAAGGAAGGAAGGAAGGAAGGGGAAAGGAGAAAGAAAGAAAGAAAGAAAGAAAGAAAGAAAGAAAGAAAGAAAGAAAGAAAGAAAGAAAGAAAGAAAGAAAGAAAGAAAGAAAAAGAAAGAAAGAGAGGAAAGAAAAGAAAGAAAGAAAGAAAGAAAGAAAGAAAGAAAGAAAGAAAGAAAGAAAGAAAGAAAGAAAGAAAGAAAGAAAGAAAAGGAAAGGAGGGAGGGAGAGAGGAAGAAAATAAGCACTGTGGTAAATTTTCAGGAAATAATGGTGACCAAGATGTAAATGGCCAGGAAGCACAAAATCTAGAGGACTGAGCAAGGATTGAAAATGTATTTTATAATATGAAAAAGGTTATAGAAGAAGTAAATATTGCTACCATACCATGTAGATGAGAGAAAATACTTCTTGTGGAGGTAATCAGGAAACTCCCTATAGAAAAGTCAGAAATAGAACAAGTGTAGGAGTTGATCAGACTTTCCTTTCTATCTCTTTCAACAGGAAATAGCTAGTAAAAACCAATAATAAAGATAGAAATATCAGGTAAACTGAAACAATAGGATAAATGTAAGCAGCATAACTGAAGAAAAAAGTGCAAGGAAGTAAAAAGAATTCTTGTATTCAAATGGTAAACTGAGAAGGTATGGCGGCATTTTGATTTTACAGTAAAAGCAGTGTGATATCATTGACAGAAAAGATATGGTCAGACTTGTATCAGTCATAGCTCTTAGTCAACAGTGTGGAGAATGAATTAGAATCAGTAAGAGTGGAATATCTTCTGTGAAAAATAAAGAAAGCATATCATGCTTTTCATAAGCATCTCTCTATATATATATTTGTATATGTGTGTATATATATATTTGATTCTTCTACAGAATGATATATAGCTTATTGTTATCTATGTATAGAAAAATGTTAGTGCCAAAATGTACATCATCTTCAAATTGTACAAAAAATATTTTCTTAATATGCTCCCGTTTTGGATTTTTTAAAATAGGCAGTTTTGGGTTGAAACACAGAAAAGTCAGCTTTCTAATTAGATTTGATTTTGTCCTAATTTCAAGGTTATGATTGATCCATTAACTACCACTCATGCCAAACATCAGTCAATGGATACAAAGCAGCAAAATCATGTCAAATACATTTAATTTCCAAATTCCACATAGTTTTCTAAATGCTACAGTTATTTTCTCAAAGACATTTTGACATTTTGATAAATTTGTGGGTTGATCTCTATTTCTCTTGCAAACAAAATGCATTTCACTCTACTAACTGATTATTTTCTTCCAGTTGATCAGTTCTTTTTGAATAACTCCAGTTTTCTGGTTCAGAGTCACAGACACTTTTTTTTTTAAAGACTTTATTTATTTGACACAGGGAGAGAGATCACAAGTAGGCAGAGAGGCAGGCAGAGAGAGAAGGGGAAGTAAGCTCCATGCTGAGCAGAGAGCCTGATGCGGGGCTCGATCCCAGGACCCTGAGATCATGACCTGAGCAGAGGATTTAACCCACTGAGCCACCCAGGTTCCCTAACAGACACTTTTCTCTTTGAATTTTATATTTACATCTTTATATTCAAAATACAGAATTTGTATAGTTTCCTTATTAAGAGTTCTTCATAATTAAAATAAATTTAGGAGTTCCTGGGCAGCTAGGTTGGTTAAGCACCCAATTTGATTTATGCTCAGGTTATGATCTCAGGGTCATGAGATTGAGAGCCCTGCATCAGGTTCCATGCTGGGCATGGAGCCTGCTTGATTCTCTCTCTCTCCCTCTGCACCTCTCCTCCCCTTTGCTATGCTCCCTCTCAATTTCTCAAAAAATAAATGAATCCAATTTAATAAATTTAGCCAATTGTGTTATAAATTTTTTAATGGTCCCCAAATGCATTGTCTTTTTTAAGCAGTTACTTTCCAGGCAATTCCTTCACGTTAAGAACATACATCAAATATGATATACTTATTTAGTAATGAAACCATCCATATTTAAATTGAATAGTTATGCCATGTATCCTAAACTAAGACTATTGCTCTTCATAATTGTGATAAATATGCTTAACATTGTTTTACAGTATTTTATGTACAAATAATATTTACAAATGCCTTTTCTCTATCCAATATTGGGTTGAATGTAACTGAAATGAACAAATGAACAACACAATTGTGGTTCTTATATATGTTATTTTAGTTTTACTGCTTAGCTTCTTTATTTGGAAAACAGAGGAATGCAAATTTTTCTCTTCATTTACACAATTGAAAAGAGTAGTCATGTTCTTGTTTTTATGTGTTCTTGTTTCCTTTTCTATTTGGATTATTTAAATCTCTAGTGTCTTCCTTGACAATTTGTTCTTTAATAGTTCAAAGTAATTTCATACTCTGGGGTAGATTTTAGTTTCTTTTGCACTATTACAGACTGAAATATCATTTTCCTGTTAACACCTATTCACAATTTGTGAGACATGCACCACCTTACATAACTCATGCATCTAAATTTGAAGATGAATGGATTTTCAAAAATGATAAACGAATCTTACATGAATGTGTCTTCACAGAGTTATTTTATGCATTTTAATGTTTCTTGCTAATGAATGTTTGGAACTCAACAGCAGTGCATACTTTAGATCTTTGAAGATGACTAAGCAAAACAAAGACTATAACCCCCATATTAGAAATCTGAGAATAATTATCTTTGACTATGAAACGAAATGAAAAATGAATTAAAAGAGTGGCTATGGTGAATAGAGGAATGTCAATTGGCAATCATGTTTATTTCATTTAATTTGTAAAATAATATCTTGCCATCCAACTTGTACACATCCATTGCTCTAAAGCTGTGCTGTTTAATGCAGCAGCCAGTGCAAACACTGAGTGCCTGAAATGTAGCTACTGTGGTTCAGGAATGGGATTTTCAATTATTTTAATTAATTAAACTTAAACTTGAAACTTAAAGTTGTATAAAATAGTTTATCCATTAAAAACATTATGGCTTTGCTGTGACACTGTCACAATGTGACACATTGTACTGTCAAACGTACAGTGACATTTCACTGTAATCATTGCATCATGCGGTATTATGGCGGTAGTATAATGTGTCAGGTGCACAAGTAGTTTCTAATATTATACATAAACACATCCTTGTTTTAGTAAATATAATAGTATTGTTTCAATTCAAGTTATTCTTTGACTATACTGATTTAACATGATAGTATGTTTATTTGAATACTTTTATATGGACAGCACAAGTTAGAGAGCTATTTATGTACATTATTACACTTTTAATATTTTATTTATTTTTAAGATTTCTTTTATCATTTGAGAGAGATAATGAACAAGGGAGAGAGAGAGAGAAAGAGCACATGAGTAGGGGGTTAGGGGCAGAGGGAAGGGGAGAAGCAGACTTTCCTCCTGAGCAGGTAGCCTCATTCGGAGCTCCATCTTAGAACCGTGGGATCATGAGCTGAGCCTGAGGCAGACACTTAACTGACTGAGCCACCTAGGTGCCCCACACTTTTAATATTTTAATTGTAAGTGCTAATTATTTTACAAGTATTTATTTTGCTTATTATTTTATTTACAATGTATTTAATTTAATTATTTTTCTCATGTAATAAATATGGTCAGAATTAAATTTAAAATGAACCTTTTTAAAATTAAATTTAAAACAAACTTTACTTTGATACAGAGTCAAGTAAGGATAGAGAAGCTAGTACTGCAATCAGCACATTAAAGTAAACAGACTGGAAGAAGGTATTTGCAAATTTCATGATTAATGGAAGTTGCCTTATTTGGTTATAGTAGAGCAAAATAGAAAAGCATTTTGTTGGGTTAAAATATTAAATGAAATAAAATGGAAAATATTATGAGATATTTTCAGTAAATATACAATAAATTTGGTGTTTTCTGTCAGCAGTCAAAAAGAATAAATATGATTTTGTGTTTATTGCCAATGATTACTATTTGGGTGGTTGAAGAGTTTCACGTTTCAAGTTTACTCTAATTTCCAATTAAAGTTTTTCTTGAAACAAAAGTAATGCTTGCCAATATTCAATTATTAATTATTAAGTACCATAAAGTGGTCAAGTGGGTTATGCTTTCTCACCAAAATCCCAATGTATTTGAATGAAGTAATGTGATGCTTTGATGGTAAGGGTTTATTTGCAACCTAGATAGGTAGATACTAAGACATATGTAGAAATTGCAATTTTTCACAATGCAAATTTGTTGTAATGACTCAGATATTTTTCAAATATGGATAAATGTGGAGGATAAATTGTCAGGGTTAGTAAATTAGCTGCAAAACTACTTTTTAAAAAAGTTTTGGAGAATGCTTTGCTGATATGGATAAAGAGAGTGACTTTAACCTATTAAATTTCTATTTGAATCTGATGTTAATGCTACTGTGTTGATATAAGAGTTTGCAAATTGATATAATGGGAAGAAATATTTTTGAAACTGATACACTTGTCCTTCGAAGTCGAATCAATTTTTTTAAAAAGATAAACCCATTTGTCCATTTGGATACAAATATTAAAGCAAAATTATTTTTAGTGTTGATCCAATTATTGGAATTTTTTTAAGACTTTATTTATTTATTTGAGAAAGAAAGCACAGAGGGAGAGTGAGAGACAAACTTCTGCTGAGCAGAGAGCCCAATGTGAGGTTGATCGCAGGATCCTGAGATCATGACCGGAGCCAAAAGCAGACGCTTAAACAACTGAGCCACCCAGGTGCCCCAGTTATTGGAAATTATTAAGTATGCTTCAAGCAACTTGGGTATATGAAGTTACTTTTTCACATGTAAATTTACGAAATCTTAAGTAGAGATCAAATATTTTTGGTGAAAATTTAGCATTTGAATTAGATAAATTGCACATATAACAAGTACATTTCAAATACTTGTTATTTTAAAATGCATTTTATATTTTACCTCTTGAGATAGAAATATTTGAATATTAGCTTCAATACAACACATTAAAAGTAATTTAAAAAATGACATGCGTGACTCTTGTTATACTTCTGTTAGTCAATACTCTTATAATAAGAAAGATTATCAGTGTGGGGTAAACTCTTCTATAAAATATTCCAATGATATTCACAGACTTTTGAACTGGAAATCATTCCCAGAACACCAGAAATCTAGAAATGTGCTGTGACTTGGATTTGGTTTTTATTTTGTAATCACTGACTCCATAATCATGTATATTTTCAGGTTAAAAGAAATAGGAAGACCATAGTAAATTTAAATGAAATAAAAAATTTGAAGCATCTACAAGAATACAAAAGATAGAATTGTTTAACTGAGTCAAAAGAAAGGCAAATGATGAGCTTTGTGGATTTACTCATTTGCTTCACTATTTTAATGAAGAGGATTATTTTTCAATGAATTGCTATAAACATATTTATAAGCCAAAGATAGAAGAAATAGTGTTTGCTACAGTCACCTTTCTCTTTCTTTTTGAAGAATATAATAATGCTTGGGGATTGTAGGCTACATATTGAAAAATGTTTCTTGGTAAGTTTCAGTTATAATTCCTTCAAATGGTAAATGTGTAAGGATTTTCTTCCCTTTTGAAAGTATCATTTGAAGGAAATTTTTATTAGTTTTGAAATTATTTGTGGCAAGAATGAGGGAATTAAAGCTGTAGGAAAAAGACAATAAAATTTCACCCATATAGGAACAATAAACCTGGTAGCTCACTTTTATAGTTCTGTGTGAAATCTTAATAGAGAATGCCATTGCTTAGATGAAACTTTCAAGTACTAAATAGAATTGTTCAGTACTAATACTTAATATCCCAAGGAGTCAGTATAATCCTACTATGGTCAGTGTAATATAGAAATTCCTAATAAGGCACATAGATTCTCATTAAATTCAGTTCAGACTTGCCACCAAAATTTCAATTTATGCAGTCTTATTTTAGTGAGTTAGATTTTAAAAAAATAATATATGTAAAATGTGTTCTAGGATAATAGAATATTTTTATATTGAAATAAATAATGATTCAATAAATAAATTTTTAAAAATCTAAACCAAGAATGCAATTTATTGTCCTTTGAATCATTTCACTTTTTTTTAAGTCCAAAGTTTAATTTGAGAGGAAAGAGAATCAACACTGAAATTGATAGAGCCTGAGGCATTGATAAAAGAAGCTTCAAGATATCAGTTTAGATTTACATCTTCAAAGTGAGAATAACTTTAACTTGTATCACTTCTCCTGTTGTTAAAATCTTTGTCAAAAGAAAAAATGTAAGATTTTTTTATGGCTTTTTTTCACTTTACTCACCAGAATATTAATTTGTATTTATTCTTACCTATGATGATATATTTGAATGACTGAAAAGGAATATTTGACTTCAAAAGCCATATAAGCCCTTGGCAATAGTACTGACTGTAAGGCTATTTAGGGGAATCTTAAGGAAAACACAACATAAAAACTCTTTAGTTTTATTTAGTTACTTATTACACTTTTTTTTTTCAAGATAGATTTTGTGAATATAATCTGGAGTTAAATTATTGACGTAAATGAGAGACTTGTAATATATCCTTACCCACTGATGGTTTCAAAAACAGGAGTCTTGTAGTATGCATTAGGATGTTGACAAGAGTCTACATTCAAATTTGTATTTTTGTAAGGTTTTCACTGGAAGATTTTATTTTAAACATCATTTATTGATAGTTAAGTTTGGCTGTTGTCTATGGGTTTAAGGATGGAATTACTATATGCAGTAGAGAATCCCTGCTAACTTCCTTAGAGAATCTGGCAGTGGAGTTAATCAAGGATTGATTCCCCCACAAAAAATAAATCCCCAATTATACCATTCCAGATGAAATCAGAAGCGATGCATACCAGAAACTGACACTTCAAGCGTGGTTCTTTGTATTGCCAAGTTTATTCTTAGAATCACTATAGAGCTCAAGCCAAACTATCTTATTGTGCAATAATATAAGCATCAGTCTCCAAATCTAGTTACACTCTGCCGACAGGTAGCTATTTAGGGAGACCATCCACAGGGAGTGATTGGAGTCCCATCTGTTTAAGAACTGTCTGCCAGTGATAGCAAAAGATAGGAAAGATCCATCATTTTAAGTGGGGGATCAATGGTTGAGAGCATACTGTAAAGAAGCAAGTCAAGAGAGTGTTATTTTGTATTGAGGAAAAGTTAGAATGATATTGACCCTCTCTAAGTCATGTACAATTGGATTTAGGGACACGGTTTTTATTGTGAGTGCACCATGTAACTTGTTAAAGTCTTTGACACAGCAGTGAGACAGGGCACTTCAAGTCTCTACCTATCATTAAAAAGAATAAAAGTATGTCCATTCAACCACTCTTCAGAGAAAAAAGAAAAATGTCAATGTTATGTGACTCTTAGATCTCTCCTCTAGTATCTTTCGAAGTGAAACACACAGTACAAATTTAATACTCAAACACAATTTTCTCCCATCAAGTAGATAGGCTGTCTCCTTGAAGAGGGTATGGTTCAATCAATCATGAATCATAGACTAGTAAATCAGGAGGATACCTACATTATCGTCTATAAAATCTTTTCAAATTAAACAAAAGAAACTAAGTGACTACCTACATGTTAAACAAACAGAAAATCTAGTGAAGAACAAAGGTGTAACTAGAACCAAATATTCTTTAATTTAGTACATTATTCTTCTACAATATGATGTCATTCTAGTAGCCACTTATAAATAATTATATATTGGGAAGATATAATCATTATGTATCAAACAATAGCAAAGTAATGCAATAAAATCCACTTATGGAGAATATAGTGACTTGGTATCCAATATTCATTCCTCTTCTTGATATGCTTCATAGGATGAAGACTAAAAAACTCAATTCTTCAAAATTTCTTGCAACTAACATTTCCTGTTATTAAAGCTCAGTCAATTGGATGAATTCATACATGTTTTAGAAGTTGACAGTAAATGCTAAACTTTTGCAAGCATTACCATGGAAACATTTGAGGTTTCGGGGGGATAATATTAACCAAGTTCTTCACATGTATCCCTGGGTGTTGGGATTCAGGCTTCAATTTTGCTTGGATCTAACAGACACAGTCTAATTCTAGAGTCAATAATTCTGGGAGATCTTTCTTATGCTTTCTTCACAGTCATCAACAGGCACAGTGGTTTCCCTTAACTATGGTGGACTTAGCAGCTTCCCTAGCCTTTCAGTTTAGTAATATTTTCTGATCTGTCATTCCTAGATGCCCCATCAAAGGAAAGTCTGTTCTTACTACCTTCTAAAAATTTAGTTAGCATATATTATCTTTTTTTCTTTGTTAAATATATTTATCTTTTAGCTTGAAATATTTGGTGAGGTTTTGTTACCTACAACTGAACCCTAACTAATATAAATTTGTTTGGCATATTCTGTGTTTACTAAAATGTTCAAATAAAGGGGTATGAATTAAGACTTGAATATTACAAGAAGGCTTCACAAGGAAAATGGATTTAAAGTTAGAATTCAAGTCAGCTAAGATTTTGATGGCCTAAGGAATGAGGAAAATATCAGTTCAGAGGAGAGAAGTAACCTGAATTGATGTCAACAGAAATGAAGTTGCATACACCTACGGAATGTCCATTACATGTTGAATATTATGAATACAGTAGTTCTGAATTACCATAAACACTGATTTGAATACAGTGGAGACTATGTTTGGGAGAAATGATGTATATACAGTTGAGTTAATAGGAGGGAAGTAATATGTTGGCTAACTGATTCTGAATTCAAAAAAAGAAAAAAAAGGGAAAAATAAATATTTGGTAGAATTAAAAAAATAGAAGGGAAGTAAAATAGAGAAGGCCTTAAAAATGGGAAAGTTATTGAAAGAAATAGTCTTTGAAGGATTTTTGAAAAGGAAGTGACATGATAAAATCACTGTCTAAAGCATAACATGTGCAGTAATATATAAGACAGTAGAGGAGCTTGACTAGAAGGATATTAAGATTAATGATGCTGGAAAGGGAGGCATAAACACAAGATTGAGGTCTTTTAGGAAGAGATGGTATCTATAGCATAGAGATTCATTTTAGCGAGCAGTTAACTTTAGAAGATAAACCTTAATAAATATTTTCTTATAAGGCTCTAGTAGAAATGAGATCACAGGTATAAATAAAAGGTTGTATGGAGCTAGAAAGAGGGCAAATGTGTATTCTATGATATAGGACTTCTCAGAAATGAGAGATGTCCTCTGCTGTGTGTAGGCTATAGGAAAGTGAAAAGCTATAGCAGTTTGAACCCAATGAAATAAGATGTTTGAGAAGTTTATTTGGGGAGTTCACTAGGAAAATGATTAAAGATATGGACCAGAAGAAAGCCAGACAGTATAAATTTCATATAGGCCAAATATACCTATAGTATTCTATAGCCCGGGTGTGACCATCAGAGAAAAGGAATTTAGATACTCTACAAAATGTGTGTAAATATGTTAACTCCAGACAATGTGAAAGATAAATAAGATGAAATAAACGGTAATGTTAGAGTTTCTAAACCAATTTTGGTGTCTCATATTAATACAAATAACCTCTAAGAATGGCACGTGTCATAATTCTCTAGTTTGTTTCCTTTTTCACCTAATGTTTTGAGGTATTCCACAATTTTGTGTGACGAAGGCAGCCCAGATATCCTGAAGAGACTTCCTCCTGAATGCGGAGGGACAGAGTGAGTAACCCCTGATACCCAAATGGATCAAAGGATGCACAGGATGCACCTTGTCTAGTTAGCCTTGCATTAGAGACATCTCTATCAGTCACATTTATTTACTAGGCTCAGAAGTTATCTTGTCAACATCCTCCTTGGCCCACATGAGTGGTAGAATCTGGAGGGCCACAAGGACCAAAAAGAAGACTACCTATCCTTCTCCACCTTACATTAAGGAATCTTAGTGGGGAGTGGCCAAGGGTGGTCAGGGGTGGTCATTCCTAGCAGTGTCCCCCAGTGTTAATAGAGAGAGCTCAGTAGTATCCTCAGGTTGTATAAGGGAACAGGGGGTTGAATTAGGAGAAGGAGAACAATAAACAAGGGATTTTACAGGCTCTAGGAAAGGGGAATAGTTAAGCTATTCCTGGTCCTATCTCCCTCAGGAGTAGGGAGCAGCTTTCTCTCTCCGTATTTTCTTTATAATAGTGATTTCCATCCTCATTCCAAGCAACACTGTGTTTGGAGGATAGGAAATCCTCTATCTTCTCTCTTTCCCCTGATATTATCCCTTTTGGTAGTGTCCCCTCTTCTCATGTATACAGAAGAAAGAGGATGTATCTAGTTGCTATTGTCTACTATTCTCTAACCTCCTGCCCCTCACTGCCCACATACCCACATATCCACACCCATACAAACACTCCATTATGGCCTGAAGAACAGACTGGGAAGGAGAGGTCTTTAGCAGGAGAACATAGAGGCATGAATTCTTTGCACTGAGTTTGGACTTGTCCTTGGTCCAAGAGGAAGACTGGTGAAGTCAATGACTCTGAGAATTTCTGCCATTCACATGTATCCCTGGGGCTGTGGTAAGTAACTCTCAGTACACAGTCCTGCCTGAAATAAAGCTAGAGTTCTCTCTGGTATCTCAGGATCAGCAGTGCTTGAGCAGTGACAACCTGAGAGTGACAATGAAGGCATATTTGAAGGCATATTTGGTATGTTATACCAAGCACTACTTAGAGAGAGGCCTTTGG
The DNA here is from genome assembly GCA_028646535.1 of Procyon lotor. Classification (NCBI taxonomy): domain Eukaryota; kingdom Metazoa; phylum Chordata; class Mammalia; order Carnivora; family Procyonidae; genus Procyon; species Procyon lotor. Next base: position 148,399,315 of record CM053603.1, read on the forward strand.
GGGCTAGCTGTTTGCATTGTACACTCAGCAAGATCTTGTTTGCCTCATTCCAGGGAGTTTAGGACTTATATTTAACACAATTTGCTTTACATAGAAGAAGAACAGAGAGGGATGGGTGTTATTCATACCACATCATCAGCCTTATTTGAAGACAAATCAGTAAAGCCCATATAGGCTAAGAAATTTCTGCATTTGTTTAACAAATTAGTGAATGAGCTGAGTATTGAACCCACTTAGAAATGAGGCCCAATGTTTCCAATTAATTCCCTCAACAAAAATTTATGTAGACCTTCTGTGGGTCAGGCACTGTATAGTAAACAAAATTGGTTCATGTTGTCACAAAACTTATAATCAAATGAGCAGATGGGTAGTATAAAAGAAAACAAAAAGAAAATCTATTGTATATATTGTATGTTACCAAGTAAAATCATGGTAAGAAAAATATGCAATAATAACATAAAAGGAGCATGTTTTGGATACAGTGGTTGGCACTCAGCACCCATTTTAAATGTCCTCTGGCATAGCTTCTATTCTTCAGAGACTAGAAAACTTGCAGTCAGGGTTTTGGAAACTCAGACGTTGAAGGTAAAAATGAGGCTTCTTGGGCTGTTTGTGCCATAAAGCTTAATTGTAAAGAAATCTAGTATGTTTTTCCTACATTGTAATTCCAGAATCCAGTCACTTGTTCTGTAGGAGTTGGGGGGATGTGGCAGTTGGTTGTAAATTCAGTTTATTGATGATGTGATCATAGCAGTATGATCTTGAGGTCAGTACCGGTAATGGCCTTCTGATTATCCATCTTCCTAATTATGGCATAGGCAGAGGCTATCCCGGCTGGGCAGTTAGCTGCTCTTGTTCTAGGAGTAATTGCTGGTGGTCCTTCCGACTGCTTATTCCTCTAGAGCTTCTGAAAATTTTCTCTAATAAATCTATTTTTGATTAAAATGTCCAGAGTTGTTTTGTATTTCCTCCTGTAATTGGGGCTTAACTGATAAAGCGAACTCATTTAGATTCATTTTTATTAGCAACAGCATTTCTGAGGACATGGCTTTTATACTGATAAATGAGGAATGAGTAGGAGTTAACCAGCTAATGACTGGGTAATAGGACCTTTCAGGCAGGGGAAACAGCACAAGCTAAACCCTGACACTGGAAATAAAACTTCTCTAAAGTACTGAAGATAAGGCAGGATGACTGAACTGCATGGGGGCAGACGGGTCTCGTGGAGGATGATGCTAGAGAAGTAATTAGAGTATCATATAAGGACAAATAATTTGAGGTTTATCTAAACGTAAGAGTTGGTGACTGAAGACATGAAAAGAAGGAGAGTAATAAACACTTTTGTTTGAAAAAGATTTCCAAAGTTGATTTTAAAGACTAGATTTAGAAGGAGCAAAAATGGTTACAAGGAATTAAGTTAGAATACTATGAAATAGTCTAGGTGAAAGTTGATTGTGATACAGAATAGGCAGATTGTAAGTAAAAAAAGATAAACTGGCAGATTTAAGATACAGTTAAGAAGTGAAACTGGCAGGACAATAAGGCAGAATGATTTCTTTTCCCACTTCCCTTTAATCCCACACCCAAATCTGGGCTGTTAATACAACTTGACAAAGACCAGCCCAAATCAAGCCAGCCAGGGAAGAGGAAACAATATTTGTTTGAACAGACAGTGACTTTATTTTTCTCCCAGGTTACAGCCCCATTCCCCTAGTACTGAGTGTCCTCATTTCTGAGCGATCTATACTGACTGCTTTTCAGAGAGAGAGCAAGATGATAGGAGGAGCTAGGGAAATCTTCTCTCCAATAATGCATACTATGTTCTCTATTTCCGTCCTTTTCCAGACATCAATTTCTTATTTCTGTTTGTTAATTATTCTGAAATATGTACTACTTATCCATTTTTCCCAAAAATAATAAATATGCCTAATACCAATAAGGATAAGTAGGTGCAGGTACTGCTTAAACACTTCACATATATTAATACAGTTAGTTTATTTCTTGCAGCCACCTAAATATTAATGCAATTATTTCCCCTATTTGAGAGATAAGGTAACTTGCCCAGATTCCCAGATAAAAATAAATGCAATTTAATCTGAGATAGTCTGACACCAAAGCCCATATTTTTAAATATTACTGTACCTGATTAGTATAAGTTAAGAAAAAATATCTATAAGTTTGTAATTCTTACCTGGAAACAAGAGTTACTGTTAAATATGGATCTTAAAGTTTAAATATGTGAGGTATTGTGTGTTTTTTAAAAATGCACATAAAATAAACTCTAATTAAATTTCTAATCCATAATTTCATTTTTAAGTCAAAAGTATCATCATCTATCCTGTGGAGAAAAATAAACTTATTTTTGAAATATTTGCACCTTTAATTAAACCTAGGATCCATTAGTAAAGTTCTCATTACAAGTGTTTCTTGCAGTGATAAATTTGCTATTGCGCTAAATACTACTCTTTTGTCATAGATTATTTTTGGTACAGTTAGCACATTATTGGCCTTTCCTATCATACTCACTAGGTCACATACATGCACACAATCACAATGCAGGGCTGTATGGAGAAAAAAAAAAATGTGAGCTATTTTGTGAGACCACGTCTCCAGTGCATGAAAGTTCATCTAGAGCTTGGAGCCAAAACTAAATGGTCACTTGAAATTATAGTTTTCAGAGAGTGAAATATTTATGTTGCCTCTTTCTTTTTAGTGTAAAAATGGTAACTGCAGACATTGTGAAATAGTGCCAAGAACTTTGGTTGGAAAGTTAAAAGAGTGATCTCTTGCTCTTCCACAAAATACTATTTAGGCAGCTCTTTTTTAATATCCATGGATTTCAATTCCTATATTTCTAAAATGGCTGGAGCCAGATGATGTCCAACACTAATATATTTAGTTATCAGTTAGAGATGTTGCTCTCAGAATAAGCACTAAAAGAGTCCCAAGAAGTAATTATAGAATGTAGTTAGAGAGGATGCTCCAATCATGTGATATTCACAGGGAAAATACTTTGCATCAATTAGGGTTATTATTAGCAATAGTTAAAATTGCTTTACATAAATTTGTCTTTATATATTTTGAGACCTTCTTATCAATTGCCTACACATTTAAATAAATATTTCCTTCTGGGGAATTGAAATAACTATTTAATAACTCTCTTTTTGTTTGAAAATTCTTGGTCTTATAGAGAAATCTGCATTAATTTCACATTAATATAACTATACAAGCTTGTTTTTGAAATTTATCTCTGCCAGAAATGCATCTTTTGCAATTTTTTTCCAGTACTTTTGTTAACTACATGTTTAGCTATGTCTCATGTAAGACAAGATTGGATTTTTAAAAAAAGCAAATCTCAAAACAATTGTCTTTTAATTGTATTGTTTTATCCATTTACTTCTACAATAAATACTCATATATTTGGATGCATATCTATCACCTATTTTTGTGATTGTATTTGTTCTGATATATCTTCTTTTTTTTCTCTTTTCTTGTGTTCTCTTGTTTTTTGTTTTTAAAAATTTTATTTATTCATTTGACAGAGAGCACAAGCAGGAGGAACAGGAAAAGGAGAAGCAGGCTCCCTACTGAGCAAGGAGCCTAAGATGGGGCTCGATTCCAGGACCCTGGGATCATGACCTGAGCAGAAGGCAGTTGCCTAACCAGCTGAGCCACTCGGGAGCCCCTCTTGTGTTCTCTTGTATTTGTAAATTAAATTTATCATCTCATCTTTTCCTCAACTAGTTTGTTGTATTCATCACTCTTATTAGATATACCCAATATTTTTTATTATTCCTTTCATAGTGAATCTAGATCACTTACCTTGCACATCACTTGACTTTCCTTAATGGGAGTCTGAAAAATATCTTGATTTTACCCTTTCTGTTAGTTTTTTAGGGCTACTATAACAAAGAACCACAAACTGGGTGGCTTAAAAAACTGAAATTTATTATTTCACACATTTGGGAACTAGAAGTCTGAAATCAATGTACCTGAAGTGTTGGTTCTTTTTGAGTGCTCTGAGGGAAAGATCTGTTCCAGGCCTCTTGGGTTGCCCGTATGTAGTTATCTTCTACCTAAGTCCTTTCACATACTCTTTATGTGCATGTGTCTCTGGATTTCAGGATTAATTATGCTTTATTTTGAAAGTATGTCTGAGAGAGGCTGCATCTGCTTGGCTATATAAAAGGATGATTTCTTTCTGCTTTTGCAATCCTCAGCAGATTTTCTATTATGTATATCACATATTTTTTTAATGCTTCATTCAGTTAAAAAAACAAACTGTTTTCTTTCTCTTGTTTTGTGGAGAAATTTTCTGGGATTTTAATTTTATTTCCCCAATAATACATATTCAACCTTCTCAATTTATATTACATGTCTTTTAACCTGTCTTTCATATATATTTTTTCTTCTCTCTGTGCTGCACTATGAAAATTTTTTTCATTTGTTCAGTTTATTGAGATATAATTAACATATATAATTTTAAGGTATATAACATAATAATTTTTGTCTTTGTTTTACTTTATTTTTATTTTTTTTAATTTTTATTTAAATTCTAGTTAGTTAACATACAGTGTAACATTAGTTTAAAGTATACAATATGGTAATTCAAAACTTCCATGCAATACCCCATGCTCATCACAAATATTGCCCTCCTTAATCTCTGTCACTTAATTAACCCATTCTCCCACCCTCCTCCACTCGGGTAACCATTAGATTGTTCTCCGTAGTTAAGAGACTGCTTCTTGGTTTGTCTCTCTTTTTTTTCCTCCTTTGCTCATTTGTTTTATTTCTTAAATTCCACATGAGTGAAATCATATGGTATTTGTCTTTCTCTGACTAACTTATTTCATTTAGCATGATATTCTCTAGTTCCATCCATACTGTTGCAAATGGTAAGATTTCATTCTTTTTTATGGCCGAATAATATTCCATTGTGTGTGTGTGTGCGTGTGTGTGCGTGTGTGTGTGTGTACCCCATCTTCTTCTTCTTTAGCCATTCATCAATAGTTTCCATAATTTAGCTATGGTAGATAATGCTGATCTACTTTTGAAGCCAACTGTTTATCTCTTTGGCTATGTCTAGTCTCTTTAAACCTACCCTTTGAATTTTTTTTCAGTTAGTACCTATATTTGCCTTTGTAATGAATTTTCTTTTCATGGTTGCTTTGTCAGTAGTTTTCCTCAAATATTTTCAAGTTGCTTTTTAATTTTTTAGAAAATAGCAAGAATCGGGGCGCCTGGGTGGCTCAGTCGTTAAGCGTCTGCCTTCGGCCCAGGTCATGATCCCCAGCGTCCTGGGATCGAGCCCCGCATCGGGCTCTCTGCTCAGCAGGGAGCCTGCTTCTCCCGCTACCATTCCCTCTGCTTGTGTTCTCTCTCACTGTGTTTCTCTCTGTCAAATAAATAAAATCTTTAAAAAAAAAAAGAAAATAGCAAGAATAGTTTATTTTTCCCTCATACTCTTTTTCCGTTAATTCCAGTGTAATTGTTACAGGCCGGTTGCCATACTTTTTATATACATTTTCTTTTTGTTTTTAATTTTATTTATTTGACAGAGAGAAACACAGCAAGAGAGAGAACACAAGCAGAGGGAATGGTAGCGGGAGAAGCAGGCTTCCTGTCGAGCAGGGAGCCCGATGCAGGGCTTGATTCCAGGACCCTGGGGTCATGACCTGAGCCGAAGACAGACGCTTAACGACTGAGCCTCCCAGGAGCCCCAATACTTTATATATACATTTTCAATTCAGCTGTCTAATTTCTTGGTGACTTAGAAATATTTTATGTTAAATTCTTTTTTT
>CM053603.1:148405615-148428313 GCA_028646535.1 Procyon lotor
TTTTTTTTTTTCTTCCCCTAATGTTATGGGCCTTATTTTGGAGTTTTAACATTGTAATAAAAGCACATTCACATCCTAATATCACATTCCTGACACTAAGAAATAAATAGTACATTTTAAGAATTACTATAAACTTAGATTTAGCACTGGTTTCTAAATACCAAGATAAGAACGTCAGTATGCAGATCAAATAGAGCCTTTAAAAGTAAACTTTCTACCATCTTCCTGACAGGACACAATTTTGTAACTTGGTTCAAGGTACTTGCCAAAGTTAGGCTCTGATCTTCTCACAGAAATTGAGAGAGGAGCACTATTTTCCTTGATTACATTTCAAAGAGATGGCTCCCAGGTCCTTGAGAGAGACAGGCTTGGGTTATAAAACTGGCAAGAAGCTTTTAAAAAAGATTTGCATCTCAAAGAGGCAATGAAAAGATTTACAATTACAAGTTTTCTGAAGTATTTGCTCTAAGAAAAGGTAGTTGAGGGATTTAAAGGCAGGGAGAAGCCCGTCTAATATTTCACCAAGCTGAGGGGAACATTTAAGCTATCTTGGTTGGAATTCTCACTTTCTTCATATTTTACTCAAATGTCACTCACCTATTTCACTTTCCCTGGCCACTCTACAAAATAAACCTTCCCCTGCTCCCAGGATTCCCTGTCCCCATAGTCCTGCTTCATTCTCTCCCTGGAAAATATCACCATCTGAAATATGATATATTTACTTTTTGTCAGCTATCTATTGCTATGGAATGCAGCATACCCAATAGAAAATAGAAACCTCAGAAACATACAATGAAGGGGACTTAGAGAGCATTTATTAGCCTCCCCACCAATTGCCGGTGATGATGTGATTAAGATAGATATTGCCTGTGTCTTCAAAGAACTTATCTGTTTTTGTGTGTAGGATGTTTTCTGAAGCCCTATATATCTTAAAAAATCTTTATTTTGTTTTCACATATAAAAAAGGATTGAATCATGATACAGTTGATGGATAAATTGTTACTCTCTTTCCCTTGTCATTTGAAATTATCACTTAGATTTTGATACTTTGTTGATAATTAGCCTGAATATTTTTTAAAGATTATTTATTTATTTATTTAACAGGGAGAGAGGGACCACAAGTAGGCAGAGAGGCAGGCAGAGAAAGAGGGGGAAGCAGGCTCCCTGCTGAGCAGAGAGCGCTAAGGGGCTTGATCCCAGGACCCTAGGATCATGACCTGAGCTGAAGGCAGAGGCTTTAACCCACTGAGCCACCTAGGCGCCCCTGATAATTAGCCTGAATTTTTATAAATCTTTTTCCCTTTCTCCATTTCAGCCTCCGCTATATCTCAGGAAAATTTCTTTAAGCCCTTGATTTTTTCCTTCTGTTATAATTGATCATCTTATTTTGTTCTTTTATCTTTTTATTCAAGTAAAATTAACATACAGAATTATACTAGCTTCAGGTGTAAAATATAAGTGATTCAACAATTCTATGCATTTCTCAGTGCTCATGAGGATAAATGTACTCTTACTCCCTATCAACTATTTCACCCATCCTCCCACCCACCCATTTCCCTTCTGGTAACTAGTTCGTTCTCTGTATTTAGGTTTGGCTTTTTGTTTGTTTCCTTTTTCTCTTTATTTATGTGTTTTTTTTTAATCTTTAAAGATTTTATATATTCATTTGAGAGAGAGAGTATAAGAGAGCATGAGAGGGAAATGAGGGACAGAGTAGGGAGCCCAACACGGGACTCAATCCCAAACTCCAGAATCATGACCTAAGCTGAAGACAACCACTTATTGGCTGAATTGACAGAGCTACCCAGGTGCCCTATTTATTTATTTATTTATTTATTTATTTATTAATTTGTTTTGTTTTCTTTCATAAATTTCACATATGAGTGAAATCATATGGTATTTGTCGTTCTCTGGTTGACTTATTTCACTTAGCATTATACCCTCTAGGTCCATCCATATTGTTGCAAATGGCAAGATTTCATTCTTTTTTATGACTGAGTCATATAATATATACCTGTGTATATATCACATCTTCTTCATCCAGGAAACTTGGGCTGTTTCTATATCTTGGCTATTATAAATAATGCTGCAATAAATAAAAGAGGGCATATATTTCTTGAACTAGTGTTTTTCTTTTCTTTGGATAACTGCTCAGTAGTTAAATTACTGGATCATATGGCAATTCTATTTTTAGAAAAATTTGAAAGACTTCATGAATTTGCATGTCATCCTTGTGCAGGGACCACGCTAATGTTCTCTGCATTGTTCTAATTTTAGAATATATGGTTCTGAAGCAAACACTGTTGTTTTCTTTTTTAAAATTATTTACCCCTCAAAAATGCTTGAGCTGCATTTTTTCCTTTTATATTGGTCACATGCTTTCTTAGCTTTCATCTTTAGTCACCCTTTCTTCTGTACTCTAGGAGAATTTCACTTACCATCACTGATTTAATTTTACACAGTAGTAATTCTCTTTATTACTGTATCCATTTTTTTTAATCTGTTAGTCCATTATTGAAATTTATTTTTTTCTTTTGCACTGTTTTTTTTTTTTTTTATTTTGGATTGTTTTCTTTTCAATGTAAACTGTCCTCCTTACCCTTCTGCATGGCATTATATAATAACTTCCTAATTAAGCTTGTACTAAATGTTCTCTTCTCTTTTCATTATTTCTTAAAATAAATTCTATAAAAAATTCAATAGACGTTCATAGCTGCTGGTGGTAATAGTAGTATTACTATTGTTTTTTTATTGGTTCATTACGTTTTGGAAGCAGGAACTTCTGTGATTCAGCTTTATATTTTCAATGAGAATTCAACAAACTCTAATTTATTCTTTGATAATTTAACTTTTATGATTACAGATTAAGTTTTGTCATTGCCAAACTTTCAGTGATTTCTCATTTCACAGTAATGGAATTCAATCCAAATTTCCCTCTAAATAAATCTACAATGTGGCTACACCCTAATTTACAAACTTGCCGCCTTCTTGCCTGAACTCTGCACAGAGCTTCTGGTCTAATGTAGAACTATTGACTGTCACCTAAGATCATCCCACGAATTTATCCCCCTGCTAGTTTGTACAGATTATTGCCCAGACCTGAAATATATACCACCTGTCTCTACCTTTCATCAACTTTTAAAATCTGCAAACATTTATCTCAAAGATACATCCCTCAAAAGGTTTTTCTGATTCTTCCACTCAAGTGTCTTTGTGCTTCTCTTATGACACTTGTCATGTGTCATATTTTATGGTTGTCTGTGAAATCTATTAGCCTTACTACCTTACTAGCCTTACTACAGGAAAATTTTCTTATGGAGGTTACTTTTAAATATTATCCATCTTCAGGAAAAAAAATGGTAGTATCTACTCTATGATAGTTTTTGAACAAATATTTGTGGCATGTAAAAGAACTTTTTTTTTGTCTTCAAATATCTCAGTGACTTCACAGGTCCTACTAAATAAAAATAAATCTTTAATATAGTATTAACTGTTTCCCCTTCTTCTTTCCTGGTAGTCAGGATTCAGCCATGATTTATTTTATTTTTTTTAGTCTGCCCATTACTAATACTCAGACAAATTATGAGAAACTTGGCTGTTTGTACAACACCATACATTTTCCCATTTTCAGGTATTTACTCATGCGTCCTTATCTTAGAATATCTTTACACCTGAAAAAAAATGAGTCCATTATTTTAATGGAAGATTAACTTAATCTTTATTTTAGACTTAATATGAGATTCAATCACCCTTTCTTCATTTATAGCTTTATTATTTACCTCATCTTGAGTAATTCTTCCTTTTCAACTTCCTATGGTTTTTCATTCATAATACACATCACAATTTTGAATTTTATTACTATCAACTCAATCTACTGCTTAATTTCTACTCTATTATTAGCATTATAAGTGATAGAACTGAGTTTTTTTTATTTTTGACACTTTTTTAAAAGATTTTATTTATTTATTTGACAGACAGAGATCACAAGTAGGCAGAGAGGCCGGTAGAGAGAGAGGGGCAAGCAGGCTCCCTGCGGAGCAGAGAGCCCAATGCAGGGTACAATCCCAGGACCCTGAGATCATGACCTGGGCCAAAGGCAGAGGCTTTAACCCACTAAGCCCCTTTTTCATTTGTATAATCCTCTTAGAACACGGCTCATGGTTTTCCATCTATGAAAGATATCAAATAACTTTTTAAAATTTATTTTTATTGTAGAAGAAATACATGAATGAATGGGAAAACAATGCTATTCTAATAAAAAGCATACTGAATGTTAAAATTGAAACATAATAATTAAATTAATTACCTAGAATTTAAAAAGTCTGATGATGTAATATGAATTGTACAAAGGTGATATTTCTATAGGCCCATATATTATTCTTTCATCCTTTTAAGTAGAGAAGCTTTTGAATAGTCTATAGTATGTGGCACCTGATTAAGTGTTGCTTTATAACTTTATAACTCTACAGCAATTTATATGGAAAGCTCTAGTTGGTTTTTTTTTTTTTTTAAGATTTTATTTATTTATTTGACAGGGAGAGAGATCACAAGTAGGCAGAGAGGCAGGCAGAGAGAGAAGGGAAAGCAGGCTCTCCACTGAGTATAGAGCCCGATACGGGGCTCGATCCCAGGACCCTGAGATCATGACCCGAGCCAAAGGCAAAGGCTTCAACCCACTGAGCCACCCAGGTGCTCCAGAAAGCTCTAGTTCTTGTACTGACTATATCAAATATAGTCTGCGTTCAATGCAAGATTCTAAAGCCACCAATTTCCCATGGCATGGACATGGAATAGTAAGGACATACATGCCTTTTATTAATCATCCACGGGATGAATCTTTTTAGGTTAAAACACTAATTTTTTCCATTACTAGTCTACCCTAGTTTTAACCTTTTTATCTTTTAATGTCCAAACAATTGGAAGACAAAAATCTTCCTTCTGTCATAAAAGAATGAAAGTTCTTATCTTAGCCAAGCAAATGTAGTTTTCAAAAGGATATTTTTTTCCTATTCCAGTCATCATAAACACCATAAAACTCTACAAGGGGTGTGGATTTTATATATATAAAATCTCTCTCTATATAAATCCATATATATAATGTATAAATCCATATATATAAAGTATATATAATCCATATATAATGTATAATGTTTATAATGTATATAACAGAGATAGACTAGAGTAGTAATAATAGAGACAATAAAGACATCATAGAGTAGTAATTCCCAATGATTTAATTTGTAAATTTTGTTCTTGCTGATTAACCACACAAACTGCTATTTGAAGTACACAGGTTTTGTGCATTTTATATTTTTGTCATTGCTACTGATCCCCAAAGTACACTCTTCCTATATAATAGTCCTATTCATCTTTGCATTCTCAGAACATGAGCAATATATGGTTTATAGTGTTGGAGACAGTTTTATGGAGAGTTTTATAATATATGTACATATGCTATAGGTCATCCAGAGGAATTCTATCAACAAACCTACATCATAAAGGCACCAACAAATAAGTCAAAGGGAGAAGGAATTGGGAGCAGACCCACTCTATTTTTGCAGCAAATCTCTCTACTTTTGAGTACATTTATTCTCAGAAATAGAGAAGCCCAAGACTAGAGAATAAGGAGTGACTCACTTCAGAAGCCAGTACAATACTGCAGTGAACTTCTCCAACTGCATATAGTAGAGATCACTTTTTGGAACTTATAAGGGAATTTTTCTAAAGGAAAATGCAGACTTTGGAAATTTGCCAAGTCAAATTTCCATTACAATATATTTAACATTACATAGAAAACATAAAGCCTGAAAAGTTAAAAGATGGAAAAATTTTTGTTATTAATAAAATAAAGTGCAAATAATTACAAGAGGAAAAGAATAAATTGGAGAAAAGGTCACGGTCACTTCAAACAGGACAATTTACTCATGAATCACACAAGGCAGAGGGACTCTGAGCTAGCTACTCATGCCCTTCTAAAACAAACAATAACAAGGAAAGTGTTTAGGACTTGAAAATTAAATTATGTTCTCTAGAATACAAAAAAAGTAGTTTAATAATCAAGATAATGTAAAATATGAAAAGACCACGAAAAATAACATGATAAAAAAGCATTACTTTCATTTTTTAAGCACATCAGTATGTATATATATATATATATGTACATATGTATATATATTTTTTATATATACATCAGTGTGTATACATATTTTGAGATTTGTTTATTTATTTGAGACAGAGGGTACGGGCAGGCAGGGGGCAGGGCAGAGGGAAAGACAAATCTCTAGCAGGCTCCCTGCTGAGCACAGAGCCTAATGCAGGGCTTCATCCCAGGACCTTGAGATCATGACTTGAGCAAAAACCAAGAGTCAGCCCCTTAACTGACCTAGCCACCTGGACACCCCAAGCACATCAGGATATTTGAAAACCAAATTTAATTTTGTTGTTCCTACTTTGAGAAAATTTCTGAATATGCAAAATGATGGCTAAAATGTAAAAAACTGGAATATAATTTACTTGTAGTCAAGTGATTTCAGAAGCAAAATTACAAAAATAGTTTTAATATTTTCTAGCAGGAATATTTTTAGTTTGTAACATAGGTTTATTTGATATGCTTAATTTGATGGAACGCTTCCAATTGTTAGTAGTTTGGGCTTATGAAGTTTTAAAAAGAGCTTGGTTATTAGTTGTTTTTTTTTTTTAAACGTAGGGGTATATATGAACTTAATCTTCAACAATCTTTTTGTCATCACCAGTGAGCATCTACCATAGGACAGCCGCTAAACAATCGAGGAGACAGAATGATTCAGCCACTGGCCATCCGCCACCTGTCATTGACCATCCCAGGCTGGTACACGGGTTCATGAATGCAGTCTTGGAAACAGAACTGGAGGATATGCATAACCCTAAGGCCTAGTCAACAAGTCTTATCTAACTAAACTACTATCGGGTGTCACACATACCCAAAACAAAGACTAACAGCAAACTGCCAATTCAATTTCTCAAAGAGATCAAGGTGCTATTTGCTAATGAGTTAATTATATTGGATCCATTCCACACTGCAAGGGGCAGTGATTCATTCTGACTGAAATTAATACATTCTGGGTATAGATCTGCTTTCCTTCCCACAGTTCTTCTAACAATACAATAATCTGAGAGCTTACATGGTATTTGATTTACTGACAAGGGACCTTGCATAACATAACTATAGAACAAGGAAACTTTCTTTATTTTTTTAAAGGGAGGCATGGCGGGGTGCCTGGGTGCCTCAGTGGGTTAAAGCCTCTGCCTTCGGCCCAGGTCATGATCTCAGGGTCCTGGGATCGAGCCCCACATCGGGGTCTCTGTTCTACAGGGAGTCTGCTTCCCTGACCCCCGCCTGTCTCTCTGCTTACTTGTGATGTCTCTCTCTCTCTGTCAAATAAATAAATAAAATCTTAAAAAAAAATAAATAAAGAGAGGTATGGTGGTGTTACGTGTATGAGTACAGGATCAACTTTTACCGCATGCTGTATCTCTAAAAAGCTGCAATCTGAGAGAGCAATCAAACAGCCTTTGATGACATTGCTGTTGTGCCAGCTTGGAGATGATTAATTGAGAGAATCTGTCGCTATCATCAATGGTGACTTAATGGTGCTGTGTCCCCAGAGGTAGAGTACAAGGTCTAATAACTAAGGGATTAAAGTGGAAAAGGTTCTGCTTACCATTACTCCTTGTGACACACTGTCAGGGGAGGTAGGGTGCTGCTTCTTGTCCTTGCATTCTGGACTAAGAAGATTTAAAGGTTCTATTTCCCAGAGGGAAATCTCTTCCATCAGTGACAGATCAAAAATTAAACTTTATGCCATGGCTGCCACCCAATTAATTGGACTCTGTGCCAAGGGACCAGCAGGCAAGGAAAGGAGACATCACCCTGGCAGATTATTGACTGATCATCAGGAGGAAGTACAGCTGCTGCTACCCAGCAGGACAGAGAGGAATATGCTTGGCACCAAGGCAGTGGTGTGCTAGTGCAGGCTCTACAAACCCGTGCATCAGAGCCTGCTATCCACTTCGCTTCCCAATTCCTTGTTCAGTTACACAATATCGATAGCTTGAAACCAGCCATGGTTGGAATATCTCACTATAAAAATCAGAAAATGCTTCAAAGCAAGGCTTTTATTTCCTTTCTTCCGGAGAGCTAGATGTTAAACATCTCCCAGGACATCGTTCATCTAAGTGAGCTTCAGAGCCATCTCTTGGGAGTCCCTTCACCAAATTTAATTTAAATTTAAATTATTGAGTGCAATAGTCATAGCATGAGAAGGGTTTGGTGATCAGGCACCACAAAGATGAGTGTCCAGGTCACACCACCAGCTATGCCACTTAGATGGCTCTGCTGATCTGGATCAGATTCAGGGGGAATTTAGACTTGATATCAGAGGGAAAAGATAATACCTTGAAAGCAGCCAAAGCAGTGAGGACTGTAGTTTTTCCCACTAACTTTTTTAAGAAAATTTTTCCAGAAAAAAAGACTGCCCAAAATACCATGAAGATGTTTTCCCAGATGTACTGAATTTATTTTAAGTGAATGTATTATAAGTGGATTCAAGAAGTACAAAATGTAGGTTGTAGTGAATATTGTCATGTTCCACCTAGATTCCCCTTCAGGACCGAGGCACTCATATCCCAGCTGCTGGGATTATTGGCTACTGAGGTTGTACAACTGAGTGAATCCATGGAAATTATTCTCAATCTAAGATAAGCCTTCTCTCTGGGGCCATCCCCCATTCAGATACTATCATCTAATTCCTATCAGTTTTTTTTAAAGATTTTATTTATTTATTTGACAGAGGGAGAGAGATCCCAAGTAGGCAGAGAGGCAGGCAGAGAGAGAGGGGGAAGCAGGCTCCCCCCTGAGCAGAGAGCCCGATGCGGGGCTCGATCCCAGGACCCTGAGATCATGACCTGAGCCGAAGGCAGAGGCTTTAACCCACTGAGCCACCCAGGCACCCCTAATTCCTATAAGTTTTCACTAAATTTTACCATTAAAACATGTTGCCTTAAACAAAGCTTTTTTTTTTTTTTTTTTTTTTGCTAGATGTTTAGCAATGTCTATTATGACAGAATATGTGACTAACGAGAGCTTCTGGATGAGAGTGTAAGGTTCTGGTGAAGGAATGTGTGTGTTTGTGTGTGTGTGTGCACTTGTGCATGAGCACAAATGTGCATCTCAACTGCTTTTTAATAAGTGGTTAAATTCATTTAAAAAATCAGTCTTGTATTTATTTTAATCTGTTATCTGATAGTGATATTGTAAGAAAGAAGGTATCTATCTCTTCCTCATTTACCTTTAATTATCGAAGCTTACCAGCTATAAAACTAACATAATTAGTGAAAACATCATATTAGCTTGGTCATTTTGTCACACTTGATTTCTTCCTTGAAAATACTAACTGAAATCTAAGCCCAGCAGCAAACAAGTCATAAACAGTGTTAAATCATTACCTTCACTACTATTGTCATCCACATCTATGCAAAATGAAGATGCCCAGGCCAAGAAGGAATGCTCCTTTGAGGACAAGAAAGGGAGATTAGTTGGCTGCTTCATTTCTTTCATGATAATTACTATGAAGATTTTGCAATTAAGAAATTAATTTAATTGGCCATATGTGGAAGGTTAGGAGATGGAATGTATGGTCTTCCTTTTATCTCCTAAATAACTCAGAATCAAGTTCTATATATTATCCTTGCTGGATTTTCTAACTCGGTTCCAGATCTTTTGCCAAAAGATGCTCAAAAAGAAACTGTTACAAATCTATAATAATCATCATCATATAAAGGCACTGTACAATCTAATCCTATACAGAATAAAAATAAATTATGAAATGAAGCTTATTTTTAAATCACATTCCCCACTTACCTTACCAAACATTCTGCTCAGATCTTAATGCTAAAACTTACTTTTTGGTTTCACTGTTTTACAGTTTAATCAAAATACTGATTAATATTTGGGGAATGATCATTGTGAAACTGGGTACTATTTAACCAAGCATAAAACAAACATGCATCAAAAATGGGGCAGGGGGAACCTCTTTGGTTCCTTACAACTACTCTTTATTTGTTGTCATGGGGAATTCTTCCATAATTCCTAGCGTTACCTCTGTTTATATTAGTTTTGAGTTTAACTTTTCCAGATAGCATAAATTAACTTACTGTATAGACATCTGTGTTGGTTGTAAAGGATCCAGGAATGAAGAGACATTATCATTTTCCTTGCTTATAGTTAGGAAAAAAAATACATGTAAAATAACATACAGAATGAAACAATATCATTGCATATTATGTACTGCCTGGTTACCTTGTCCTACTTTTCTTATGTATATTTCATGGGCCATATCAACTTAATCAGAAGGTAACAGTAATTTGCATTTGGAATAAAAAGGACTCATAGAAGTTAAATAAATTTTTCCATCACAAAGTCAAATTTTGAATCTGATATATGATCATGTTTGAATTTTTTATCTTATGACTTAACAAGAAAGTGTATAGTTTTGTAACACAGTATAATAAAGAAATGTAAAGGAAATAAACTGAACATCTGGTAGTTTTTAGTATTTTCCATATATTTACATTTTACTTATTTAAAAGAATCAGAATCAAGGTTCGTTATGAATAAGAATCACTATTTAAATTAAAAAATATTCATTGGTAACTTGTCAATTCCAAGACATTTGGAGTTTTTTAAAATGGAATACTTATTAGCTGTAGGGTGGTGAAATTACATATGATTTCAAATCCACATATATATATATTAAAATATATGTAAAACAGTAAAAATGAAAAACTTGGTATTTAAAAAATTCCATTAAAATAATATTTAATAATATAGCTATTCATAAAGTGAGAGCATCATAGGGGAATTGCAGCATTGGCAACTAGGGAAGAATTCACTAGGAGGATTGCTCACCTAACCTTTGATAAGTGAGAAGTTTGCCAGCTAAGCAAGCAGAGAGAGAAAACACCAGTACAGAGAATATTTGGAAAGATGTTTTTTTTTTTTTTTTTTTAATTTTTTTTTTTTTTAAAGATTTTATTTATTTGACAGAGAGAAACACAGCGAGAGAGGGAACACAAGCAGAGGGAATGGTAGCAGGAGAAGCAGGCTTCCTGCTGGGCAGGGAGCCCGATGTGGGGCTCGATCCCAGGACCCTGGGATCATGACCTGGGCCGAAGGCAGACGCTTAACGACTGAGCCACCCAGGCGCCCCTGAAAGATGGTTTTTTAAGAAGGAATTCAGTTGGTTCAAGACACTAAAAAAGCCCCTGGTAGTGGGAGCTTAAAGAGTAAAGAGTAGATGGCTATAGTAAGACAATAAATTGTTTCCGTAAGGTGACATGTGATTTCTACTAAGGAGTGCATGTCAAATTGGCTCCATCTTTTATCCCAAATAAATGGTAATGTGGTGACATTTTAGGCTAGGAGTTGTCATATATTAGAGGTGAAGAGTCTTCCCTGATATCCACACACATTTAAGAACGCAGGACTCCAAAAAGTAGAAAGAAAAGGTTAACTGGCTGTGGGCCTTGGAATGCAAACAACATCAAAAAAGTGAGTTTTAGTGGGGGAGGGTGGGTTGTGCCTCACATAGCCCAGATTTGGAGCTGAAGAACCCCAAAATCTAGAAACACCAGTGAATACAGGCACAAGAAACCCCTTTCCAGCAGATTAGAAACAAATAATGGACAGATCCGGAATCCGGAGGCTGCTACAATTATAATGCAGATGGACTCCTACCCGGACATGTCATAGGGTATAAGAAATGACCTATGGCAGGAACTGACTCCACTTCAGATGGAAAGGGGTTGGGTCAGGGTGTTACTGATCGCAGGAGAAAGTAGGCTTGCTGACTCCAGCCTACTGACCTGAGGGCCCGAGTGACCACTTAACCACCCTTGTGCTCTTCTCTCTGTGCAGAACGTCCTCCCTAGGCCTTAAATACCACCACCAGCACTTCCCTTATGACTTGCCCCAACTCTCACGTGTTCCATTTCTTCTTTCTGACAACCCTTCAAGTCATTCCAGGGGCTACAGCACCAGGTCATTTAACTCAATTTTCCTTCCCACCCCCATTTAGCAAAGCATTCATTTGGGTCAAAAAACGTGGTTAAGATTACTCTCATTCCAAACTTACACCATTTCTGCTATGAATATATACTTGATTGCTGAGCCCTCCCCTTTTCCTTGTGTTCACTTTAAAAATAAAACTGCCAATTATTTTACCAGCAAAAATGTGTTATTCAAGAATAGCAGAGAATTACAAGCCTGCACAAGGGAGCCACAGCAAAACCGTAGGCAAGTCTGGAAAACAAAGGATGGGAAAGATCTTTTATACACGAAAAATGGGGGAGCTGTAAAGACTCTTATAAACCAAAGTCCTTGGGAATAATCTTGGAGCTTGAACTACAGTTGCTTTTCATTGGCTCAGCTGTGACAGTCTCTCATTGGCTGGGCTGTTGCCAGGGTAGGAGAAAACACCTTTTTTCCTACCGCCAGCGGCGGAGTAAATTGTAGCTAGAGTAGTGTAGTCTTGCAAGGTTCATTTCTCCCTGAGGAGTCTGCAGTTGAGGACCAGTGATATGACGTGAGAGCTCCCCCTGCTGGCCTCCTGGCTCCATTTTAAATGAGGTTTTCTTAATTTTCCCAGGAGACCTTTGTTGCTGTAAATGAACCAAACAACACTCTCTGAAATGACACACCCTTTATGTCAGACAACTATGCTTGCATTTGAAGATGAAGTTTTCACATCAACAGCCTGCCTGCATCTGTTGAGCCTTCAGGGGTTTTTCTTAGATGGTCCTGATCACTCCATCCTTCTGAAGCCAAGGGATGACATATAGGTTACTCTACTCTCCTGCTATCTCACAATCACTTACCAACTGCATATGCATGGACATTTTACCTTTCTGAAGCTGTTTCTTCTTTGATAAAATGGTCACAATAACATTTTTCTCATGAATTGTAAACATTTTGTTTAAAAATTCTTTCAAAATTACCAAGATGAATCCTTCCCTCTTCAATCATTGCATCATTGTTAATTTAACCATAGCCAAAGAATGGAGAAAGCACAGTGTCTCAGGAGGATATTATGTTGGGGGAAAGAAATACAGCAAAAAGGAGGTAGAAAAAGAGATTTCATAATCACAGATAAGGAACCATAAAGAATGAATATTCAGTGCACACAACTCAAGGCACAAGATTCCCAACTTGAAAGGAGATCTAAAAGAAGTTTTGTTGTCCTACTGGGATATTTTGGGCTAGAAATGGAGATGTATCATGGGAGGCTTCACGGGGACACTTCCAGCATCTTTGGTATTTAACATCTTTCGATTTAACATTTGGTGTTGCTTCCTCTATCTTGCTAATCTGACCTCACTCCATATGTCACAAAATATCAGAGGTAACATCTGTCCTGAAATTCTCAAATTGTGCTGTGTCACAATTTGAGTCCTCTTGGAGTCCTCTTGACTCCTATACCCATATCTTGACTCCATCATATTTCTAGCCATAATATATTGAAATCGTCAATAAATTTGTCAGTTATTTTTATAAAAGTGACCATGTGTGTTCTTCTCTGGCCTCTAAGGGCCCAGGAGAGTGCCTGGCTCCCTGGCTCATAGTGGGTTGTTTTTAATATAAATGAAACTGAAATTAATTCCCCTAATCTTTTACATATATTTATATGCCCAGCCTTTTGTCTTCAAGCCTCTAAATGCTATGATCTTATTATTCAAATCCTATCTCCAACTCAAGTTACATTTTTCAGATTCTTTTATTCATTTTTCAGACATGGATTTCTTTGTTAAAATTAAATATGAAATGAAGGCCAGACTTAGGGATTCTCTGAGCAGACAGAACAGTTTAAATCATGCAAGCAAAACTAAATCTAGCTTATTTCATACACACAGTGAAACTTAGGTTATTCCTTGTAAACACCTTTGTTAATCATGAAAGAAACTTAAGTCATCTTCCTAAAAATGGTATAAAGTAATCACTTTTAATCAATTTCCTATCATCTGGAAATCCCCATTCCGGATTGATAATGATCAATCATTGTAAAGGTTAAACCATTCCCTCATTTTCACTTTTTAAGCCCTCCCATAATGTCATGTAGCTGAGCTATACACCAGTTTTAAATTTGAAAGCTCCCAGTTTGTGAACTGTACATATATGCACGAGAAACTCTTGCTCAATACTATGAATTTATTTGGTGGTTTTAATTTTGCTGTTTCTAAATTTTTGGCACCTTTAATCAGAATATTGTTTCCCAAGGACATGGTCAGAGGCCGTGCTTCATGCAGACTTGGGGCTGTCTATAAGAAACTAGTTTTGACCCCCAAGTAAGAAGAACTTTATCCTGTTTTCCCATGTTTTCTCCTTCCCCATTTCAGTGTATTAGCCCAATTCTTATCTTAATTTTAAGAGAAGTCTAGTTTTGCTTTAAAAATGTGAGGGCACCGTGGGGTGCCTGGGTGGCTCAGATGTTAAGCGTCTGCCTTTGGCTCAGGTCATGACCCCGGGGTCCTGGGATCAAGCCCCACATCTGACTCCCCACTCAGCCGGAAGCCTACTTCTCCCTCTTCAACTCCCCCTGCTTGTGTTCCCTCTCTCGCTCTCTCTCTGTCAAATAAATAAATCAAATCTTAAAAAAATAAAAATCAATAAAATAAATAAAATTGTGAGGGCACCAAAAAGGCACAAAGTTAAAAGTCAGAAGAATTTGAATTACATCCTAGCTCTGCCATTAACTAGCCTGTATACTTAACCAAGTCCAATGATTTTTGTAAAATTAATTCCCCTTATATATAAAGCATATATACACTGCCTAATATGTTATAGTGTACTCCTATATTTTTATGCAATATTATATATTTAAGATACAAAAAATAACTAGGGCTTAAATAAAGTCATGTATTTGGTACTCTGTTAACAAGTGTGGGGATTGGAAACAATATTTAAGAGTATAAAATCAAAATATATGTTCTGCTACTATAGTAAAATATGTAACCCCATCTAGTCACTCCTTGTCCCAGAAGAATGTGTAATGTATTTGTTAGAATATGCAGTACAATTCAGTATGTATGGTCTATAAATTTCAAACTATAATCATGAAAAAATATATTGCAACAAAGGATTTATTAGTAAAATGGTCTTATTTTTTATCAGTTCTTGAGGGAGAGACTATGCTTGCTGTAATATCAAACACTGATTATGATTGATAGAGCCCTCGCTGTGCTAATAACTTTATAGGAAGGGACCTGTCATACTATCCACTAGAATCTAAAATGACTTCTTCACTTTCTATCTCATCTTCCCGCTTCCATAATTCAATCAAATGTGTTTCTATGATCACATATTTAACTCCCCCTGTTTATTTTAATATATATTCATAAAACATAAAAATCTTGCCACTCAATTGGAAACCATTCAGAATTATATCATATAATTTATTGTTAAATGATTTTTCATTATTCTTGATTTCTACTGGATATGACATGCTGCTATTGCTGTGCTAGGATTGCTTTTTAAATAATAGTTACAGGTTTTAACTAATCTGCAGCTTCACTTGGGGAAATGAAGAGAATAGTACTAGTCTTTTAGTTTTGAGACTATAATATCTTGACAAGATTATTCTATTTTTTAAAAATGTAGTTCAGTGTCATAGCTATCACATCCTATACTATAATTCTACAAAACACCAAGGTCAAATCAATCACATCAAATAAAATACAATATTTAAAAAAACCAACTAAATATGTGTGTATACAAAATAGTTTCATTTTGACAATATAATAAAGACTCAGTTTAAAAATTGGAGAAAATTCCTTTCTGAATTGGTATAAACCCTGGATTATATTTTAAATACATTTTTAATTTAACACTATCAAATTTATATTGCACATCTTGGGAAGAATCCGTACTTTGTAGAGTCCCTTGGGGAAACTGTTTTACTGCTTAGATAAAAACTATTTAAGATTAGCATTTCAATTACTTGACAGAAAATGTGAGCTTCAAAAGTGCTTTAAGAGCTCTAAAACACTCATTATCTTAAGTAATTTGAAATAGTATTTCACTTTATGTATACTACTAATTTGATTAACAAATCCTTTCCTAATAGAGCTCATAGAGATAAAAGTCAGCCTAAAACAAGGCTGAAGGGCTATAAATTCTGAATTAGACCAATGCCAACTTAAAATCAGACCTCATTGCTGTTCCTCCTTACACGCATATGGAAATGGTCAATCTCTTGGCACCCAGAGTTATTCTGAGAGTTGTATGAAGTAAATGCAAGATTACTCCTATAATTATGTATCTAGAGTGTATTACTTTAATATAACTTAAATATTTGTATAATAAAATAAGGGATTTTTATACCTTAATATAAAGGTATATTAAATATTTGTATAATAAAATAAGGGATTTTTATACCTTAGTGATAGAATGAAAGAGTGATATTCCTACAGTTCTGAAGTCACAAAAACAAAGGGGAAATATTTATTTATCAGCAAAGTGACACAAGAGAAAACTGGCATTCTTTTTGTAATGCAAGCAAAGGTAAGACCCACATATTTCAAATGAAGCTCTACAATTTTATGTGTTAGATTTTGAAACTGTCATTAGTATTTAATTTTTTATTTTATTTTATTTATTTGAGAGCGAGAGATAGTGAGAGAGAGCAAGAATGAAAGGGAGAAGCAGGGTCCCTCTGAGCAAGGGCTCCGATGCAGGGATTGGATCTCAAGTCCCTGGAATCGTGACATGAGCCGAAGGCAGATGCTTAACCTACTGAGCCACCTAGATCCCCCATCACTAGTATTGTAAATATAACACAGTGTGATAGTGATGTCATGAGAAAAATTAATATCTCTACAAACAAGCCATGTTTATTGACTCATATCGTTACCCATTGTCAGGCATACCTAATTTCCATGATAATTAAAGCAAGGATATCACTCGGCAATAGGATGCTTGGATTGGTCTTGTCTCAGGCAGATTCATGCAGCATGGCAGAAGAGTGAGACTTTCCTATCCTATATCCTATAAATATAGGATAAATAAAGTCATGTATTTGGTTTCTCCAAGCAACCTACTAACTAATTTGTAGAAGAGATAAGACGTTGAGGATATAGATCTAAAAGAAAATTATTAACCACCCAAAACTCACAGTCAGTGGGAGAAGTAACTTGTCAGCAGAAGTAACAAGTCCTCAGATCTCCAGATGTCCTTTAACTAGTGTTCAGCTATCTATAATTATATAAATTACCAAACACCTTTTCCTTCATGTCCTCTTTTGACTCATTCAGGTTTCTGGTCAGTTCCGAAGCCTGGGTGAAATATGTACCACCCAGGGGAATTCCATAGTGCTAGTTATCTCAATGCCAATTTATACCTACACACTCACTTTCTTGTATTACCAAGGTACTTTCTTGATAATAAACTCTAAGTACTTATTACTTAAATAGTATTTAAACCTGAACATGATAATATATTTTGTTAACTTTATTTCTCATCATCTTACACACCATCAATTTTTACATGATTATTGAATTTTGAGAGGTATAATTGGACTCGCATTTCATCTGAATCAAAACACTAATGTTCTGTTATAACCAGATGACTCTGTAATCTTTCTCACTCCAAAGAGGCCACTGCTGTGATTAACCTAGACGCTGGGCACTGTTCCATAGGATGTGGCTTTCTTCATATGAAATTGCTAAAGTCTTTAAACCGTGTGTGGTAAAAATTGAGCGAATTACCTCTGAACTTATAATTAAGTATGTGACAGTTGATTTAAACTTCTTCCATCAGGAGAAGGACTTGTAGGTGATGCTGCATGACTTATACATTTAAGTAGATATGTTATGGATTAAGATGATTACATAATTTTTAAAACCATACACCCTACTATTAAATTAAAAGAGCTTTCTTTATTTATATGCCCTTAAGTTGCAAGTAGTACTAAGTTGTGTTAATGTTGTGTTGTGTTACCACTGATTAGTTTGATAATTGCGTGGGCAATTGTAACATGACCCTTCCCAAACCAATAAAGTATTTATTTAAACCTATGGTAGATTAAATACAAGAGAATATATGTAAATCATATGGATATTTTCCATAAAACCCAAAATATAATTGCACGGATATCACAGAGCTGCAGTATAATCCACATATTTGAAATAATGCCATGCTACAATGGATGTAATATACCAACAGCATGTCTATTGGACCAGTTGACACCAATTTGCATAAAATACACCCATGCCCACAGTATTCTAATTAGAAGTAAAGTGTTAATATTTTCCTAAATAACTGGTTTCAGAAGTCAAAGACAAACAGATTTGGAAAATAAAACAAAATAAAACAAAACAAAAAACTTTGTCAAATCAAAGTTGGATAAAATTTTCTTGAATTGGAAACATCAGTGATAATGGTTCAGATGGGAGAAACAAACCAAAAACAACAATAAAAGTTCACATTCAGGCAGCATTTTTGTCTATCTTTAACAAATGGAAGGGCACTTTAAAAATTTTAATTCAGAAAATGGTGAATGATGATTATTGATTAATAGTTTTTGGTTAAATGTCAGCTTCAGTATCTTTTTTCTTCCAAATATACTGTAGTCCTACAGAAGGCCATTTAAAATTTAGCAAAGTGAACACTGTGATAAAATATTTTAGAAGTCACAGTTTACTGCAACAAGCTGAAGGAATCCATTCTCAGTAGAGCAGAGTAGAAGAGACATAGAAGAAATGCTATGCTTAGGAATAGTATTCTGACTGCCTAACGTGAAGTTCTGTTAGGTAGAAGGTAAATATGTGCAGTGGAAAGAATGTCCTGAGGAGTCTTCATGCCTTGGCCTGAAAGACTTCAGAGTCCCAGGTTTTTGAGGGGATGAATAATAGAGTAGGCAGTTAGTTAGACATGAGCTGGAAGGCAAGGATGGTGATAAATAGATTACACATTAGAAGCCCAGGGGCACAGCATCCTGACCTTGTACCTTCCAAGACCTTGGGACTGACAAAGAGCCAGAAGTACAGAAAATCCCTTCTTCTACCTCTGCCCCATGGTTACCCCTAGGCTCAATATAATGTATGTGCATTGCGGTACAGGCCTACCCTCCAATGGAGGAAGGCTGCCATGACAGTTCTGATACAAACCTTAAAGCAAAAGGATGCCCCTCCTTTTGACCCCAAGAGCTTAGACCTTGGGACACCAAGCTCTCTAATTGTACTGTTGTGTCTCTTACAGATGGATAACCCAACCTCTACAACTTCCCCCAAGTTCCCATGGGTTTCATCTTAGCCCACTGGTCCCTCTTTGACCCTGAGACCTTAAAGAGGAAGTGACTCATCTTCTACAGCTTCTGGCCCCAGTATAATTTTGATGACGGAGAGGTTTGGTCTTTAAATGGGAACCTTAACTGTAACACCTTACTTCAGCTAGATTTCTTTTGTAAACAACAGGGGAAAATGGAGTAAAATTCTCTATGTTCAGGCTTTCTTTGCCTTAAGGGACATGGTGGATCTCTGTAAAACCTTTAAGAATGACCCAGCTGACCTCAAAGTTATCAAAAGGGACCCCCTACGCACACCTTCCTAGAGAATCTCAGTCCCTTCCGGAGAAAGAATTCAAAAGACACTGCCCAAGCCACCTTTTCCGCCTCCCATCCCTCCCTAGGCCCCTCCCAGGCCAGCTGGTTTGTTTCCACCCCTCCCAACCTGTCACCCTCTCCCTTCACTACCTCCATATCCCCGGGACTTCCCATCCTAAACTGTGCCCTCTGGTCAAAGGGGCTGAGGAGTTTGGACCTCAGGTTATTCATAAGCCCTTCTCTAATAGAACTTAAACAAATTAAACAATACTTGGGACTCAGAAATCTTTCAGGTCAAGGGAGGATGGTTCCTCTCAGCATTCCTTCCACTGCTCATACCTAGCTTCTTCCTAACAGTTCCATTAGGACATGGGAAGCAGTGAGTTAAGACTTATCAGCTTTGGATATCTCCAAACCAGTTGTGTTTGAATCTTCAGCTTTAGAAGAAGGAATTTAAGAAGAGAGATGGAAGCTGGTGCTTGATCATACACCTAGTGGGAAAACCAGTGTTATCTGTGACCATGTGTTTTTCCATTAACTTTTCCTTGTCAGCTCCAGTGTGCTTAGCTATGATTTTGTGCTATAGCATCCCAAGGGTTGGCTTGGGAAATATATACCCTGTTAATAAAAAAATTCAGTAAACTCTGCATGTCATATCTGCCCCATAGTTTTATAGATGATATTAGGATTATGGTGTTTTTGTGTGGGTAGGCACAGAGAGACTAGACTAGGGGGAAAAAAAGCAGAAAGTAACCTTCTTCAGGGGAATTTTCCAGTTAAGAAGTTAGTTAATGATCACAGTTAACCTAGATTCATAGTCAATTTTAAATCATTTTTGCTATCTACAAAAATTATTTTTGCTTTGCTTACTAATTCAAATAGGGTCAGAGACACTTCGGGGAAACCTGCACCATCCACACCATCCCCCAAATCTAAATCAGAAAAAAAATCTTCCAATAGTGAACCTATAGTCCCAGCTTTTGGCTCTCTGATCTGTCTTTTAGAATCCTGAAAGAGCTGCCATTCCCTGTCTCTATTCCCATACCGCCACGCCATCATTGTCTGGTCTCCCATACCCTTAATTTAGTTTTAAGAGAAACTGAAGAAAAGCCAATTATACTTCATATTGGAATATGTGATATTCGTGCTATGCATGTGTAGATCATATTTTCATTATTATTTTTATTGAGGTAAAATTCACATACAGTGAAATGCACAAGTATTGAAGATAGAGTTTGATGATCTTTGTCAAACTTACACCAACAAAATCCAAGCCTCAATCAAGATATAAAATATTTTCCTTATCCTAGAAAGTTTCTTTCTGGTTCCTTTTTTAGACAAGACTGTGCCACTCCAGAAGTAAACACTGTTTTGATTTTTATCATCATAAATTTGCTTATTCATGTAGTATCACCAACATTTGGTAAAATCAGTATTCTTAAATTTAGCAATTTTATTGTGTATGAAATATCTTATTGTGATCTTATTTTTCAGTGTTCTAATGACTATCAATAAGCACATTTTCATGTGCTTATCGTCCACATGTATATATTCTTTGTAACCATTCTTCCAACAACTTTTTTTAAATTTTGAATTTAAAATTTGACTTCTATTTAAATTTTGCCTTTTTTAAGTAGGTTATGTGTCTCCTTTTTAATCTGTTCTTACAGATTCAAATCACTTGATAGACATACGTATTATATATAGTTTCTCTCAAATCGTGGCTTGTGTATTCATTTTCTTATTGCTAAATTTTTATATAGTTAAAAAAATGTGATGAGGTCCAACTTATCAATTTGTTTCCTGCTTTCTGTGTCCTCTCAGGTAAATTTCTGCTCCCCTGAGTTAGACAACATATTATTCTAGGTGTTCTCCCAGGTGCTTTGCATGTTTAGTTTTTATGTTTAGGTCTCTAATCTCAGCTCAAGAAAATTTTTGTGTAGGGTAGGGTAAGTTTCAAAGTTTACCTTTTTGTATGTGATTATACAGTTGTCCCAACACCCTAATAGATAAAGTTTTCATTTGTCATTCATTGTTTTGGTGAATTTGTGGGATTTCGAATAACTGTGAATATGCATACATTTCTAGATTCTATTTTTGCCCATTGATCTATAGGCCTTAATCAGCGTAATAAGTCAAGAAAAAGAAAACAGAGGCAGATAGATTGAAAAAAAAAAAAAAGAACAGACTTGTCCATATTTGCAGATGTTATGATTGTGTACATTAAAACAAACAAACAAACAAAACTAAGAGTCATCAAAAAAACCCCTAAGAACAAATAAGAAAGTTCTCACATTTCAGGAACAAAAGATCAACACATGAAAACCAATTAGATTTCTATATAATATCAACAGACATGTAAGAACTATAGGTAAAAATGCAATACCATTAGCAATTGTTCTGAGAAAAAATGAAATACTCATGTGTCAATATAACATGAACATTTGTGAATGAGGGTTTCCCAAGGAACTGGGAGAAAGATCAAATAAGGATAATGCTCTTAAAAATGGAAATTTACGAAGAATTTCAAATGTAGTCTGCTTCCTCCAGTGGCTGCAAGGCTGCTGGTTATCAAAGCTATACTATGGTTGCAGGCTCCTGGGTTTCAAGGCTACCACAATGCTGAGGGAGTAGGTCAAGTTAAAACACCACACTGCTATTCTTACCAAGGTCAATAATGTTTTCTTGAATAAATAAATCTCAGATTGCTGCATGCTTTGGTTAATTTCCAGAGTTCTATAAAAGTTGAATTTTGCATTTCTTTCTTTCTTTTTTTTTTTTTTTTAATTGCTATTATGGAGGAGCGGATTTACAGAGGTCTTTACTCACCATTCTGGAAGCCCTGTGTCTCTTTGCATTATTTTAGCAGCTTCTTTGTTTCTAAAATTA
Organism: Procyon lotor; assembly: GCA_028646535.1. Taxonomy (NCBI): domain Eukaryota; kingdom Metazoa; phylum Chordata; class Mammalia; order Carnivora; family Procyonidae; genus Procyon; species Procyon lotor. Next base: position 148,428,133 of record CM053603.1, read on the forward strand.
TTTAAAAATAAATTTTAAAAATGCTTGATTATTCAAAACACAAAATTATTTTGGAAGCATAGAAGAGCTGGTGAGATATAACATGTTAGATAAACATAAATAAAGGTATAAACTCAGATAGAAATGGAACATTGCTTTTGCCTAAGAACATTTTCCACTGTTGGAAGTGAGCTGTAGTTTT
>CM053603.1:148428813-148469529 GCA_028646535.1 Procyon lotor
TAATAAAAGCCAAAAGCAACACTAACAGTTAAATGGCACAGAGAATACTCTGAGCATTCTTGTTCTCTAATTCTAGAGTTATTTAGTAAGGGCCTTGAAATTTTATGATTTCTAGAAATACTTATTCTCTTGAAAGTTCTCAAACTTGTTTTCTTATCTGAAGTGTGAATTTAGATGGTTGTATGTTATACTGCATCATAAAAAATTTAAAAGTAGCAGCTGGACCCAAAATCTGCTTGCAGTTTTTATGGAGTCTATATTCTGTTGTTTACCTGATTATCACCATTTACATATTCAGTTTATGCAAAATAAAAAGATCTTAAAATCCAAAGTAAATATACTTAACAGTCCTTACAATTTCCTAAATTTACATGCCAGAAGCATATGTGTTATACTGTTCATTAAGAAACATTTAGGGGCACCTGGGTGGCTCAGTGGGTTAAAGCCTCTGCCTTCAGCTCAGGTCATGATCTCAGGGTCCTGGGATCAAGCCCCACATCGGGTTCTCTGCTCAGCAGGGAGCCTGCTTCCCCCTCTCTCTCTGCCTGCCTCTCTGCCTACTTGTGATCTCTCTCTCTGTGTCAAATAAATAAATAAATAAAATCTTTAAAAAAAAAGAGAAACATTTAACTTAACATTCCTTAATAATAAAGTTAATCAGTTAATTTTTGAAATAAAAATATCTAATACTTGTAAAGTTCACAGTTTGTGGAGGTCTGAGAAAATTATATATTTTAAATTCAGACAGTATTTGAAGTCAGTAAACATAACATTAGGTATGGACAAAAAAACCCTCCCAGGTGGAAAAATAATAAAGTTATATTGTAAATATAATGTTGATTTTGTATAAAAATCCAAAACATGGGTTTTTTTATTTTCGTTGTTTTTTAACTTCAGCTATTTCTGTGCAGTTACCATGTATCTGTCCCTGGTGGTGGAAACCACTGGGCCATATTCTCTTCTCTCGGTTATGACAAGTATTTATCCATATACGTAATCACTAGGACATTATAGGTTCATAGAACATTATAGTTCAAAGGTACTTAGAAATTATTTGATGCTTTCAAATTTTTTATTTGGATTTTATTTGGATTCAGTTACATAAAACTAGTACGGGTTTAATTGCTTACTTGAAACTGGGCAAGAGGCCTAGAATTCTGCCTTGTGTTCTCTTTCTTATCTACCTCCTCACCCTCACCCTCACCCTTACATGATCTTGGAGGCGCCTATTCTGAGTACACTATAGGGGATATGATATATCTGAAGCTCAGAAAGTGAAGTACAGGTCGATGGTCACACAGCAAAATAGGGATGACCTTGACTGGAATATAGTTGTCCAGAATGCAAATGTAATATCCTTACTTCTTCAATGCCATGCTTAATTTTTATAAAGAATATGCAGCTTTTCAGTAACAAATTAGGTTCTTTTTCCTGTTTCCTGATATGACACCTTATTATATTCTAGAACTTCACCCCAAACCATATTTCCCAAACTGAACTCCCTTTCCTTCAATGGCAGATGCTGAATTGTTTCCTACCTATTATCTATTTTTTCCTTCTTCCCTGGTTATAGTATTACTTGAATTTTTTTTTTAAGAATGTCAATGTCCAAGTAAAAGATTACATTTTCGAAACTCTCTTTAGTTTAGATGTGGCCCCCACGACTTAGTTTTATGAAAGGAAATACTAATAATGGCTGTTAGAACTTCTAGGATGTCTGGCTAAAAGAGGGACAAAGAGCTGGGTGAGGCATTGTGTGTCCTCTTCTACTCCTACACTCTATTAATCTCCTTAACATCACCTGTCTCAACACAATCCATTCACAAGAGTAGACGTACTGGCCTTTTATAAGGGTAAACCAGACGATGATCATCACACTCCTCCACTCAACTACTTCCAGTGGTTCTCAATCCCACTTAGGTTAAAAAAAGTCCCTTAGCTTGGCAAATAAAATGTAGTTGTCTACTTCATCTATATTTCTCAGAACTCTTGCTGGTCTTTCCTTTCTCTTGGTCTACAAGGCTTTGGGTTTTCAAATGTGCCAAGATCCTTTCTATTCACTTTACCTGGAGTTATTTTCTCCAGATCTGTATGGCTGGTTCCCCCTCATCACAGGAATCTAAGCTTAAAGTCATTTCTTTGGAGAGACCTTCTTTAACTATCCAATCTAAAGAAACTACTCAGTCATTCTGTCTCATGCTATTTTCATTATCTATTTAGAGTGGTGTCTCTACATACTACAGATTTCATTTTTTGTTTCTTCACTATCTCACTATAGCAGCAACCTTGATCAATCTGTTCTCTGCTGAATCTTAGACCAGGATGGACTCTCAATAAGCATTTGTCAACAGAATGTATGAAGGAACATCCATGTATTCTGATATGGTATTCATCATTTTCTACCTAAAGCCAATAGTTGGTCATATGCACCTCTTACTAATTCTATTAAAGTATAAACTTCAAACTGGAGCCATATTCCATGTATGTTTCACTTTTTAGGAGGCCAGTTTTGCAATTATTTATTGTCTTTATCCCTTGAGTCATGTCATGGAAGCATTATTAGCTGGTATAAGGCAAGAATATTCTGTTGCCTTATTTTAGTATTTTTCACTTTATGCTTTATTTGTACTGCCGTTTTCTTCACTCTCTTGGGAACTTTTTCTACTATATTAAATGCATGTGCTTCCAATACAGCTACAATTAGTTTTATGTGCATCTTTGAATAAAAATTAACACAGTTTTAGGTATGTTTAATTTATATAAATTATGTTTCATATCTCTCCATTTCTTATTTTTAATACACAGAGCTACGCTTATGAAATCTATTCATGTTGCTTTGTGTACATTCAATTAATTATTTCATAATGCCACATAGTATTACATTGTAGGCAAATACCATATTATAACTAATTTATTTAGTGATAAAAATATTTTTCTCTAATTATATTCTATCTTTATATATAAAACTTCTTATGTAAGCCCTATAGGGATGCATAACAAGCTAGAAAAAAATATTTTTAACATCCACAATATCTAATAGAATTATTCTGTTACTGATCAAGAAATTTTTGTACCCCATAGAAACTCAGAAGTAAAATGAATAAAATATATGAATAGACAACTCTCTTGTCTTAGTTTTTCCTTCTATTTCCTATCCGATGCATTAGTATTCCTTTATAAATATCTCATGTAAAACACACGCCACTCATTAATAACTAAATATATGGATATATGAAAATTTTGCTATATTGATAGATAAATAACATTATTACATGGTCTCTTGCATATATAAGTTCTCTTATATGGATTAAGAATATATGATCTCTTTTTTAAAAAGATTTTATTTGTTTATTTGAGAAAGAGAGAGTGAGTGGTGGGGAGGGGCAGGGAGAGGGAGAAAGTAAGAGAGGGAGAGCGAGAAGCAGACTCCCCGCTGAGCAGAGAGCCCAATGCTGGGCTCCATCCCAGGACCCTGAGATCATGACCTGAGCTGAAGGCAGAGGCTTAACCCACTGAGCCACCCAGGTGCCCCAGGAATAAATGATCTTTAATTCAAGTTTATATTAAAATTAGATACTACATAAAGAAATTAAAAATTAAAACTTTAAGGTAAAATAACATTAAATTCTACATGATAATTAACACAAGGTCCACTTAGAAATGTAAATTTTAATTAAGTTTAAAGAGATCAAAATGCCTGTGAAAATATATTTTCAGAAACAAAAAGAATCCTGTTTATGGGGGCGCTGGGGTGGCTCAGTCGTTAAGCGTCTGCCTTCAGCTCAGGTCATGATCCCAGAGTCCTGCCCCACATCGGGCTCCTTGCTGGGCAGAAAGCCTGCTTCTCCCACTACCATACCCTCTGCTTATGTTCCCTCTCTCACTGTGTTTCTCTCTGTCAAATAAATAAAAAACTTAAAAAAAAAAAATCCTGTTTATGTAATTACCTCCTTCATTTTTTTTTTGCGTGATCTAACACTGGTTTTATTACATATGATTCTGTAGTTAAAAAATATTCGGTTTAGGGGCACCTGGGTGGCTCAGTGAATTAAAGCCTCTGCCTTCGGCTCAGGTGATGATCTCAGGGTCCTGAGATCGAGTCCTGCATTGGGTTCTCTGCTCAGCAGGGAGCCTGCTTCCACCTCTCTCTCTGCCTCTTTGCTTACTTGCGATCTCTCTCTGTCAAATAAATAAATAAAATCTTTAAGAAAATAAAAAATAAATAAAAAATATTCAATTTATAGTTGGTAGTTCTTTTTTTTTCATTATTATGTTTGCATTGGTATTCAGCAAATTTTCTTTTATTGTTTTTTATTGCATTTCATTTCTTAATCCTCTAACTGCCTTTTTAAAACAGAATGTCCTTTAGTGTTTTACTCCTTCCCTTTGACCTTGGTTCTGTTGAATCCAACACTGCTGATTGTTCCTGCACAGAGTGACACAGGAGGACATCCGCTGGAACGATGGCACTTGGACCAAGTCTCTTAAGTCACAGAGTTGATGGTAGGTTACTGGACAGTTTTTTTCACTGTAGAGTTTGGTATTAACAAAGTTGAAGAAACCAATATTATGCAGTAAAAATAGGAAAGAAAGATAGCTTTAGTTTCAATCATAGAAAATGCCAATTTTTAAGGAAATGTATTTGTATGAACAAAAGAGCTAAAGTATCAACAGGTAATAAAGCAGACCAATAACCTTGGGTTATAGTATGTGTTATGCTAAATAAGTCAGTTTGTTTCAAATTATTAACAAGTCATTTTTCTACCAACCTTCAAAACCTAGACTGCAGATAAAGTTCATAGCATTTTTTGAAGAAAATATATCATGGCTTTAAAAAAGAATCTAGATTCTCAGGTCAGCACTCAAGTAAAGGAAATTACATCTGAAGCAAGACCCATATGGAGGTCACTAGCAATTCTCTTGGTTGTTTTTCCTAAAATTAAACTACAAATACTGTAAATAATCATTCATATAACTTGAAGGAAATATTACTTAATATGGTGACCCCTGAAGGGACATTCTAGATTTAAGTAGCACTTTATTCTCAGAAATAAGACCCAAAAAACATGTTTGTGTTCAAGGGAAAAAAATAAGGTGCCCTAGTGTCAAATAGAGCCAACTAAAAGGAATTTAATAGTAAGTCAAAAACATTTACTTAAAACAGAAACTCAAGTCTTCTTATCTAATAGATTACTCTGCATACTAATACTTTATTATCCATCTTTTAAATTTATTTTTGTTCATTTTGTGAATAGGTATTAGTACATATAGCACATATAATTAAAAATCTCTAGGGATGCCTGGGCGGCTCAGTCGCTTAAGTGTCCAACTAGTGATCTCAGCTCAGGTCATGATCTCAGGGTTGTGAGATCGAGCAGTATGTCAGGCTCTGCGCTGGGTATGGGGCCTGCTTAAGATTCTTTCTCTTCCTCTCCTATGCCCCCACCTTTCTCTCTCTTAAAAGAAAAGAAAAATCTATAAAAAATATTCATGGAAAATAAATCTCCCTCCCATTCCTTCCCTATGCTACATAGTTCTACCACTGCCAGTGACAACCTTTAGTAAGATTTTTTGAATATCCTTCCAGAGAAATTCTATCCCATATATCACTGTAAGGGCTTATGACAGACAATCTTAGCATTGTACAATACATGTACACTATTCACATGGATCACATGGCCTGTGAAGTAGGTAGCTCTGCTATCAACAGAAACACATAGTTACAGATGGTACCATAAAGTATACCCTGTTCTGCATCTTTTTTTTTTCCTACTTGAAATATTTTGGAAATAATTTCAAAGCACTCTTGAGGCGTCTGGATGACTGTTGGTTAAGTATCTGCCTTTGGCTCAGGTCATGCTCTCAGGATCCTGGGATGGAGCACAAGTCAAGTTGGGCTCCCCGGTCAGTGGGGAGTCTGCTTCTCCTTCTCCCTTGGCCCCTTCCCCACTTATGTGCATGCTCTTTCTTTCTCTCTTTCTCAGATAAGTAAATAAAATCTTTAAAAAAAAGGCATTCTATATATAATTACATTGGTTTTCAGGAGCTGTATTATATTTCAGTATATGGAATTATATTATAATTATAATTATATTTTTATAATTTTTATCATTATATTATTTAACCAACATTTATTAATAAGTACTTATTTGGTTTCTAAACACATGATATTTAAAACAGTGCAGCAATAAGTTTCATTATCATATTTAATTTTGTACAAATGCTGGTATATCTGTAGTATAAATTCTTGGAATTTTGTTTTCTAAAATACCTTATTTTATGAAATCATGTTTTCAGCTTTTGAGGGTTTTTTTTTTTTTTTTGAGAAAGAGGAAGGGAGAGAGGGAGGAGGGGAAGGGGAGGAGGAGGGAGAGAGAATCTCAAGTATGCCCCATACTCAACACAGAGCTTGACGATGGCTCCATCTCACAACCTTGAGATCATAACCTGAGCTAAATTCACTACCTGGACACAACCAGCTGAGCCACCCAGGCGCCCCTTAGTTTTGAATGCATATCATACTTAAAGTGTCTTTTCTAAACTGAGATTATAAAAGAAAAGCTCCGAATATTCTTTTCATTATTTTTATGACTCATTTTTCACTTTGAAATATTTGCTTTATTTCAAATTTTTTTTTAAGTATAATCTATTGTAGGACTCCAGTTTATTTATTTCTTTACATATATGTTCTGGTTTGACCCCCCAACATTTATCAAATTATATATCTTTTCCTGATAGTAAAATGATATTTTATTCTGTTTTTTAAGGTGATATTTTATTATTTATTTATTTATAGAGAGAATGGGAGAACACAAGCGGGGGTGGGTAGGGACAGAGGGAGAGGGAGAAGCATGCTCTCCCCTGGGCAGGGAGCCTGAGGTGGGCTGGATCCCAAGACTCTGGGATCATGACTTGAGCCGAAGGCAGATGTTGAACCGACTGAGCTACCCAGGTGGTGATTTTTTTAAATTTTATTTAATTTTATTATTTTATTTACTTTATTTTAAGACGATATTTTAAAACATATAATTTTAATGCTTTTGAGATTATATGTGGAATTTCCATTTTTCCATTTGATCTTTTTGGGCATTCATGTGCCATGTAAAAATACAACCATGAATTTGTGATTTAATATATGAAAAACATGTCTTCTTCCTACCATTTTCTACTAAGAAATATCTCTTTTCCTCATGCTTCTCTGTTTTTCCGTATGGGTTCTATACTTAACTTACTTCCCTACTCATCCCCAATCTCACTGTTTGTACAAGAAATATGATAACTCAGAGTAACTTAGTGGGATGGTTATCATTATGATGTTAACACTTCCTATTCAGAACAAGGCATGACTTCTGCTGTTCTCAACAGCATTTAGATATATAGATACACACATATACATAGAGAGCAAGTGTGCACATCCACACTTCTTGTAGAGTGTATCCCTAGTTATTCTTAATATATTTTTCATTATTCAAAGGATATTTATGCATCACCTTTTATGTAGTGAACTCTGCTCTAGGCAATAGTAGAGACCCATAGTTAGAACAGAAGTCAAGCCTCTGATAACTGTGTACTGCTTTCTTTAACACACGACAAGGCTCTGTCTCCTCTATGCTAGGAGCAAATATAATTATTCCTGGATAATATTTTTAATTTTTATTTTATTTACTTATTTATCTATTAAGACTTTTATTTGTTTATTTGAAAAAGAGCAAGTGAGTGGGGGTGGAGAAGGAAAGAGAGAATACCCAACAGACTCCGTGCTGAACACAGAGTCCAACACAGGGCTGGATCTCAGGACACTGAGATCATGACCTGAGCCAAACCCAAGAGTCAGACACTCAACCAAATGAGCCACCCAGGTGGGCCTGAATGATAGTTTTTTAAAAGCAATATTTAAATCTTCCAAAATTATTCTGATGGAGAAGTTAGCCTTATTTGGAAGCCTCTGCTTCCTTGACTTGCCCAATTACAGTGATTATTTTTTTTTTAATTACAGTGATTATTAATTAAAGAAGGGGATTTGCCAGTAGAGCAAGAAAACAAGGGAAGGAACTTCAATTGGTGAAAGGCAAGAGGAGATTAAAAATACTAAGAAAAAATTTAAAACAAGGAAAAAAAGTAACACTATCAAATTATACTTTACTGTATTTTTTTTTTTTTTTAGTATAGGGAGAAAACAATTAGGAGAAGAATTTGCAGTTGTTCCTCAACTTTTTATACAAGAGAGTCAGAATAAAATAATTTTCATTCCAGCACAAACCCAGGAAACAATAAAGCAAGAATATATAACCTCCTGAACTCAGATGAGACTTAGATCCAGTTAAAACATAGGGATCACTCAATAATGTGCTAAGTACACACACTTATCTTACATCAGTTGTCATAATAATTCCTTTTTAAAAGATTATTCTATTTAATACTTTAGGAAACTGAAACTCAAAGATATATATTAATTCACCTGAAGACATCAGTTAAGAGTCAAGGAACCAGCCTTCCACATCTAGAATTCACTATTATATTCTAATATACCTCCATTATTACGTTTTTCCATGTATTCATCTCTCCAGCAACCAATTCATTTATTTTTAATATTTTACAACATAATTCAAAATACAGTATGTCTTGCAAAAATACTTCACTATGCATGTCTTCATTACAGATCAACATTTGTTCATTCCTCTTTTATTTTGAACTTATAATGACATAATAATACTATTTGATAGTATTAAGATATAGAACATTACTATCCTCCATTAAGATATAGAACATTACTATCATTCCAGAAAGCTTCCTTGTTCTTTTCACGTCAATCCCCACCCCTGAGGCAACCACTGTTCTGATTTTTTTCATCCATTTATTAGCTTTGCCTATTCCAGAATATCACGTGAATGAAAGCATACACTATGTATTTTGTTGCGTAAAGCTTTTTCTGTACAGTATTTTTTAATATTCATACATGTTGTGTATATATCAGCGGATCTTCTTTTTTTTATTGCTCAGTAATAAACCATCTTATAACTATATCCCCATTTATTTATCTATTCTTTTGTAGATGCACACCTGGAATGTTTCTAGTTTTTGTTTATTATGATTAGAGGTGCTATAGACATTTTTGTAAACTTCATTTTTAAGGAGAAATTTTCATTTTTCTTGACAAATACTTAAGATTAGAATTGCTGGGTCATAGTGTAGTCATATGGTCATACCATGTTATACCCCCATCAGTAATGGATCAGGGAAAACACGGGGTAGTACAGCATAGAGTAACAATCATAACCGCCATCCTCTGTACATATTTTCCAAGTTAACAGACCCAAATCTATTCTCATTGGTCACTTAGTGACTTCCTGTACAGCTGTACATATATATATATATTACTATTTCTTCCACACAAGGATGCCTGTCAATCCATCTCTGCCCTAATGCCATAGGGCCCAAAGAGAGGAAACTGTTTCTTGATTACTCGTGCCCACTGGTTCTCTATCCGATGGGTTTTGCAGTTTTGCTCCCCATGGAACTTTTAGCAATGAGCGATTTGGCTGTCACACCTGTGGGGTAAGGTGTACTAGCATCTTAGTTGGTAGAGGCCATGGATGCTACTAAATACCCTACAGTGCATAGAACAGCCCCTCCCCCACCTCGATAGTGCAAATGTTGCAAAATTCCCTTCTAGCCTTGGCATTATTTCTTCATAACTTCCTGTCTCAGCATGTCCTCTTCTCAGAAAGATGGACATTGAAAATATTTACGGTGTTAGGGAATTTCACAGATATATACAAACCATCTCACGCTAGGCAGAATCTCGATTTAGTATCACTCTCTGTCCCTCATGAAACAAATTATTTCAGAAACCCTTCAACATCAGTACATTTAGGGTTATTCCAAATTAACATCAGCGATGGCATTTAATTCTTTTTTTAATGTCTTTTTTTCTGCCATGAAATAAGAACATGCCCTTTTATTTCTGTAATTCCCTTTGTCCTATCTTGTCTTCAACTGGAAACAACTGCACAAGAGAAAATATTCTCTTGTTCAAAAGAGAATATAAATAATTTTGCAACTAAAGCATCTCTTTGTATCACAAGACCCTCTACATTTGCATAAAACTGAGGAACAGTTCACACTCTTAAAATATTGAGAGCATACTCCTCTTCCAGTTCAGCTGTCAAACTGAAAGAATTGGGCACAACACTAAAAAGACGTTTATAAAATAATATTGAAGTTCTTAGTTTATACTGACACATGGACATCACAGATATATATTTTTTTTCTCAAGCAAAGTAAATCTTGCTTTACAATCCTTTAAAGGGACCAATCTAGTGGTTTTTATCAGAAAAGATGAGTGTATTCCTAAGTGGATTTTGATATTTTTGCTCTTTCAAGACCAGCACTGCTTACAACAGCCTGATAATCTACGGTGATTCCTGAACCCACTCAGTTTTATTAATTTGTCATTCTTTGTTGGGAAAGAGTGCTTTGACTAGAAAACAGGTGTGCCAGCAATACCCTGCTGTCAAGCAGACATGCTGATTCTCCGCAGTCAGTATTCTTCGGGATTATAAGTGGGTTAGATCGTCAAAAATGAACTTCCAGCTCAAAGGCTGGATGTCGAATTGTTTCCATCAGAGGCATTAATCAGGCATTTAAGAGCCTGATGGACTATCCTTTTAGATCTAAAGCTCTGTCTCTTTAGTTTAACTTAAAAATAAACTATTGAGCCACTTACCCTGCTAAGCATTCTGCTAAGAGTAGAGGATAAAAAATTTACAGGCTATCAATCTAAAAATCTCGTCTTGATTCCTAACTCTGAATTCTGATGTTTGTGAAAATGGCTTAATAAGACTAATTTCAGCCTTTTCTCTCATTTCACTCATTTTCCGAGTTCTGACCTCCTAACTTGAAAACTTATTCTAACTATCCATCTAAATTTGTTTGTTTTATAATTTATCTTGCAATTTCACACCCTAGTGTATAATCTGCCTTTAGTTAACACTGACTTTTCAGGAGAGGCACTAGCATCTTTTTCTTAAGTTGCTACAGTAATTCCCCCTTATCTTCAGGGGCACCCTCAAGAACCCTTGTGGATGCCTGAAACTGAACATGGTACTAAACTCTATATATACTATATATTTTCTATATGTAACTACCTATGATAAAGTTTAATTTATAAATTAGGCACAGTAAGAGAATAACAACAACTAATAATAAGTAGAACTATTATAATAATATGCTGTAATAAAAGTTATGTGAATGTTGTGTCTCTCTTCCTCTCAAAATGTCTTATTGTACTGTACTTACCCCTCTTCTTGTGATGATGTGAGATGATAAAATGCCCACGTGATGAAGTGGGGTCAGTGATGCAGGCACATTGCATTAAGCTACCGATTTACCTTCTGACAACAGATTTGAAGGAGGATCATTTGCTTCTGGATTGCAGTTGAGTGTGAGTAACTGAAATTGTGGAAAGCAAACCCATGGTTAAGGGGAGACTACTAAATTTTTATTTTAAAATCGTGATTTTTGAGTGGATAGGTTTTTTGATGTTACTGCCACAATAATATTGATTACATACTATCATGCAAGAATGAAGAATGATGTGTGTATAAATAAATGTAACATTTTTCAATCTTTTAAGAAGGTAAGGAGCAGGGGTGCCTGGGTGGCTCAGTGGGTTAAAGCCTCTGCCTTCTGCTCAGGTCATGATCTCAGGGTCCTGGGATGGAGCCCCGCATTGGGCTCTCTGCTCAGCGGGGAACCTTCTTCCCCCTCTCCCTCTGCCTGCTTGTGATCTCTCTCTGTCAAATAAATAAATACAATCTTTAAAAAAATTTAAAAAAGAAGGTAACGAGCAAAAAAGTGTTATTCAGTTTTGATATTGTTGATTCTATATTGTATCTACATGCTTTTAACTGCTAGGTCCTGCTCAGTTTTATTTTGATTCACAATCACTCACCTAAAAGAACTTGACGTTGGAAATAGATGATAGATGTGGAAATAGTACAGCTTTTTTAGAATTTTAAGTGTGTTCTCTGAAATTTTGCTTCAGAAAAGCATTAACCTTACTCATTATATGTTGTTAGCTTCCTTGGAGGATGGCAGCTTGATTAGCAACTCTGTCTCCACTTGTAATTTATAATTTGACAAAAGAATCAGTGAAAATTAAAAGAAGTGTTAACAATAGATTCCCTTTTACAAAAGAAAAGGCAACAGTTTCCACAGAAAGGATGATAACCTAAGACACTAAATATTTTTAGCAACAGGTAACTATGAGTCTCTTCTTTAAAAAAAAAAAAAGAATTTCCTGACCAGATAGATAGTAATGAATTTCAGATAGAAGACTCAGGAGAGTCTAAAATTAACGTCATATAATTCTCACATCTGAACTCAATCTCAGCCGTTAATTATTCAAAAGCAAAAGACCTTTAGCAAAGGATATTAGGAAAGGAATCTAAAGAAGAAATAAAGAACATTTACCTTTCATATGTATTCTTTGTTATTCAATTCCACTCATGAAATGACTTCTTATTTATTTATTTATTTATTTATTTATTTATTTATTTATTTATTTATTTTTTAAAGATTTTATTTATTTGACAGAGAGAAACACAGCGAGAGAGGGAACACAAGGAGAATCAGGCTTCCTGCTGAACAGGGAACCTGATGCGGGGCTTGATCCCAGGACCCTGGGATCATGACCTGAGCCGAAGGCAGACTCTTAACGAATGAGCCACCCAGGCGCGCCGTGACTTCATATTTAATGTTAAGTGTTTAGTAATTCACCTTGTGGGAACATAAAAAAAATCTAATGTGTGTTATTTGCATAATTTCCATTCAAGGTAACTTATTCACAAAACGAGAAGCATTCTAAAGCATGTGTATTAATAATAATAATTACAAATAGTTAACAATTATCAATTGCTTACTTTAGTCTCAGCTCTGTTCCAAATGTTTCATGTGTATTCATATTCACTTTCAACATAACCCTTGTGATAGGAATGAATACTACATGTAGTTTACAAATTAGGACAGTGAGAATCAGTGACATAAGGCAGAATTCTAGGAAAAGTTGGGGCACCTGGGTGGCTCACTGGGTTGAAGCCTCTGTCTTCGGCTCAGGTCATGATCTCAGGGTCCTGGGATCGAGCCCCGCATCAGGCTCTCTGCTCAGCATGGAGCCTGCTTCCCCCCCACTCTGCCTGCCTCTCTGCCTACTTGTGATCTGTCTCTCTCTGTCAAATAAATAAATAAAATCTTTAAAAAAAAAGAATTCTAGGAAAAGCTGATGTTGAGCATTGTTCTTTTGATTTGGAAAGACTAAATATTCTAAATGTAAGATAATATCACTTTAGTTATGTTGTTTTTTGGTTGTTTTTGTGAGTGAACATTTTTAATGATTATTTGAAATTATCATTAATTTATAGCATTAATTATTCTCATATGAATTTATTTTTCTTATTTTTGGTATGAATTTAAAGAAGTCAATTTTGAAAATAACATTTCCTGTGAATTTGGGTAATATAATGCCATAATCAATAAAGATATTTTACTTCAAGAATACAAGTCTGACTTCTGACAGATTCAAATTTTAAGAACTGACAATTAAGATAATCTACTGATAGTTGACACTGATCTCTTAGTTTTGACTCTATTACCTACTTAGCAATTTTAAGCAGCAGGCATGATTTATTTATAGTCGAGACATTTTAATATAATTAAAATTAAAATAGATATATAGAGCAATTTTAAATTAAAAAAAGTCAAAGCACATTTCATTAATTTTGCCACCACTTTATGATTCCTCATTTTAATCGAGTTTCACTTTTTTTAGTCAACAAATCCTTAGCTGGTCTTTGCCTAATGAGATGAGGGATCAAGGACATCCCACTCTCTCCTGACCGTCTGGACTGACTGACTTATGCTTTGCAGAAAAGCTCAGCCTCAGATAATTCTTTTGTAGTCCCCCTGTTTAGCGTTGGCTGGGGGCTGGGTGTCTAGCTGCTGGGGTACCTGGCACTGTGCAGGAGCAGAGAAGATTTTATTAAGAGAAAGGGGAAGGGCAGGGGGGAAAACCAGGGAAGGTGAAAAGAACCACTCCTCTAAAGCAGTGGTTTTGCTTTTATGAATATTTACCCACTTGGTAGAAAGAACCATGTGTTTTGGTATGGCCTCCTACTAACCTATATGGACTTTCTTTTACTCGCCTTTAACTCTTCATGCTTTTCCCTAGAACAGCTTTTTCAGGGCTTCACTGTCTTCTCAGATCCCCTAATGCAACTCACTTTGCACATATGAGCTTCTGACTCAGTGTTCTCTTGTTATTTTTTAATTCAAATATCATGTAAACAAAGAACCACAGGTACCGACCGGCATAACAAATACTTGTACCCGCATAGAGTTTGATAACTAAAACATTGCTGAGATAGCTGAAGTTTCCTTGTTTACACATAACTGATCCCATTTCCTCGCATTATTTTAAAGATGACTATTACTCTGAGGAAACCAACTTTTTATTATTTTATCATATTTTTATTATTTTTTATTTAGTCACAATAAAATACATCATTAGCTTTTGATTGATGCAGTGTTCCAAGATTCACTGTTTATGTACAACACCCAGTGCTCCATGCAATACATGTCCTCCTTAATACCCACCACCAGGCTAACCCATCCCCCCACGCTTCTCCCTCTAAAACCCTCAGTTTGTTTCTCAGAGTCCACAGTCTTTCATGGTTAGGAGATGACTGTTACTCTAAATTTTGTGTCTATGATCCCATTTTGTTTGTATAACTTTATATAACATAAAAATATTTGGCATTATTTTGCATGTTTATAAACCTTATGTAAGTGGAAATCTGACATGAATTTAGCCCCTTGATATTTTTATACATCATCACTGTATTTTAAGACATTTTTTAATATTACATATAATTCTAGTTTATTATTTTCTGGATTACACTTCATTTGTTGTAAACATCTATTTTCTGTTGGGTGAGAAACCACAGAGAATCTGGTGTGTTAGCCTTCTTTATCTGCTTGTATATTTTTCAGTTTTGAGCTCAAATCACTTAAGGATTTCATTTCACCAGGAATGAAAACAGCTATTTGATAACTGAATGTGTGATTTTTTTTTTAATGTTTCTGTGTTTACCACTGACACACAGCTTAAGTTGTAGAATTGAAGCTATAAATTATGTGCCTGTATGTTTATGTGTTGGGAATTCAGAAAGATCTTTACTTTTTATGTGTGTGTCATGTTCCCACTACTGGAAAGTATTAATAATTTATATTTTAAAGACTCTTAAATTATAAGTTCTATTCCCATTTCTTTGGGGAGAAAGAGAGAAATTTCCAGGTATTAAGGACATTGAATGTCTAATACTTTATGTGTGCTATACTTAAATATATGATACATATACACGTGTATATGTATTAATAGAAACTAAATCAATTTTAGATAACATTTTTAATTCTTAGAAAAATAAGTTAAAAGATAAATAAGACACCAGTCTTTCATTTACTTTTCATATTCTTTTATATATATATATATATATATATATATATATATTATTCAATGTCTTGTTTATTGTGTTTCTCTCATGTGTTATGAGCTGTCCAAGGTAGATGGGATTATAGAGAACCAGAGGGATAAACTCAAGCCTCAACCTTAGAGAGCACTTAGAGAGAGCAGTGCTCAACAGAAATGTGGTCAGGGCAATGGATGACTTAGAAAACAAAGCCAAGGGCTATGAAGCAATTAGAAGACAGGGAATCAGGACAACAACAAAAAATTCTTTGCATGGTTTGTAGGAACATAGCTATTTTTTGATACTTTTACTGACCTCCAAAAAATGGATGATAGATATGGGGTCACACACGAACACACTCAACTGTCTAATATGGTAGCCATTAGCCACAGGTGGCTATTTAAATCTAAATTAAAATGAATTAAAATAAATTAAAAACTCAATTTTTCAGTTGTATTAGGCACATTTGGGAACTTTTCACAGCACATCCAGAGGTAGACATTTTTCTATCATCAAAGAAATTTACTTTTGACAGTGCTCATTATGTGAGAATAGTTTGTTCTCATTTAATATGTGTATCTAGGAACATTTTTCATATGTTCTTTTTCTCTTAACTAATTCCTTTTATTTATTTGTTTTAAGTTTGTTGCTTTTCAGGAGGAAAGTTAAAGGAAGATAGACATTTGAAAACTATATCAATTATTGTTTCCTACATAGTACATTTACATTGTTATTAATTTCCTTTCTTGTTATCCTAGCCTTTAAAGAATAAATTAAGATAAAAAAGTGGTTATGTAATTGAAGAAAAATCTTCAAGGTTTAGTTTAAAGGAAGGAACAATGGAAAGATGTTGCAATATTCTAATTTTCTCATCTGTAAATATGCCATCAGCACTTGTAGATGCCATCTATCCATTTGAAGATATTGACAAGTTGTATGGAACAGTAGACAGTCTTGACAAATTATAGACCTTTGTGGATGAACCCCTAATAAACAACTTATAGGAGTTCATATATTACCTTCTATTGTATTTCTTTTGTCATGGATCATCCATTTACTGCATTCTCACAGATTTCTAATTTTGTGGATAGAGCATATTTTCTATTTATCTTATAAATGAACTCAATAGTCATGAACTCATCTTATTTGCACTCTACAGACCATGTGCCTTGAGGGTACCACAAAGATTAATTCTTCTAAGATCTTAAGATATATTTTTCTCATACTTTTTTTTTTTTTAAAGATTTTATTTATTTGACAGCGAGAAACACAGCGAGAGAGGGAACACAAGCAGAGGGAATGGTAGCAGGAGAAGCAGGCTTCCTGCCGAGCAAGGAGCCCGATGCGGGGCTCGATCCCAAGACCCTGTGATCATGACCTGAGCCCGAAGGCAGACGCTTAACAACTGAGCCACCCAGGTGCCCCATATTTTTCTCATACTTCTTAAAAAATATGATTATTTTCCCTTTTAAGAAACCATGATATCTTAACATGAGATAATTTTTTTGTGTTTTGGCTTATAAAAAATTGACTGATAGGAATTAATTTTATTTAGGGCATATTTTCAAAACCCTTTAAATAATTGCTAAAAAATTGTTCTGTATCTGCTGAAGAATAAAGTTTATTTGTATAATTTGACAATACTGTAATATTATATGACAAACAAATGACTTAATAAATGTCCTATTATTTGTGTGAAGCTGGTAAAATATTATTAAATCTTAGTCTAGTCATTTAATGTTTACCACTAATTTGGAAAAATTCAAATACTGGGAAAGTTTTACTTAATGAAACTCAAATTAAAGGTGAAGTGTTCACTGCATATAAGCTTTCTTTCTGTCTCTTCATAAATAATAACTTGAGTTCTGGAGGAGAAGAAATAACTTAAGGGAAAGAAAAAGAAATACCAAGAGCAAATTATTTTTTATCTTATAGAAAACAAAAATCACTGCCTTCGCTAAGAATAGTGGCTTTCGCCATGGAATTCTTTCTTCAAATGAAGTCTTAACACAAACTTCAGCAAGTGAAAATATATTGAAGAGGTTGGAGTGGGAGGCTTAGGGACTAGCACCCTTGGCACCAGTGGTTTCCAAATGGGCCCAGAAGGGCATTCTAGGATACATAGTTTGCAAAAACTCTGATGTGAAACACTGTGTCATACTTCTTGTTTTCTTTACAAATAGGCAAAAATCCTGTTTGGTTTTTAGGCTTTTGATCTTTTTCTAATCACTACAGGGAAACACATAGGGGATAAAAATAACAAGTATGAGAACTTTGTAAAACCAAAGAATTCTTCCCAAAGTCTCAGTTTTGCTCCATTTTCTTAAATGCCAGACTCTATCATGAGATTTTACCATCTCTCGGGACTTCCTGTCTAATTTTTTCCCTGAGGTGTAATTCAATAAATCACCCTCTTCCCTCTGATTGATCTTTTCTCAAAACTATGAAGGCACCTCCACCAAAGTAACTGCTTTTCTTATGATTCAGTTTAGTTTTAGTTCTACAGATATTTTTCATGCTAGACACAAGCTGGTCCTTAGGAACAAAGATTATTCATCCATTGACTCCAACAGTCCTTAAGCAGGTTAGAGTGAAGTGTGGAGAAGCAGACATATGGTGGGAAAACATCAAAACAGTTCAATAAATGGTAAAATAGTGTGTACACCCATGAATAAAGGTGTTTAAAGGGAAGAGCACATTTTTTTCAACATACAGTGTATTAGTTTCAGGTATGCAATATAGTGATTCAGCATATCCATACATCACCAGGTGAATCGCAAGTGCACTCCTTAATCCCCATCACTCATTCAACCCATCCACCCCCCCCCAAGGAGGAGCACATCTTAAAGTGAATCATTTCATGACTGAAGTTGTCTGTTGTGAGACTTTTAGAACATTCTGCTCTGAACTCTACCCAGATGGTTTAGACACTGAATTAAAAATGACTGTTGTTGTTGACTGGTGACTTTTATTATAACTTTTAATTCAAAATGCCATGTTTTGAATCAGAACCAGCCAGAGAAGACTCTTAGGTTCTGAATTTATTTTAAAATTGCTCATTGTAAGAGTATCATTTAAATGATTTAACTAGTTTTCTATAATTAGATGTATTAAGTACATTGTATTTTAGCGAAGAAGCATTACTGAACACCTTGAGTGCACAGTTCACCTCAAACACTGTTTTTTATAGAAACCTTAATATAAAATTTCATAAATGGAGACAACTGATTGTGTCTACTAGAATAATTCTTCATTTTGTTTTAATTACATTAAGAATATAAATAAGTTAAATATACCCAAATTAAATCACATTATATTTGTGTAACTTAGATTCACTCATGTTTGAAAAACATTTACATTGCCTTTAATTACAAATACGTCTTTTCCTAAGCCACATAGGATTCCTAGGTTTTCCTAGATTAAAACATGTTAAATTAAAAGATTGCTTCCTTTTTTGATGTATGATAAAAATAATTTAAATTTAATGTTTTTGCAATTTCTTCTTAAGAATTTCAAAATGGCTCAATTACAAGTTAAAGTTGTTACATGGGAAGAAATGCATACTAAAAATTTAAGTTTTACTAATTCTTTTCTATGTATTTTGTATATATTTGTATTGTATATATTTACAACAACAATAACAACAACAACAACAAAACACATACTGGGGTCCCTAGAGTTAGAAAAGTGAGAACTAGAATTTGAAGCCCTAGCTAATAAAAATGATTTAGAATCATCTATGTATGTTGCAAAGCATCTTCTTGTGATTATAAAATGCCTTTGTATAAAACAAAATATAAGTTTAAATAATGTGCTTCTCACTATATTATTGTTCTAAAGAACAAATTGCTACTTTGAATGGGAATTTTTAAATATATATCAATAATGAGATTTTTTAAATGAGAAATAGGTCTAACCTAGTGAAGTACCCAGTAAAATATGGTTGAATCAGCCTGAAGGGTCAAAATGAAAATTAAGTGTATTCACTGTCAGAGTCCCTGATTTTGTGAAATAAGTTCTAACAGGAAAGAGATTCTGGACAGGTAAAGATTAAATATAAAGCCAGGTAGTATGGTAGATATGATTAACTTCCATTAACAATTTGTGTTCCAACTCCCCAATTAAAGAATTGGTGGGAGGCAAGTGCCTTGCCAAATATTCTCTTTGCACACACACACACACACACACACACACACACACACACACACACACAAACACACAGAACCTTGTAACATGTTCTCTCTAATGAAATTAAGCAGAAAATATGTATACCATTTCCTAACTGATATTCTGGTATTTTAAAGAGGCTGATGGGGCTGTTGCTCAAGTTTTCGCCTTCCTCATTTTAGATTCTTTACCTTAAAACTCTACCTTTGATAACTGCTGGTTGAAATTTCTCTCTTTTGTTTTGATTAACTGGTATTTATTAGATCCATTTTGTAATTCTACTCTGGCTTGTTTATTCTTTTCTTATCTGACTTTGAATGTAGATTTTTTCCTAATTTCACTTTATCATGCAACCTCAAAAAAGGATTATTATTTTGTTTCTTTTTCTGCTCTATTAAAGGTTATGTCTTCCTTCCTGGTTGAGAGGATGTTCCAGTCAAAGGCTTCTCTGTCTGTATATGTTTTTAGTTCTGTTAGAAATGTCCTTTCTCCTTTTTACTCTTGCCCTTGTTGTTCTAAAAAACAAAACAAAACAAAACAAAACAAAAAACCACTAATCCTTCAAGATTCAGCTTAATCATGATTTCTTCTGAGAATCTTCTGGGACTCTTTTAAAAATGTTTTTCTGTTGCTTTGAAACATCATTTGTTTCTAATGCAAAACTTTACATAACTTAATCACAAAACTATGATTGAATATTTCAGTTTACTCTTGCAAGTAGATTTGAATTTTTAGGTGAAAAGATCATATCTAGATAAAATATGTATGGTATAATCTAGATATTAATACATATTATATATTACATAATATATATTATATCTGGATATTTTCAGCCTCGAGAATAGTGTCTGGAAAGTAGTAAACCCTCAAAAACTTATAGAGTGCCCAAGTGCAGATGTACTAGGTCATTTTCTCTGAAGTTCTTCACCCAATGCAGAAGATCAATTTTTTTCTTTTACTATCATTCTACCAAGTGTCCAGAACTCCAGTGGGCTTGTATTAAGTTAACAGGTATGTGGAGAAATAGTGAATGGAAGGTCCATTAGGTCTATTAGAAGGTCTATATATCCTTTATAGCTCCAAGTAATAACCATCTACACTACCAGTAATAATGATGCTATCATTTTGATAAAATATAGAAAGAGCAAATGAAGTTCAAAGTCTCTTCATTTATCTCTTCCTATTTTCTCTCTGCTCTTTCCTTCTAGCCAGGCCTCTTTCCATGTATTGGCAAATGAATGACTGAAGGACTGAAGGACAATGTACTCTGGGAGCTCCCATGGAGTTGATTGTACAATAAGAGATGGAGTAGAAAGATTGATAACTAATACCTGAAATGACAAAAATTTTATTTAATTTACTTTTGACTTTCATCATAGTAAAACACAGATAAACCTTAGGATATGAAGTGCTTGCTATTGTAATCAGATACCTAAATGATAACTAAAATGGAGTAAAAGGAACCCTCTTGCACGGTTGGTGGGAATGTAAACTGGTACAGCCACTCTGGAAAACAACATGGAGATTCCTCAAAAAGTTAAAAATAGAACTGTTCTATGATTCAGCAATTACACTACTAAGTATTTATCCAAATGATATAAAAATAGTGATTCGAAGGGGCACCTCCACCCTGATGTCTTTAGCGGCATTATCAGCAATAGTCAAATTATGTTCATCAACTGAAGAATGAATAAAGAACTGATACACACACACAAAAACACACGGTGGAATATTACTCAGCCATCAAAAAGATTAAAATCTTGCTATTTGCAGTGATGTAGATGAAGCTAGGGTACATTATGCTAAGCAAAATAAGTCAGTCAGAGAAAGACAAAAACTGTGATTTCAGTTGTACGCAGAATTTAGGAAACAAAACAAACAAGTAAAAGAAAAAAAAGAGAGAGAGGCAAACCAAGAAACAGACTCTTAACTACAGAGAACAAATTGAGGGTCACCAGGGGGCCATGGATGGGGGTATGGGCTAAATAGGTGATGGAAATGAAGCAGTGAGCTTGCTGTGAGGAGGACCGGGTGTAGTATGGAAGTGTTGAATCACTATATTGCACACCTGAGACTAACATTTCACTGTATGTTAACTAACTGGAATTTAAATAAAAACTTTTTTTTTTTTAAAGAAGCTCAAAAGAGAATAAGAGTAAATTAAAATATACATCGTTGCCAAAACACATAAAAATTACTAGATTTGTGAGAGAATATTTATGATACATACAGATATACATAGGTGGGAGGTTGATAGAAGTATACAAATATAGATAGAAACCTCTTGGGGCACCTGGGTGGCTCAGTGGGTTAAAGCCTCTGCCTTCGGCTCAGGTCATGATCTCAGGGTCCTGGGATAGAGCCCCGCATCGGGCTCTCTGCTCGGCAGGGAGCCTGCTTCCCCCCCTCTCTGCCTGCCTCTCTGCCTACCTGTGATCTCTCTCTCTGTCAAATAAATAAATAAAATATTTTTTTTAAAAAGAAACCTCTCAGAAAAAAAGGTTAGTTACAAAATAAATAATTAATTTCCACATGTTAATTACAATCCAAGTACAAAAAGAACAAAACATAAAAACAGGCAAATTATAGAGAAAACAGCCAAGAAAAGTTTGAAAACAGATAAAACCCAAATAATCAAAGAGAAATGCATTGAAGTAATAGTGAGATATCATTTCATATTCACTACTCTAAACAAAAATGGAAAAGTTCACCAATATAAAATTTCAGAATGGATGTAGAGAAATATTGTTCATAGAAATGAAAGTAAAATAGGATAAAAATAGTTTGGGAAGCCAATCAGAAATATTTAATAATGTGAAACTTAAAATCTATTCTATAACCCCGCAAATATACTGTTAGATATACACCCCAGAGAAACCTGGCCATGTGAATGTATGTGTTGACAAATATTTTAGAGCTCAACATATGGTCAGATCATAATACCAAATCTTCAATCATTACTGCTATTAATACCAAATAAAGTATTAGTTGTAAATAAACCAAAAAGTCTAACACTACCTAAATACAAAAATAGTAAGGAAATACTAAAAATAGAAAAACAAAATCATCAAAATTTTGTTTCCACTATGGACAGAGGCTGGAAAAGATGTTACTTGAGTCAAGCAGCCCGTGAAATGCACCTCTGGGAAGATAGTTTATTTTGGTTAGTCAGATCGATTTACTGGTCATCTTGGTGGAATTTCCAGACTATTAAAAGGTAAATTTCCTGAAAAAGGAAAAAAAAATACAGATCTTATAGAAATACAAAACTCAAAGGGAATGAAAAGTGCAGAGCTTCTATAGAACAAGACGACTGAAAAATATGCACTGAACAACAAGGTTTTTCAATAAAGGATAATTTTTCCGCTGCCTAAGTTAACTTTTTTTTTTTTTTTCATAAACCTTAGCTCTGCTGTGCAGGACACTAGCTCTGAAAAAAGCCATCCCATTCTCTGAAGGAAAAGAGATTCAGGGAAGACCTTGCCTTAGTCTTCAAGATCTGCAGGAGATTTGATGGTCAGATCTCTACCTGTTTACTTCTAGTGACTGACAGGAATCCGGTTTTAACTCTGATTGATTACTGGAAATACGATCTGACTACTTGCTTTAGCATGTAGGTTGTCATTGTTTGGGTCTTTTGCCACCATGCAACTGTCCATAAAATCAGATTTCTTAGAAATCAGTAACAGACATATTGAAACCAAATTTATTATATTAATCACTTTAGCATTATAATTTGGTTGTCTGGTAACCCTTTCATCATTCCACACTCATGGTTTGCTCTCCTCTTTACTGCCCCCAACATCCATGTGTAAATAGACTACAGAGTTGCATACCTGTAGGCTGTGATTGAATCAGAACTCTAGTCTATTAAAGTCTTTATTTTACAAATGAAGAAAATAATTAAGTATTAAAGAAAAAAAGACTATTAAATGTTTTTTTCTTCAGGACAATATCTGCAATTACAAGATATTTGATTTGTTTTATAATAGTTCATGCACTATGATAAGCACTGGAATAGACATTTAAAAAAGTTATTCTTTCATCACTTGAAATGATGTTATTAGGTAAGAAAGACATAAATATAAATAGTAAGTAAAAAAGGATAAATTTAATATACCATAAATGTTTGTGCTAATTTCATTCCACATTGCTCAAATTATTGCATAAGAGAATACTGGCCTTAAAAAATTGACAAAAATATTAAAAAGTTGTGGCTACTAAATGACAGCTGAAACGTGCAACAAATGTTATGGTTCTGACTTCTTCTGGTAAATTTATACTTACTCTCTAATTTTAATATTTCAATAATTGGAAGTCATAGATGCCCAGTGCAATCATACTTTTAAATGTGAGAGCCAAACACGGCCTAATTTATACTTACCAAATTATAACATTTTATATTGAAAATGACATATGTAAACAAATACATTTTCTTGAATAAATACATTTCTTTGTAATAATAAATTATGACAAGAACAGTTATTATGATTCAGAATTAAACTGTAGTTATTTTTTTTAAGATTTTATTTATTTATTTAACAGAGAGAGAGATCACAAGTAGGCAGAGAGGCAAGTAGAGAGGGGGGTGGAAGCAGGCTCCCCACTGAGCAAGGGAGCCCGATGTGAGGCTCGATCCCAGGACCCTGAGATCATGACCTGAGCTGAAAGCAGAGACTTTAACCCACCCGAGCCACGCAGGTGCCCCTAAACTGTAGATATATCACATAGTACACAGTGGTCTCTGAGAATTAGAAACTATCATTACATTTGCTTATCAAGAATCATGTAGGAGATGAGTAAAAAGGATAATTTGTATTAGAATCCAAGATTAAGCATATTTTGCTTTATTCATTTTCTATGGGTTTCTTAACAACCTCAGGGAAGAAAAATTAATAGATTATATGGATGCTATTATCAATTTTAATAAGCATATTTATTTTTCAGGATAGACAAACATTTTTATATTTGTCAGTAAACTCAAAGAGAAATATACTATATTAATTTTATTTAAAAGTTTTTAAATAATATAATGGGCTGTGTGTTTAATCACAGGTTTGTAAAAGATACATAAATATTGCACTTACTGAGTTTTTTAATAACTTCTGATAATATCTGTGAGCATATTAAGTTATAATCTATGGAGACATTTTCCTAAGCTCATATAGTATAGATAAGTAGCTTTGTCTGTGATCTAATTTATTAGAATGGCAGATTTAATTTAATACAATGGGAGAATTGATGGTTATCATGATCATTTGGCAATTCTTTTCAGGGATCATTTGTTTCTAGATGCCATAGCAAGCATGCTTTATGATTCAATAGTGATATTTCCATTAACATCATGTAGTAAAGCTATTTGTTCTAATAGGAAACTGTTCCTGATTCATAAATACATACTTAATTATTATCTAAAAATAAAGTGGTTCCCTCCATTGAGCCTACTCTTTTGTCCCAAAGGACAACAGATATTTCTACAGAAATGTCTACTTCTGTTTTTCTTTAGTTCAATTATTTTCTCCACAAATATAATGATTATGATGGACCATTATAGGACCATTTATTTTATTTTTTTAATATTATCTTTTTTTTACCTTCAAAATTTGTTTTATTGACCTTTTATTTACCAATTCTTTCCCTATAGCCACCCTCTACCATGGGTGGTTAGACTAATGGCCCTCTTTGAAACTTTCCAGATAGTCCCTGGAGGTTACCTTTTCTGGATATGCCTGAAAGGTATCCTTCTCATGGTCTTGTTCAATGATTTACTGGTGCATCAACTGACTATTCAGTGAGCTACAAACCTCCATTTCCTTATCTCAAGATGGGAAAGACTCAGGAACTCACAGTGAAGTAATAATATAGCTGAATTTCACCTGAAATCACACTCTCAGGAAGCCCTTTTCTTCTCTTTATTCTGATTCCCTACTTCTTAAATCCATGACTTCTCCTGAGAGTACTCTCTCAATAAATCCCAAACAATTTGCACTTTAGGCTCTGAACCTACTGAATCCAACTTAAGACATTAATACTCTGGAAGATTTGAATGTATTTCTCTGTTACCATTTTCACTCTATTATGGTGCATTTTTCCCTACATCAGGCAGAGTTATCTTTCAAAAAATAAAATCTGAGCAATCATTTCTCTAATTAAAATCCCATTACAATGAGAATAATATAAAAAGTCCTTACCATGGTTTATAAATATTGATAAAATCTTGGCTCTGGTTAATTTTCTGCACTAATTTCCTATTAATATCTTAATTCCTAAAACTCTGTGTTTTCTTGTTGCATCTGAAAAATGGGAAGTTTATTCCTGCCTTGGCTCATTTGCATTATACTTGGTGAACTATCTCCCAGGGTTTTGCCTCTTTACTTCTCCCTGTTTATTTCTCAGAATTCCCTTTCACCCTTCAGATCTTTCCATAAATGTCACCACTTAAGAATGGACTCACTTGAGTGTGATGTGTATCTAATTTATTCTCTTATATTCAGGGATGTCTTTCTCATATTCCTGAATTTTTACTGTAATTACCGTTTTTTAACAGAATAGTTGCTCCTGTTTATTGTTTATTATTTTTTGTCTTTATTAGAGTGCTGTGAACATTGTTTATTTCACTTATATGATATCCTTAAATCCCCATCAGTGCATTATCCAATGTGAACAACCAATGCATTTTGTGAAATAAAATGACTGCACATCAACTAAGTCACTCAAGTAGATTTTAAATGTTAAAGAAAGTTTTAATTTAAAGGCTTGAAACCTGAAATAATTTTCAACCTGCCCATATTTACTTTGTTCATTTTCATTATAACCATCCCTCTTGCTTTGGCATCACAACTTGAATCAATCATATGGGGACATAGACGAAACACAATTTATTCTACTCGTAGAAACAAATATGATTATACTGGTAATATGGGGAGTGTTTCTGTATCCACATACTATTTGTTAAATTATGATATTTAAAAAACATATTTTTGTTAAATTCAATAATCATAGCTTCCCCTTACCACTTCAATAAAAATATCTGTCAGTATTTGCCTACTTTAGTAGGAAGTAAAATCCATTTATTATTTCATCAATTTATAATATCCTATATTTGAGGATTAAAACAATCTTTCTATAGGAACATCTGCTGTTCTTTAGTTTATTTATTTGCTCCATAAATATAGTAATTATCATGATAAATCATTTACAATCCCATCGATTTATTGTTTCTAAATAAAATTTTTTCCCTTTGAAATTTATTTTTCTGCCTTGACTATGTAAGATGGCAAATTGATTCCTATACATGATATCTAGTCACTATAAAATTTTTTAAATTTTCAGTGTTCCAAGATTCACTGTTTATGCACCACATCCAGTGCAATCACTATAAAATTAATAAAATGACAGAAAAAATGAATACTTGAAAATATGTAATATCATACACAGTCAAGAGAAATTGGCGAACACTTACTCTTTGGCATATAATTACTTTTTCAGGTTCAGGTAATTTTCCCCTTCTCATCACCTTTTTTTTTTTTTTTTTTTTTTTCCCTTCTCATCACCTTTTAACCCTAGGAGTGATAGTGACTCTGGGATGTTATAATCCTGAGGGATTGTGCCATTCTTTGTTGCTTTTCCTAAATTCCTGCCTTCACCTTAATAACTAATTTCTTTCCTAAGTTATATTAAATTTATTTTATTTGAATATGCCATTTGTTTCTTGCCCAGACTCTGTTATGTTTTAAACTGACACTTTTTGAAATAATGGTAATCATATGTCCTCACCAGTATGCAACAAAAGTAACTTAATGACAAAGTTATTTAAAATAAACTTATTTAGAAATAAAAATACATTTCAGAATAATGTTTGAATCAAAGAGAAACTCTGGGGAGTCTGAGTGACTCAGTCGGTTTAGTATGTGACTTCTGGTTTTAGCTCAGGTTGTGATCTCATAGGTTGTGGGACTGAGCTCTGGGTGCAGCTCCCCATGCTCAATGGGGAGTCCCCTGCAAGATTCTATCCCTTTGTTCCTCTCTCTACTTGTATGAGCACCTGCATGCCTTCTTTCTCTCTCTCTGTCTCTAAATAAATAGAACTTTTTAAAAAAATGAATCAAAGAGAAACTCAAACTCTTAAGTAAATTAAGATAAGGATGTTAAATAAAAACATTTATAATTTGGGGCGCCTGGGTGGCTCAGTCGTTAAGCATCTGCCTTCGGCTCAGGTCATGATCCCAGGGTCCTGGGATCGAGCCCCGCATCGGGCTCCCTGCTTGGCAGGAAGCCTGCTTCTCCTGCTACCACTCCCTCTGCTTGTGTTCCCTCTCTCGCTGTTTCTCTCTGTTAAATAAATAAAATCTTTAAAAAAAACCGTTTATAATTTAATAGCCAACTCTATGAAAAAGATATTCTTGTGGATTAGGAAATCTATTTACATACACTATCTACTTGGATCCATCTGGATTTCATACATCATCAAGTGCAAATATATTTATACCTATTTGGTCATTTTTCACTTTTGCAGAACAGTAAGTATTATAATCATGTTTTATGGCTTGCAATTAAATTGACAAATAAAAAATGCTTCTGTATTATTTTTAAAAATATCCTGTAATTAGACCTGTTGTTTTCAGTCTTCTGTTTAACTATCAAGGAACATGTATGAAGAGTGTTTTATCTTCTAGACAAACAATCTTTAATTTCGTTATTTAAAAAAATCTTCACAATGAACATACCTTTTGAAATAACTTTCAGTGGTATTTTATTATGTAGCTTATTTTCTTAGTCATGATGTAGTCGCATAGGCACCTTAAAGGTGCTTCCGCAGCATTCCCTGCCTTACTTCTCACTGTACTTCTCACTGTCACAACAAGAAATACATTGTGGGAAGGCTTTATCATTTTCCCAATGGGACTAACCCTATATTGGTTCATTATATTTATGGCACTTGGATAATTTCAATTATTCATAAGCCTTTGTTTATATAAGTTTGAAGTAGTAATTTAAACGAATGTGTGTGTGTGTGTGTGTGTGTGTGTGTGTGTGTGTGTGTGTGTGTCTTTAATGTCACTAGGTGTATCAACTTGGCACTCTTTAGACTGGCATGAAAATCAAATACTTAAAAATTACTTTTTCTCTGCCTAAGATGAATTTCATAAAATGGATTAATATTAGTGTTTTAATTATGATTAAGAAACTGAGTACCATGTACAAGTTCTAAATTAGATTTCATTTGGAAATTTCTCTACAACATATGATAAAATGAGCCCAGATTAGAAAATTACCATTCTAAGCAAAGAAAAATCATTCTTTTTATCCTAATAAGATGTATCTAGTTATTGAAAATATGTTCTTGTTCTTTAATATTAGAAGACATCTTTTTATTAAGAGAGGTTTTCTTGCAATTAATTCTTTTTAATTTTAGGTCACTTTGTATGCCCTTGTTACCTTTGCCCAAATACTCTAATTATAGCCTATTTAATTATGTTCATAGTTTTCATATATTTCTTTCTAAACTAGCTTAATAAGTGATTAAAAATTTGCATTTTTGTCAAATCTACCAATTAAAAAAGACTTAGTCTTAATTGTTCCTATTAGTTGCTGGTTCCGGTAACTTCTCCCAGATCTTCTTCTACTTCGTCTCAAAACTATTTAAAATTTCTGGAAGAGAACCCACAGGTTTAGAAAAAATTAAGTGTGGAAATGCAAAATGGTACTGACACTTTGGAAGACAAACATACTTTTTCTTACAAAACAACATACTTTTACCAAATGATCCATCAATCATGCTCTTTGGTATTTACCCAAAAGAATTAAAATTGTATACATAAACACACACACACACACCTGCATATGGATATTTATAGCAGTTTTATTCAAAATGGCTAAAACTTGGAAATTACCATGATATCTTTCAGGTGCTGAATCAATGAATGAACTGTGGTACATTCAGACAATGAAATATTATTCAATACTAAAAGGAAATAAGTATCAAACTCATGAAAAGACATAAAGAAAACTTAAATGCATATTACTAAGTGAAAGCAGCCAGCCTGAAAGGTTACATGCTGCATAATTTCAGCTCTATAACATTTTGGAAAAAAGCAAAACTATTAAAACAAAAAAAAAATCAGTGTTTTCCAGGGTTAGGAGGGAAGAGCACAGATTTTTAGGACATTGAAAATATTTGTATAATATTTAATGATGGATTAATGTCATTATATATTTGTCTAAATCCATTGAATGCACAACACTAAGAGTGAACCATAATGTAAACTATGGACTTTGGGTGATTATGATGTATCAGTGTAGGTACCTCAATGTAACAAATGTACCCCTCTGGTGGTAGATAAGGGGGGAAGATTGTGCATGTGTGAGAGCAGGGGATATTTAGAAAATCTTTGTACCTTCCCCTCAGTTTTACTACGAACCTAGAAATTCCTTTAAAAATATAAATTATTAATAAAAAATAAATAACAGGGCACTTGGGAGGCACAGTTGGTTAAGCATCAGACTCTTGGTTTCGGCTCAGGTTGTGATCTGAGGGTTGTGAGATCAAGCCCCACGTCAGGTTCTGTACTCAGCGTGGAGTCTGCTTAACACTCTGTCTCTCTGTCCCTCTGCCCCTCCCCTTCATGCTCTCTCTCTCTCTCTCAGATAAATAAATCATAATAAATAAATAAATAAATAAATAAATAAATAACAATATTGACAAATTAATCACATGTTACTATGTTACTCATATTCAACTTGTAAACATTTATCCAAGATAAATGAAAGGGTATGTTCATACAAAGGGTTGTATATTAATGTTCTTTATTAACATCTTTATTTGAAATAGTCCAAATGTGGAAACAGCCTAATAAGTAACTATATTTATAAATTTTGGAGGAGCGTACCATAGAACAGTATTCAGAAAAATGGAAAGGACTCTGACACAATAACATGGATGAATCTAAAAATAATCATGCCAAGTGAATGAAGTCAGATAAAAAAGGGGTACATATTCTATTATTCCATTTATATAAATTTCTATAAAATTTAAATTAATTTGCAATGTCCTGGAACAGAACAGTTGTTTACTTGGAATATGGGAGTGAGAACAATTTAAAAGATGGATTTCAAAATGCCACAGAGAATATTTTGAATTGTTGATATATTCATTATCTTGATTGTAGTTATGGTTTAATGGGTGAATAAAGCACAACATATCAAACTATATACTTTCAACATGTGCAGTACATTTTAAGAAATTATTATTCAATAAAAAGTGTGAAATAAAAAGTCATATCCTTATATATGAAATAAAATAGGAATATGTATTTGAAGTGAAGATTCATAATCTAAACTAGACCTCCTTGGACACCATGACCTAAAATACAAGTAGCTTTGATGAAAATGATGAGGCATTCTGCCCAGAAATACTGTGTTTAGAGTATAATCCTGATTTTAGAATGAAAAATAAATGAATTTCAGCCTGGAATGGTATGGAAAACAAGGACAAAGAGGGACTCAGCATTGAGCAGGAAATGAGTTTTAGCAAGAGATTGTCACAAATATTTACTCTTCACTGCAGAGTGGTTGAATCATGATTGGATTCAAGAAAATACCCTTTTTCCCAAACATGTAAGAAAAATGATTCTTAAAAACAGGACGCTGCTGCTTAGATAATAGAAAAAGTGCTTTGTAAATTTGCTTATCTCTAATACTATATACACTAATGGATAATCCTTGTATAGCAAGTGTATTCTGATACCCTGCTATATCAATATGAAACACTGCAAATATTGGAAATTCAGATTTTTTTTTTTAATCCCAGAGTGAAAACCCAGTAATAGAACTGTTTAATCAGAATCTGGGAAACTGGCACTAGGTACTTCAATTTGTCACTTGTCAACAGCTATGCCTTTTGGCAAAATAAAATTTAAAAACTGAAAAATATTGGTGAAAGATAAGTAAAAAAAAGCTATGTTGTGTAAATTAGTAAGTTTAAAACTTCTTGAAATTCAGTAATAAGACTGACTTATTAAAGATATATGCATATAGATTCTTCCTATTATTTAATATTGCCAAATTTGTTGATTTAATTAAAAATTTAAATGTTTTTATAATGTTTTTTGAGCATACTAGGTGCATCGATTAGAGTTTCCTTGAATTATAAAATATTTTTGATAAATCTGAATCTTTTATTTAAAGTCATGTATCTGAAACTTAAAATGCTTTCTTTAAAATCTCTGAGTAATTTTTGAAATTGTAGTGTAGAGTTCTTGTACTTTAAATTATTGTTTTTTATTTTTATATTCTTATGAACACACAATTTTTTAAATATTCAGCATTTTGTATTGGAATGTATAAATACAATTAATTTTTAATAATGACCATGTCACAGTACCTTGCTAAAATTACTTCATAATTTTGATAACTTATTTTTACACATTATTTGGATTTTTCTATGTTTAAAATTATGGCAAAAATGGAGAGTTTTATCCTTTCATTTCTAATATTTGTGACTTTTCTTTTCTTTTTTTTTTTTTTGACTTATTTCACTTGCTAGAAACTCCAGGACAAATGGTAGAATAAAACAGATGAGAAATCGTTTCCTAATTTCCAAATCTGGGTGAAAGAGTAACTTTCACCTTTAAACATGATGTCATCTGTAGGATTGCCATGTCCAATAAGTTTTTTTCATGGAAATTAATAAAAGAATTTAGTTGTAGACTTAAAATTATTTTCATACAACCACTTACAAAAGGTTCAGGATTGTAAATATGTCAAGAATGTATGACTTACTGAAAAATGGTGCAAAAGAAAAGGGAAATGTACTTGACTGATATATTGTTCTTCTATGGGCAGGAAATTATCATATTTCTCTGAATTTTGAGACTTTCTGTTTATTAATAATATTTCTTAATAAAGATTATTAAAAAACCTGCTTACTAAGAATATAGTCCCTAATTGTTTAAAAATTCTTGATGGCAATTGCAATAAAAATATCAATGTAAGTTATTTCCAAAGAAAACTAAAAAAGACTTTCAAACTTTGGAAAATTCCAAGTGATCCAAGCAGATACTGTCACCACTTCTCCATAACTTCTTCAATCACCAAAACTTATCCTCAGGATACTGGGACCTTGTTTTACTTATGGGCAGCAGAGTGGAAATCTCTGGATGATAATACCTTTCCATCTCTTTATCCTCAGCTCTTAAACAATGACTGGAGGATGAGGAAAAATTAGTGTATTATGGTCTTCCCCACCTGATGGGGACAACTCTGAGGTGTGATCTCTATGCTCCAGAGCTTGGTTCCCTGCAATATTGAGTTTAAGTTAATATCCATGATATTTTGGCTTCTTTTCCTTTCGGACTCTTCTCTTTTTTACCATTTCCCCACTAAGGGAAAGGAATCCTTAAATACATCATTTTTGCCTGGATTTTGTATAAATGTCAATCTCTGGGGACCCAACCTGAGACTGTGGCCATCTTTACTTACTAGCCAATATGCAGGCTAATCATATGTTCCCACAATGGGTTGGTGTTTTGCATCAGTCAACATTTGCTAATCAAATTTTTCTTGATACTGGACTAGAGTAACTCAACCTATGATGCATTTGTTAAGACATTAACTGATGGTAGTGCGGGATGTAATATGACCATCTAATAACATTTAGACATTAGCTAATTAACTGATACTGTAATTGTTAATATTATCAAGAAATTTAACGTTCTCAGAATGAATGTACAGCTAAAACTCTCTTCTGTGGGTTCCAAATTGCTCTTTAATAATTTTAAATTATTGGCTTATGACATTATTTCTTTTATATTTGACTATTAGATACTTGGAAACAGGCATAATGTTTCATTTATTTGGAATTTAGTTCATAATTTTTAAATTCTTTTTTTTTTTTTTTGAAAATGAATGAAGACATAAGTGAACAGATAAGCTAGGATTTGTGATTCATGTACCCTTGGGAGCTAATAGACAAAATCGAGCCTCAAAGTCATAAATCTAGAATCAAAACAATTCACAGTAACTGGAGTGTTCATCAGTGGCTCTTTGCTTCTTCTTCCAATAGATATTACCCGAAACTCATAAAACCAGAGTATATGAAATCTTTTTTTCTCTTATTTTTGTAACAACCAAATGCTCAGAGGTAAATATCATCTGGATGTATTTTGGCTTTAGTGATTTATCATCAAACTTCTTTTTGAGCTTTAAGTTGATGATATGTGGATTAATGACAAAAGGTTGACATTTCTTAGTCTTTGACTAATATCTGTGTTAGAGGTTATAAAATAGCAGCAATAAGCTAAAACTCAGAATACTCAATGCTTCCACAGTGCATCTCTGGCTCGTATATTTCTGAAGCACCCTGCTAACAGACTGACAGTAAGCTAATTTTAAATGGGTAAGATAATGTCATTTGAAAGCCAACAGAATGTCAGGATCATCATGTATCATGAAACTGAATTGAATCATGGGAAAAATTCTTCAAGTTAAAGAAAGAGAAATCATTCTGAAAGTAGTATTTTAATTTTAACAAAATATAGGATTATTTTATAGTAAAATCAAATGATACTGATTTTATCTTAAAAGGTACATGTATATCCACATTATAAATTATATTTAAGGGTTAGTATACCTCTTTGTTTACACTGTAATTACATAATATATTTTTCATGAAACATACCAAAATGCCCCATTATCCACTTTTCTATTTATAATGAAGCATCACTTTCATAATACAATTGTTTCTTAATACACTTCTTTATAGCAGTATAAAATTTCCATAATTGGAAAACCCGTTTAACTCTAATCTTTTTTTAATTGAAAGTATGTGAACTATAAAATAGCAAAATGGACTATATCTTCAAGAGATTTTCTTTTATCTTTCTGTGCATAAAAAGTACTCCAACAGTCTAATTAGTAATTGTGTTAATAGCTTTGGGAATATATTAAAGCATTAAAAATTTTGGTAAGACTTACAAATAATGGCAGCTGTTTTACAAATATGTAAATTTGCTTATAAGTGTTAGATTCTAGTAGGTAATTCTAGTTGAAAGAGAGGATAAATAATATTTGCATATTAAACAAGTTAAGATTGCATTACAGAAATTATACATGCTATATAATGTGTCCTTAAACTGTTATCCTACATTTTCTACTTCTATATGTAAAGAAGAGTGGCTGGCAAAATGTGTTCACCTGAAAGTTTGCAAGTGTACACACATGCATTCATACATTTAAAATCTAAAACAATATGCTTCTTGTAAATTCAAATATTTCTAAAAGCAATAAAATATAATATTCACACAAGTCTGTCTAAAGCAAAATTCAAAAACTCACTTCTTAAGTCACAGTATAATCCAGCATCTCTCTATCTCTCTAACTGCATCCCCTCCTTCTCTAATTCTTTTACTTGCTTCTGGCCAACTTTGTTGCCCCTTTTCTCTTTTTAAAATGTGCAGAACCTTTCCTTTGTCTTGGCACTTTTCCATGAGTCACTCTCTCTGTCTGGAGCACTATTTCCTGAGATAATGCTACATCTGTCACTGCTCAATGAAAACTTTCTCAAGCCCTGAATTTAAAATTACAACCTGTTATTCCACCCTCACATTTCCAAATTACTTCACCATGCTATTTTTATCTTCCTCTTATATACTGTAAAATTGATGTATTTATCATGTTCATCGTGTATCTGTTTGCCCCACTAGAAAGTAGCTCCATAAAGACAAATCCCATTTTTAAATAAATGTATCACAAACTCTGAATAAAGTGCTCAATACATAGTAGATGCTCAAATAAATATCAAATGAATAACTGAATTTACATAAAAAATCAAAGCTTAAAAAAATCAAAGCTTAAGTCAGATAATAAATGATACAAATGTGATTATAGCCTAGGTCTTTCTGATGTTAATATTAACTGTCTAGTTCCATAAGGCTCTTTAGAAACAAAAATTAAATATATTTGCAGACAGAGATTATTCACTTGTTTTCTTAGAAATTTATTTTTAGGAGTTTTAGAATTAATCAAATATACACCATTTGAAAACAGTGAGGGGAACAAAGCTTACATTTCATTGTGTTTTCACCTGTTGAAGAGAAATGAATCATTCAAAGAGACATCTTTGGATACTTTAATCCTGGATCTATAAATATTGAATTCTTTCCTGTAAATGTAAAGCTGCTTTTGCATTTTTCTAACCAGAAATATTCCACAGTAAATTAGAGATGCCCAATGTTGTTTCAGTTCTATTTGTGGTTAATGACAATATGTGGTTCACATAGAATGAATCACAAAGTGACAAAGAAGTAATTTTTGATATGTATGTGGAAAATAATTTTGAGATATGAGAAGATAGGTATGTAAGTTGACAGAGATTTTTTTAAAAGGTTTTTGAAAAATATGTAAGATATCAAAAGGCATGATATCTCTAGGGAATGGTGAATTCTCTAGTAGTGTTAGTTCCCATGTTGTTTGCTAAGGAGTTCTGGAAGATTAATCAGAAAAAGTGAAGTATGAGGGGAATTTTATGTTAATCTAACCTTGGATTGTGTTTTTAAGCAAAAGAAAATGAGAATTTCTTCAATAGAAATTGAAAGAACCTGATGAACATTTTTTGTTGTTGTTGTTACACTGCATATATTTTATATGAGAGTTTTATTTGTGCTAATTTTTTCATTATTAGATATAAAATGCTAATTAGAATAGAGATGTAAGGTACATTTATTTTTATTTTTTTCCAAGATTTATTTATTTTTGTGAGAGAAAGAGAAAGAGAACATGCACTTGCATGCACTCGCTGGTGAATGAGTGAAGGAGGGGAGGGACAGAGGGAGAAGCCGACTGACTGCTGATCAGGGAGCCGGTTTAGGGAAGAGATCCCAAGACTATGAGCTCATGACCTGAGTTGAAGGGAGACACTTAACTGACTGAGCCCCATCTAGGTGCTTCGCTAAGGTGCATTTAAGGACAAAATTGGAAATGTAATAAGTCTCCAAATAAAGAAATTATATTCTTGTATATTTGGGGGAAAAAAAGCCTAAGTTTCTAATTGACAAAAATAAAACAATGCTACAGTTAGTGTTTGCTAAATTGCTACAAAAATTTTAAGGAACTGTGTCTGTTCATAAAACCATAAAATGCAGTGGTATAAATAAACATTTAAAACTCATTATTTAGTTCATTAGAGTACTTTTTAAGTTGATTTTAATGCACAATTTGGAATATGTACTTAAGTAATGTGTTAGTTGCTCTATTCTGTTTATTAGCTAATAGTAAGTATGTTTACTACACACTATTAGTTTGATCTTTGGTTATGATGCATTTTGGTTTCACAAAATTATTGCACAGTTATTAAATGTCCAAAACATTTTATAATTATTTTGTTTTACTGGTATTTGTCTATTATACTAAATTCAATATTAAAACCAGTATAGTAATTTTGTGGGTTTTTTCAACATTTAAGCCAATATATCTTTAGAAAGATGACAAATTGAACAATTTTCTGCAATAATTTTCAAGTTATGAGAGCTCACTGGAATCACCAGTGGTATAAAGTGTAACTTTTCAGTTAGAGAAATGAATATTACAAGTGTGCAAGGTAAAGAGGCCTTTCGTTAAATACTCACACACAAGATATCTTTTTTTTTTTAAAGATTTTATTTATTTATTTGACACAGAGAGAGAGAGATCACAAGTAGGCAGAGAAGCAGGCAGAGAGAGAAGGGGAAACAGGCTCCCAGCTGAGCAGAGAGCCCGATGCGGGGCTCGATCCCAGGACCCTGAGATCATGACCTGAGCTGAAGGCAGAGGCTTTAACCCGCTGAGCCACCCAGGCGCCCCACAAGACATCTTTTAAAGAGTTACCCACTTAAAACAAAGCAAAACAAAGCAAAACTAGTTGCCAGGTAAAAAGAAAATGGAGTGCCCATTTTGTATTTTCAATTCACTATTCTCATGATAGACTTTCTTAGGGAAGTTGTAACCATCCCTCAGAACAACATACTGCTTAAAATATAATCTATGAGAAATTATACTAGTTACTAAGCATATTTAGATATAAACATAAGAAAAACATGTACTGGTGATAGGCCTCTGGGGGAGAGGATGATATACGTCCTTGAAGCCAAGCAGCTGGGGATGCCCGGCTGCTCAGAGCTGAACACTACCTGCTTCATTTTTTTGTTATCTCCCCTTTCTCAGAGAGCATCAGTACTTAGACAATCCTTCTGCTTGGCCTCACTCACTATATATCATGCACTACATGATCAGACATATCTTGCCTTTCTTCTTATGTATCTACAAGACTCATGGTTAATGTGTAACCTACTCTGGCTTCTTTGTTGGTTGTTACCCACTTTCTAATAAATATGAGACTGAGGAGTTGTTGAGGGCAACAGTCTTTTCTACTGTCCTCCCCTGCTCCCTTTCTCTTGCAGCTGACTTGTTTGTGCCTCATTCTTCTCCTGTGCACAATCAGGAGGTGGTAGAAGTGAATACAATCAGGATGTTGTATTAATACAGAGGCACAGAAACAAAACCAAGTGTATAAATTATCATAATTGTTTGGTCCCTTCCTCCTTCCCTTTAAGATACTGAAGAAAACAAAAACAAATGAAAATTCTTAACAGAAACTGCTAATATTGTCAGATGCCAGGAAGAATTTATATTAATTAAAATGAAGTGATTTCTCTGAAAAATGTATAGAAGAATTTGGAAGTAAAAACAAGGGGACTACTTTATACAATGACCAAAATAATTAGTTAATATAGCACCACATAAAAAGGTAAAATATTTAGTAATATTGTAGTTCGTACATTAATTCTTCATTCTCATTTCCATAGAAAAATATATTTAAGTTAGATAAGCATAACCATTTACCCTACCTCCTGGGATGTGATTTTAGGCATAGACAGTGGTAAAAAAAAAAAAAAAAAAAAAAAAAAAATTCAAGAGTCCAGAGCACAAGGGGAGTTACACATTTCCTTTCCCTTTTCACAAAAAAAGAACCAGATTCCTTTAAAAGTCCACTAATAAATCTATGAATAGTAGGAAAATTGACAAAAGGAATGAAAATCCCCTCCAGTTAAGCAGGAGGGTGGAGTTATATAGCACCTAATTGACACTGGAAACTTAAATTGGAGTGTTAGCTAGGATGGCCCTTGAAGTTTGTGATCTGAGAGGAGTTTTAGCACTGATGTGAAAGACTGCATAGCAAGTCAAACTCAAGAGTGCAGGCTTTGAGTGTAGGTAATTGTTTTGGCTCTGACTCTTGACTCTGCTATTTTCTTTTTTTATATATTTTTTTAAATTTATTATTTTTTTATTAACATAAAATGTATTATTTGCCCCAGGATACATGTCTGTGAATCATCAGGCTTACACATTTCACAGCATTTACCATAGCACATATCCTCTCCAATGTCCATAACCCAGCCACCCTATCCCTCCCCCTCCACCTCTCAGCCACCCTTAGCTCATTTCGTGAGTTTAGGAGTCTCTTACAGTTTGTCTCCTTCCCCATACCATCTTGTTTTATTTCTCTCCCCCAACCCCCACAACCCCTGCCCTACCTCTCAAATTCTTCATATCAGAGAGATCATGTGATAATTCTCTTTCTCTGACTGATTTATTTCACATAGCATAATACCCTCCAGTTCCATCCATGTCGTTGCAAATGACAAGATTTCATTTCTCTTGATGGCTGCATAGTATTCCATTGTATATATATACCACATCTTCTTTATCCATTCATCTGTTGACAGACATCTAGGGTCTTTCCATAGTTTGGCTATTGTGGGCATTGCTGCTGTAAACATTCGGGTGCACGTGCCCCTTTGGATCATGACGTTTGTATCTTTAGGGTAAATACCCAGTAGTGCGATTGCTGGATCGTAGGGTAGCTCTATTTTCAACTTTTGGAGGAACCTCCATACTATTCTCCAGAGTGGCTGTACCAGCTTGCATTCCCACCAACAGTGTAGGAGTGTTCTCCTTTCTCCACATCCTCGCCAACATGTGTCCTTTCCTGACTTGCTAATTTTTGTCATTCTGACTAGTGTGAGGTGGTATCTCACCGTGGTTTTGATTTGTATTTCTCTGATGCCGAGTGATGTTGAGCACTTTTTCATGTGTCTGTTGGCCATTTGGATGTCCTCTTTGCAGAAATGTCTGTTCATATCTTCTGCCCATTTCTTGATTGGGTTATTTGTTCTTTGGGTGTTGAGTTTGAAAAGTTCTTTATAGATTTTGGATACTAGCCCTTTATCTGATACGTCCTTTGTGAATATCTTCTCCCATTCTGTCAGGTGTCTTTTGGTTTTGTTGACTGCTTCTTTTGCTCTGTAAAAGCTTTTGATCTTGATGAAGTCCCAACAGTTCATTTTTGTCCTTGCTTCCCTTGCCTTTGGAGATGTTTCTAGGAAGAAGTTGCTGCGGCTAAGGTCAAAGAGATTGCTGCCTGTGTTCTCCTCCAGGATTTTGATGGATTCCTGTCTCACATTGAGGTCTTTGATCCATTTTTTTTTTTTTTTTTCTTTGATCCATTTTGAGTCTACTTTTGTGTGCGGTGTAAGGAAATGGTCCAGCTTCGTTCTTCTGCATGTGGCTTTCCAGTTTTCCCAACACCATTTGTTGAAGAGACTGTCTTTTTTCCATTGGATATTCTTTCCTGCCTTGTCCAAGATCAGCTGAACACAGAGTGGGGGGTCCTTTTCTGGGCTCTCTATTCTGTTCCATTGATCTATGTGTCTGTTTTTGTGCCAGTACCACACTGTCTTAATGATTATAGCTTTAAAATAGAGCTTGAAGTCTGGAATTGTGAAGCCGCCAACTTTGGTTTTCTTTTTCAACATTTCTCTGGCTATTCGTGGTCTTTTCTGGTTCCGTATAAATTTTAGGATTATTTGTTCCATTTCTTTGAAATAAATGGATGGTATTTTGATAGGGATTGCATTAAATGTGTAGATTGCTTTAGGTAGAATAGACATATTCACAATATTTGTTCTTCCCATCCATGAGCATGGAAAGTTTT
>CM053603.1:148470029-148488309 GCA_028646535.1 Procyon lotor
TTGATGAAAACTCTTCACAGTGTAGGCATAGAGGGTACATTCCTCAACATTATCAAAGCCATCTATGAAAAACCCACAGCGAATATCATTCTCAATGGAGATCAGGAACACGGCAGGGATGCCCAATATCTCCACTATTATTAAATATAGTACTAGAAGTCCTAGCCTCAGCAATCAGACAACAAAAAGAAATCAAAGGCATCCAAATTAGCAAAGAAGAAGTCAAATTCTCACTCTCTAGATAATATGATACTTTATGTGGAAAATCCAAAAGACTCCACTCTAAGACTGCTAGAACTCATACAGGAATTCAGTCAAGTGTCAGGATACAAAATTGACTCTGCTATTCTTATGCTATAAACCTTATACATCACTACTACTTTTTGACTATGTTTACTTATCCGCAGAACATTTACTACATGTAGAGTCATGAATTAAATGCATGAAATGTATCTACTATGTGTCGAGCATAGGGAAAGTATGTGAAGAAAATCAATGCATCATCAGTGTCATCATCATTGTAAAAAGCAATTTTAAGACATATTTTAGTAAACTGAAAGAGGGATCATACTAAAAATATATTAAAAAGACAAATAATTTATATATTGGAAAGTTGTACAATTGCTCTAGTAACAAAGATAGAATCTACTGGTTAAGAAAAAAAATTTATATACAATAAAATAAAAAAATTCTAATTTATTTGGTGTATTTGTTTCTATGGGACTGATTTAGTGTCTAAAAACAACATAAATTTATTATACTATTATTCTGGATGTCAGAGTCCTAAACAGGATATCACTGGGCTGAAAATCAAGGTGTTGTGAGGGTGGTGCTCCTTCTGGGTACCCCAGAGAAGAATCAGTTTCCAGCCTCTTCCAGCCTGGAAAGCCTGATTTCTTATTTCATGACTCCATATCTCCATTTTCAAAACCCATAACTTCATGTTGAGTCTTTTATGCTGCCATGAAATTGAAAAATAAAGCCAAATGAATTAAATTATCATATTCAAAGAGAAATAATATTATTTGCATTACTAGGGTTTAATTTTGTACTTATTTATTCTTTCTATATTATGAAAATAAGAACAGTATAATAATGTTTTAAAAGAAACATTACAATACAGAGTACCAATAATAAATATTTCAATTACCTGAGATTACCATAAGATGGTCAATATTAATATGTTGCATTAAACATTTCTAGGCTTCTTTTTGTTTAGAAAATTATTTATAAAAGGCATTATAACACATTATACACATATATTTAATATAATTAAGGATATGTGACAGAATAGATAAAGCCATACATCATCATTTAAAAGCTTGCATTCTGTTATTTGTAGGTGTGTGTATAATTTATTTAGCCAATATACTGGAGTGCAACATTTAAGCACTTTCATTTTTATGCTAGAATGAGAATGCTGTGATAAGTCCTATTACAGAGGACTTGTAGCTTATTTTAAGGCTGCTAATGCTTCCTAACTAGACAAACAGAGCTTATGAAGTTACCCAAAAATAGATCTCAGCAATATAAATAATATGCAGTTTAAACAGTTGAATAATAAAGGAAGACTATCATAGAACTAGGAAAAATTAAAAGTATTAGTATTTTTTTAAAATATAATGCAGGATAATTGGAGAAATTGCCCTAAAAATCTCAAATGAAAACGAAAAATATTTGTTCTTCCAATCCATGAGCATGGAACGTTTTTCCATTTCTTGGTGTCTTCCTCAATTTCTTTCATGAGTACTTTGTAGTTTTCTGAGTACAAATTCTTTGCCTCATTGGTTAGGTTTATTTCTAGGTGTCTTATGGTTTTGGGTGCAATTGTAAGATTATACAATAGTATAATAGACTATTATAATAGTATAATAGTCTCCTTAATAGACCATTATAATAGTATAATAGACTTCTCTATTTATAATAGTATAATAGACTCCTTAATTTCTCTTTCTTCTGTTTTGCTGTTGGTATATAGAAATGCAACTTATTTCTGTGCATTAATTTTATATCCTGACAGTTGACTGAATTCCTGGATGAGTTCTAGCAGTCTTGGAGTGGAGTCTTTTGGATTTTCCACATAAAGTATCATGTCATCTGCAAAGAGTTAGAGTTTGATTTCTTTGCCAATTTGGATGCCTTTGATTTCTTTTTGTTGTCTGATCGCTGAGGCTAGGACTTCTAGCACTATGTTGAATAGCAGTGGAGATAGTGGGCATCCCTACCGTGTTCCTGATCTCAGGGGAAATGCTGAGAGCTTTTCCCCATTGAGAATGATATTCGCTCTGGGTTTTTCATAGATGGCCTTGATGTTGCTGAGGAATGTACCCTCTACGCCTACACTGTGGAGAGTTTTGATCAAGAAGGGATGCTGTACTTTGTCAAATGCTTTTTCAGCATCAATTGAGAGTGTCATATGGCTAGTACCCAAAATCCATAAAGAACTTCTCAAACTCAAGACTCAAAGAACAAATAATCCAATCAAGAAATGGGCAGAAGATATGAACAGACATTTCTGCAAAGAGGACATCCAAATGGCCAACAGACACATGAAAAAGTGCTCAACATCACTCGGCATCAGAGAAATACAAATCAAAACCACAGTGAGATACCACCTCACACCAGTCAGAATGGCTAAAATAAGTCAGGAACAACAGATGTATAAATATGTCATGTAGGTAGTAAGTATAGCATAGGGAATATAGTCAAAAATGCTGTAATAACATTGCATGGTAACAGATAGTGACTAAGTTTTTGTAGTGTGCACTGAGTAAGCTACAGAAGGGGGTAAAATGTTTGCAAAGCATATATCAGACCAGGAGTTAATATCCACAATATATAAGGAACTCATACAACTTAATAGCAAAAAAAAAATATATATATATATATATATATATGTGTATATATATGTGTGTGTGTGTGTATACACACATAT
Organism: Procyon lotor; assembly: GCA_028646535.1. Lineage (NCBI taxonomy): Eukaryota > Metazoa > Chordata > Mammalia > Carnivora > Procyonidae > Procyon > Procyon lotor. Next base: position 148,472,965 of record CM053603.1, read on the forward strand.
ATATATATTCTGGGGGAAAAATGTTTAGAAGATCTGAATAGACATTTTTCCAGAGACATACAAATGCTCCTAAGGTTTGTAAAAAAATGCTCAATGTCATTAATCAGATTATCAGAGAAATGCAAATCAGTACTGCAACTAGGTGTTACCTCACACATGTTGGAATGGCTATCATCAAAGAGAGACAACAACTATTGGCAAGTATGTATATAAACACATCTTTGTTCACTGTTAGTGGGAAAGCAAATTGGTACAGACACTTTGAAAAATATTATGGATGCTCTATAAGAAATTAAAAATAGAACTGCAATATGGTATAGCTATTGGTTTCAGCATAATTCACAATAGCCAAGACAATAACCTAGGTGTCCATTGATGAAGAAATAGATAAAGAAGATGTGATATCTATGTGATATACATACACATACACAGTGGAACATTATTCATTCATAGAAAAGAAATCCTAGGGGTGCCTGGGTGGCTCAGTGGGTTAAAGCCTCTGCCTTCGGCTCAGGTTATGATCTCAGGGTCCCAGGATTGAGCTCCACATTGGGCTCTTGGCTCAGTGGGGAACCTGCTTCCCCCTCTCTCTGCCTGTCTCTCTGCCTACTTGTGATCTGTCAAATAAATAAATTTAAAAAATCTTAAAAAAAAAAAGAATCCTACTATTTGTGACCACATGGATGGACCTCATAGGCATTATGCTCAGTGAAAGGAGTCATAAAGAGAAACAAATGCTGTACGATGTCACAATGAGTGGAATATAAAAAAAATCATTCTTATAAAGACAGAGTAGAATGATGGTTGGCAAGGACTGCATGTAGCAGAAAGGGGAAGATGTTTTTGAAAGGGTATAACCTTCCACTTCCAGGATTAATAAGTTCTGGGTGCCTAATGTACAGCACCCTGACTATAGTTAGGAATGCTGTATTATATAAAAGTTGCTGAGAAGTTAAATCTTCATCTACTTTTTTAAAAAATAGTAATTATGTGAGGTAACAGAGGTGTCAATGTCTATGTGTAATCATTTCACAAATAAATGTGTCAACTTAACAGCTTGTATACCATAAATTTACACAGTTATATGTCAATTATATCTCAAAAAAACTGGGGAAAAAGATAATGAGAAATATATGAGTCACAAAATGACAAAACCTTCATTTTCAGCTAATTTGATAATTTTTAATGCTCTAAAGATACTTTAAAGAATCATTTAAACCTTCTACTTTTTAAATAAAATTGAAGTTCCACTTTATTCAGATTTCCCTCATTTTTACATAAGCTGCTGTTTTAGCTTTATGATAGCAACCAAGATATTGCATTACATTTACTTGTCATGTCTCCTTAATCTCCTCTTGACTTCGACAGTTTCCCAGACTTCCTTGTTTCTGATAACCTTGATAATTATGAGGAGCATATCTCAGGTACCTTATAGAGTGTTTCTTTGCTATGATGTATCTAAAGTTGTTCTCATGACTAGATTGGTGTTACGGGTTTTTGAAAAGAGGACTAAAGAGATTACGTGCCGCTTTCATAACATCATATCAAAAGTATATATCAGCATGATTTATCACTGTTTACATAAAATTTGATCATCTGGCTGAGGCAGTGTTTGTCATGTTTCTCTACTATATAGCTATTTTTTTGTTCTGCTTTTCCATGCTGTACTCTTTGGAGGTAAGTTATTACAGCCCAGAGTTAAGGAGTGAAGAGTTACACTCCGCCTCTTTGAAGGAGGGTTATCTATTTAAAATACCTGGAATTCTGGGGGTGACTGGGTGGCTCAGGCATTAAGCATCTGCCTCTGGCTTAGGTCATGATCCAGAGGTCGTGGGATGGAACCCCGTATCAGGCTTCCTGCTTCTCCCTCCCCCACTCCCCCTGTGTTTCCCCTCTTGCAGTATCTTTCTGTTAAAGAAATAATTTTTAAAAACCTTAAAAAAATACCCAGAATTATGTATGGGGGATATGTCCATTCTTCTCCATTTATTTATTAAATTATCAATATATAATAATAAAGTCAATCAGTAATGATTCATAGATATTTGTAATTTGAATTATAATCCAGTACTGCTTTATTTACTTTTTTGCTTAAATCAGTCCAGTTTGGGCCATTAGTGGCTCTTTTGATTGACTCCTTTGTCCCTTTGACATATCCTCATCTTTTTTTTTTTTTTTTTTAGCACATTCTTTTGTTCTGACACTAGGAGATTCTCCAGGATCATGTTATGTATTCCTTGTCCCATCTCTAAAATCAGGCATTAGAAACCAACATCTAGGCCTTGTGTGTGCTCACTGCTACTGGGTTGTTGCTACTAGGTCCTCTCAGATAGCAGAGCAAATCAATATGTAAGTGTACTAACAAATGTGTGTATGTATACATAAAACAAATTATGTATCTATATATCTATCTTTAAATATTATTATTTCTAAACCATCCATATTAAGTTAAATACTAGTTCATATTGATGTCTCCCTTCTAATCCATTACAAAATAAATCATTCTCTTCTTTTACTCTTGCTTATCTGTAAACGTGTACTCCAAAAGTGACTTGAGTCTCACTATCTACCATGCATTTAATTGATTCCTCAATCCTAGTACACATGTATTGTGTCATAATCGATAACTTATAACTTTATCACCTAAAGGAAAGTGCTTTATATATAGTTTATTCTACCCTTAGTCTTATGGTATTCATTTATTTCTAAAATTACTGTCACCAGCATTATTTTTTATCCTCTTCAGTAAAATAATTCCATATATTTATGACATAGTTATATTCTTTTATCAAAGTCTGTCTTTCTTCTTGGAATCACTGAGCTCCTAAATGATCATGTTTTTATTTACTTTGAGATTCATTCCTTGTGCTATAAAAGTCTATGGTTTTTAAACAATGCATAATATCATACATCCACCATTATAGTATCAGACTTTATTAAACCCTCTCTTCTCCCTAAGCCCTTGTCAGTCACCTACTTTTAACCGTTAGTTTTGCCTTTTCAAGAATGTTGTATAAATGGAACTGTATAATATGTAGCCTTTTAAAACTGTCTTCTTTTACTTAGCAGTATACATTTAAGATTCACACATGGTTTTATATAGATTAATATCTTATTTCTTTTATCACTGAATAACATTCCTTACACATTTGGTTTATTTACTTATTGAAGGATATTTTGTTTCACTTTTTCACCTTTATGTATAAACCTGCTATAAACATCAAAGAGATTTAATAGGCACTAGAATGGAATCAATGTCCACTGCAGTCTCATACTTTCTCTGTTACCACCCAAGTTTTCACCATTTCATTCCTTCTGAATATTCTATATCATTCTACATAGTCTCACAGGGATTTTTCTTGAGTGCCCAAATTAGGCATATACATCTACTTTCTTGTATATTTTTTTAACATTATAACACTAATAGATAATTTGGGACACACTATTTAATGATTTAGTGTCCCAATTTTCTGTAGTAAAGGTTATTGCTATTTTATTCCAAGTATTTAAAATAATAAATGTCTTCTTCAAAATTATACAAAGTTCCCTATTTTTAATTTTATCATAGACTATTTCAAGTTAAACTAATACCATTTTTTTTTACTCTCAATGCACAGTTGATTCTATTTCCTTAATACAATAGCTTTCCCTCAACTTATTATTTGAGTTTATTTCTTTACATTTCTTTTAGTCCCTACCATATTCAATATTTTTTTCTCATCCTCTGGCTCAGTATCAAGCTAGAATTTCTTAACAAGATAAAGTACTTTCTATGGGACCAGAAGGTATCCTAGAAAGAAATGGTCATTATTGTTCAACAGTATTGAAATCAATACTATTAGTTTCTTTGTATAAAAGGCTTTAATTGGCAAAATATCATTACTTGTTCAACAGTTATTATTGATGTCCAATGAAAATCATGTATGAAAATTACTGTAATCTAGAACCTTAACCCAGACTGAAAAATATTCCAAAGATATAATCAAAAGAAATTCTATTAAATCAGAAAATATAAGCACATGTACATACGGATATATATATATATATTTATATATACACACACACACACACACATATGTATCATAATCATTAATGTAAAACTTACATAATTTACACTTAATGATATATTATACTTTATAATATTTATGTAACATATAAAATATGTTTGATCACATATTAAGAGAATATCATCAAAAAGTCAAAATGCTAATACCTAAATAGTGAAATTACAAATTATATTTCTTAATTTCCTGTACATTTTTACATTTTAGTCTTAAATGTAAATTTTAATTATATAAACAGAAATATACTAGATTTTTTTAAAAACAATTTATTGTGAATTACTTCTTGCAAAAGATATACATACTTGCCTTTCTTTTTGGTTCCCACATCTACTGTCCTGGTCTCTTTTATGTGGCAGTTGTGTAAACTGGATTATGAGTTATTGCCCTGTCTCCATTCTTTTTTCCTTATATATTACCATAAGGTTTCATATAATATTCTTTTGGTCAGAAACCTTCAATCACCATCCTATTGCTATTAGACCATGTCCAGTTACTGCTGATGAAAATTCAAACTTGAAACAAATTTGCCATAGCTTTCCTTTCCCACTACATATCCTGTTACTCCATAACACAAATTTTCTCTGTCTAGAGTGTATGGTCTTCTTCATGTCAACTCAAACAGTCTTAAGTAATCCAGAAAAACTCCATAAAGTATAAATATTTAACTGTTATTGCTATTATTTTACTGGTTGTGTAACTATGTGATTTTCTTAATAAAATCATGAAATCTTTTCTTAAAAAAATTTTATTTATTTATTTGAGAGTGAGAGAGAGCATGAGTGGAGTGAGTGGCAGGAGAAGAAGCAGGCTCTCCACTAAGCAGAGAGTCCCATGTGGGGTCAACCCTGGGACTCTGGGATCATGATCTGGGCTGAAGGCAGATGCTTAACCAATTGAGCCACCAAGTACCCCTAAAATCTTATGTTCAGAGAAGATGTAATATATTTGCTTTGTTCTATTGTAGAATTTGGCATTTAGCTGTCATTTTTATACTTGTTAGCTACTGAATTTTCGTATTCCTTAATGATATTTTCAAAATGTAGATTCAGAAAGGATTCCAAGATTATATATATATCCCTTTACTTAATATATCAAGTGTCAAATACAGCCAAATGGTTGAATAGGTGATCAGTGATCATGACTATTTATTCACCAGAGCTAGGTTGATTTTCTCTTCATTGAACATGTAGTGGCAAAGGTTGTTATAAGACAAAATGAACCGATATGACAAAGGTATTTACTTAAAATGAAACAGGTTTTATGACATTCTAAGTTTCTGAAATATTCATTGCTTAAAATATACTTTTAAAGAACATGGTTTAGAGAATAATATCCATAGTTCTAAAAGAATTTGATATCTGCAACATAACATAGTTTTGCCTTTCTTAAAATTATGCTTAAATATTCTTACCATAACCTGCATGCTTATTTCTTTGTTTTGTCATTGCTATTATTGCAATTCCTTCTCTAAAACATTGACTTTATTTTTTAATTTTCTCATTCAATTTTTGATACAGTCTTGATTCTTCACTTATAGAAGAGTGATTTACAAAGAAAAATTAAATTTTGCTGAGTTTTTATGTCAAAGATTGCATAATTGATTAATGTCTAGTGTATCACTTAATGTATTAGCTAATCATTACAAATATGGATTGCTTAAGTGCTAATAGAGAAAACATGTTGCAACTTATTTCCTGTTTTTAAAATGTGAATAAAAATAGAATGGGCCGCTCAGTCAGTTAAGCCTCCAACTCCTGGTTTTGGCCCAGATCATCATCTCAGGGTTGGGAGATCAAGTCCTGCATTGGACTCCATGCTCAGCACAGAGTCTGCTTGAGAATATCTTCTTCTGCCCCTCTCACCACTTGCACATGCACACTCTGTCTCTAAAATAAATAAATCTTAAAAAAAAAGAAGATAAAAATATTGACAAAAATATCCTAAAACTTTCTCCCTGCTTTAAACATTTCATGCTTTCACAAAACGGCATCTGGGTATAGGCTTTCACTCTTTTTATGTTTGTTTTTTATATTAGTCATACTCATATAAGTATATATCCACCTCCCTATGCCAATTTTTTTTAAATGGACCCATTTAATCATCAGCTGACAAATTACCATAAAAGATTCATGTGGACTCTAACTACTTGCTTTTGCCTTTCCTTACTACTTCCATCTCACTCTCAAAATTAAAATCAACAACTTTGATGCATAAGAGAAGTTATCATTGAAAGGAATGAAATGTTTTAAGTTTAAAAAATAATGTTTGAAGTAATTATAGAAAAGTATTTCTCTTCAAAGTAATGAATATTTTGTCCTATGATTTTTTGTCCTATGATAATCTTACATATAACTGCTACAGAGATTAATATGTAAAATATAACAATTAATATATATGTATGTGTATGTGTATCAAATTTAATTATTACTATGATAGCTTTACTAAAGCATGTTTGTTGTTGTTGGCTTTTAGTATAACCTACCAATATAAATATAGCTATAATTTAGTTACAAGTAATTGTTCAGTGCTTAGAAAAATCAGTGGTACAGTAATATTTATAAAATATTTTACTATCAATTAATTTTAAAAAGTCACTTTTTAAAAAAAGATTATTTATTTGACAGAGAGAAAGAGATCACAAGTAGGCAGAGAGGCAGGCAGAGGTAGAGGGGGAAGCAGGCTCCCTGTTGAGCAGAGAGCTCGACACTGGGCTGGATTTCAGGACCCTGAGATCATGACCTGAGCTGAAGGCAGAGGCTTAACCCACTGGGCCACCCAAGTGACCCTAAAAAAGTCATTTTTTAATTATATTTCTCATGCCCAGTGCCATCAGATTACTCCAAGTATATTTAAGGTATGAATTTACATTCCAGGAAGGCCAATGCACAGTTCAGAGGACAGAGTGTGTATAGAGAGAAAATATCTGTGATCCAAAAAGTGTCAGTGAAAGACCTGAAAGAATCACATTATTTCTAAATAACTGCCTCTCAGAACAAAGTTTTAAAATATTTATCGATTTATAAAAATATCCAACAATCAATAAGGTAAAATTAATAATATCTAGCATTCAATCTAAAATTACTAGCAAGCAAAGAATTTGGAAACACAATGCATATTGATGAAAAATATTCTAAAGAGAAACGCAAAACTAATCCAGAACATATAGATAATAGAATTAAAAGTTATTTATGTTAAAAGAGTTATTTGAAATCTATTGTATACTTCCAAAAATATATATAAATAAGGCATTATGGACTAAATTATGTTTTTGGGGATAAGATGTATTTGGTTGCAATGAACAAAGAAAAAAATCGTATAAGGACATGACAAGAAGGTGGCTGTCTGGAAGTCAAGGAAAGAAATCTCAAGAGAAATCAAACTAGCTACAATTTGATCTTGGACTTCCAAATGTGAGAAAATAATTTCTGTTGTTTATGCCACCCAGCCTCTGGCATTTCATTATGGCAGCCAGAGCAAACTAATACATACGAGATCCTAAAAAAATAAATAAATAAAATCAAAATCTTATAAATGAAAACTACCATATGTTAGAAGTTTAAACCACAGGATGAGATCAATGTGGATATTACATGATGATAATTCATTAAGAAGATATAAAAGCTCTTAAAAAACTAGGAACAGAAGCAAATATTTTCAACCTGATAGTGTGCACTTAAATCCATAGTTAAAATCATTTTTAGTCATGGAAGAGTCTCCATAAAAAATCAGGAACACGACAAGCATGTCCACTCTCAACACTTCTATTGAACATTATTCTGAATATCCATTTAGTGCAATGAGGCAAAAAATAGCAAATAAATAGCAACTATATTCCAAGAAATAAAAAGAAAGCCTTTTTATTCAGGGATGATGTGATTATATTTTAATGAAACAATCAAATATACAAATACTATAGTGACTTTAGAAAGATTGCAAGATACAAGATTAACAAATAATCATAAAATGAAATTTAACTAATATATATAGAAATAAGCCTGACAAAATGTAACAACCTGTAAGAGACTATCATAAGCACTACTGAGAGAAATTAAAGAAACCTAAATAAATGGGAATATATGCTATAATTATTGTTTGGAAGACTCAAGGTTTTCAAGATGTTGATTTACCCAAAATTGATCCCCAGATTTAAGGCATTTCCAAATGAAAAGCTACTAGAAATTTTTGTTGTCATGATAGGTTCCAGTCCAAAATGGCCACGTAGGAAGACCCTGAACTCACATCCTCCATGAACACATCAAATCCACACCTATAGAGCAATTTCTCCTGAAGAATTGATGACTGACTGAACAACTTCTGCACAACAAACAATAAAGAAACCACATGGAGAACAGCAAAAGAGAGGGAGACATGGTAATAAAGGGAACTCCCACCCAGAGGCTGCAAACTGCAATTGCAAGAGATAGCATTAACTGACTGTAAGCAGATTTGTCTGCCTTGGGTGACAGAAAAAAAAGCTGTGGTTTAAAGGTATAACTGGAATATAAAAGATCCAGTCCTAGAGCACCAGTAAATGACAGGGGAGCTTCTGGAACTCTTACCTAGGTTGGAAGGGATGGTGAGCACCATGGCTTTTGTTTTCCTTTCACTTTGACAGTGTGAATGGGAGCAAGGTTCTGGGCACCATAGCCAGTCTGCCACTCAGAGGGTCCAAGCTTCTAACCTACACCATCTCCAGAAGCCCTGGGACACAGAAAAATTCATAATTTAAAAGAGAATATAACAGATCCAGCCTTAGAACAGCACCAAACGTTGAAGAGATGCTGAAACTCTCCTTTGGTCAGAAGGGCTGGTGAGCACCATGACTTATGCTACTCCTTTACTATGATGGTGCAAACAGAAACAAGATCCAGATGTCATAGTTGGCTATTTCAACAAATCCTGGGTCCCTAGCTCACATCAGTATCAGACACACTGGGGCACAGGAAAAAAAAAAAAAAGCCATGGTTTAAAGAACAACTAGCATATAAAAAGAATCAACCCTAGAACTCTGCCAATGGTGAGGGAACTCTCTCTAGGTAATAGGCTGGTGGCTACACTCCCCATTTGAAAGCACAAGACCTTAAAAGCACAGACCAGTCCAAGCCCCCTAACCAGACTGCCACCTCAGTGAGTCCCAGACCTCTAGCCCATACTAGCCATGGACATCTCACCAAGGTCTCCACAAGGCAGGAAACAGCAGACATCCCTAGTTAGTGATCATTACCACTCTGGTCTTTGCACCAAAATGATACAGGCATAAAGCACTGCATCATACTCCAGGCCTACACCACTTCAGTTTCAGAGGGCTTGCTAAGGCTTGTGAGGGGCAAAGCACTCTGGAACCTCTTAGCTGACATCTGCTTCAGATCCAACTCTTCAATCAGGGTGTTCCCTGAGTGGATCACCCCAGGAACCTCTAGCCCATTTCTGCCTTAGTTCTAGGCACCCAGCCAGGGCATCTCTGTGCTGAGCATCCTGGGCCACCTTAGCTTGTACCAACTTCAGTTTCAGATGTCCCACCAGGGCACACTCAGTGTGAAGAGCCCTAAAGCTGTCCTGCCAGGATACCATCAGCATATAGAATCCTGGGACACCCTCGCCCATGACCTACCTCAGCTTCAGCTGCCCTACTGGGGTACACCCTGTGTGGAGTGCTCTAAGACCCCTTGCTTTTTACCCCTCTTTGGCCCTAGTCAGAGTGCCGCTGCATGTAGAGCCCTAGGACACCATGACTTACACCCACTTCAGCATAAGCTGTCCTGCCAGGGTGCCCTTAATGTGAAAGGCCCCAGGACCACCTAGAACTTAAACCCATTTTATCTATATCAGTCCTACCAGAGCACCCAGTAGAGCATCTCAGGAGCCCCAGCCCATTCCATCCACAGTTCCACTCGGTCGAAGTTTCCAGGCAGTTTGCATAGTGAGTGACCATACTTAAGACTACTCCTTCAAGTTTAGAAGAAGCTGTTTTGTTAATTAATAGAAACAAACTCTGAAAGTCAAGCAAAATGAGAAGACAGAAGAATATGCTTCAAATGAAAGAATAAGACAAAATCTCAGAAAAAGAATAAAATGAAATAAGCAATATGTCAGATGAAGAATTTAAAGTAATGATTATAAAAATGTTCACCAGACTGGAGAGTAGAGTGGGAGAACTCAGGGAGAACTTCAGCAAAGAGAAAATACAAAAAAGGATCAATCAAAGTTGAAGAATACAACATTAAATGAAAAATACACTATATGGAATCAAGAGATTAGTGAATGCAGATCAGTGATCTGGGAGACAATGGAAAGCAACCAGTTGAACAGCAAAAAGTAAAAAGAATTTATAAAATGAGAATCAGTTAAGGGCTCTTTTAGACAACATAAAGCAAATAAACATTTTTATTTTAAGAATCCCAGGAGAAAAGGAGAGAAAAAGATGGAAAATTTATTTGAAGAAATCATAGTTGAAAACCTCTCTAGCCTGGGAAAGAAAACAGATATCCTAGTTCAGGTACACAGAGAGTTGGAAACAAGATGACTTTAGGTTGTCTAGACATGACACACAGTAATTAAAATGTTAAAGGTTAAAGATAAAAAAGCTTTAAAAGCAGTAAGTGAAAAGAAAACAGTTACATACAAGAGAGATTCCATCAGGCTATCAGTTGATATTTTAGCAGAAACTTTGCAAGCCAGAAGTAGACAAAGTGCTAAAAGAAAAAAACAAAACAAAACAAAACAAAATTATAATCAAGAATACTCTACTTGGCCATGTTATCATTCAGAATTGAAGTAGAGATAAAGAGTTTCCAAAACAACAAAAGTTTAAAAGCTCATCATCACTAAACCAGTGTTACAAGAAATGTTAAAGGGATTTCTTTAAGTGGAAAAGAAAAGGCCATAATTACCAGTAAGCAAATTAGGAATAAAAAAGGTGTAAATATGACAATATTTGTTGTCCATATAAATGTAGAGAGGGTATAAAAAATGTTCTTTTAAGATGTATTCAAACTTTAGTGATCATCAACTTAATATAGACTGTTATATCCTTAGAATGCTATTTACAAATCCCATATTAACCACAAACCCAAAATCTATAACAGATACACAAAAATTAAAGAGTAAAAGCCAAACATAACACTAAAGAAAGTCATCAATCAAAAGAAAATTGAGCAGGAAAAAAATGAAAACAACAAAAACTACCAGAAAACAATGAACAAAATGGAAATAAGTATATATCTATCAGTAATTACTTTAAATATAAATGATCTAAATGCTCTGATCAAAAGACACTGGGTGGCAGAATGGATTAAAAAAAAGTAAGACCCATCTATATGCTGCCTATAAGAGACTCACTTCAGATCTAAAGCCACATATAGACTGAAAGTGAAAGGATGGGGAAAACAAATAGTCCATGCAAATGAAAGAAAGAAAAAAAAAACAGCGTAGCAATACTTATATCAGGTAAAATAGACTTTATTGTTTTAAGATTATTTATTTATTTGAGAGAGAGACAGAGACCATGTGAGAGAGAACATAAGAGGAGGGAGAGGGCAGAGGGAGAAGCAGCCTCTCCATTGATCAGGGAGCCTGATGCGGGGCTTGATCCCAGGATCCCAGGATCATGACCAAAAAGAAGACAGAGGCTAAACTGACCAAGCCACCCAGATGCCCCCAAAATAGACCTTACATCAAAACCTGTAACAAGAGACAAAAAGCCATTACATAATGATAAAGGGATCAATCCAACAGGAGCAGGAAATGATTATAAATGTCTGATAGCAAACATAGTAGCACCTAAATACATAAAACAAATATAAATAGACATAAAGTGAGAACTTGACAGTAATATGATCATAGTGGGGGAACTTTACCATTGTCTTATATCAATGAATAGGTCATCAAGACAGAAAATCAATAAGGAAACAGTGTCTTTAAACAACATATTAGATCAGATGGACTTAACAGATGTATATAGAATATTCCATCCCAAAACAGCAGAATGCACATTCTTTTTAGTGCATACTGAACATTCTCCAGGATAGATCACATTTTAGGCCACAAAACAAATCTCAACACATTTAATAAGATTGATCATGCATCTTTTCCATTCACAATGGTCTGAAACTAGGAACCAATTACAAGAAAATAACTGGAAAAAACCCAAACACAGGGAAGGTAAACATCATCCTACTACTCACTTAATTGGTCAAACAGGAAATCAAAGAGGAAATAAAAAATGCATGGAGACAAAAAAAATGAAAGCACAGGTATAAAAACTTGGGACATAGCAAAAGCAGGTTTTGTGTTTTTTTTTTTTTTTTTTTTTTTTTTTAGCAAAAGCAGTTTTAAGAGGAAAATTTAAAGTGACACAAGCCTGCCTCAAGAAAGCAGAATTGTGTCAAACAATCTAATATTTTACCTAAGTGAACTAGGAAAAGAAGAGTGAACAAATTGCAAGTTTAGGAGAAGAAGGGACAAGATTAGAACAGGAATAAGTAAAATAAAGACAAGGAAGGAAGGAAGGAAGGAAGGAAGGAAGGAAGGAAGGAAGGAAGGAAGGAAGGAAGGAAGGAAGGAAGGGAAGGGCAGAGCAGGGTAGGGAAGGAAAGGGAAGTAAGGAAAGAGGAAAAGAGGGAGGGAGGATAAAAGAAGGAAAGGAAAGGAAAGAAGAAAGGAGAGGGGAGGAGAGGAGAGGAGGGAGGGAAATAGAGAAGATCAATATAAAAAAGAGTGGATTGTTTGAGAAGAGAAACAAAAGTGATAAACCTGTATAGCCAGATGCATCAAGAAAAAGAGAGAGAGAAGAGAGAACCCCAATAAAATCAGAAACAAGAAAGTAGAACAAGGAACATGACAAAAATATAAAGGATTACAAGAGATGACTACGAAAAATTATATGCCAACAAACTGGACACTTTTAAAAAGTGAAGAAATTTCTAGAAATGTACAATCTTCCAAAACTAAATCAGGAAGAAATTGAAAATCTGAACAGATTGATTACTAGTGAGAAAATTAAATTAGTTATCAAATATCTCCAACAAACTGAAGGACCAGTCATTTTCACAGGTGGACCCGTCACTTTCACAGGTGAATTCTACCAAATATTTGAAAAAGGAGTAGTACTTATTATTCTCAAACTATTCAAAAAATAGATGAAAGCAAGGCTTCCAAATAGAGTGAGAGGTCAGCATTACCCTGATACCAGAATCAGAAAAGTGAAGAAAAAAAGACCAATATCCCTGATAAAAGTAAACACAACAAAATATTAGCAAACCACTTTCAGCAATAAGTTTAAAGGATCATTTACCACAATCGAGTGGGATTTGTGTCAGGGTACAAGGATGGTTCAATATTCAGAAATGTATCAACATGATAAACAACATTAACAAAACAAAGAAGAAAAGTTGTGTGATCAACTCAATAGATGCAGAAAAAGAATTTGACAAAATTCAACATCCATTCCTGATAAAAACTCTCAGCAAAGTGGGTTTGGAGGGAACATACCTCAACATAACAAAGGCCATACTTATATGAAAAACCCTAACCATGCTAACCCATTTCCAATGGTAAAAATTGAGAGCTTTTCCTAGGTCAAGATAAGGATGTCACTTTCACCATTGTTATTCAACAGAGTGCTGGAAATTCTAGCATAACATACAAAGAAAAAGAAATAAAAGGCATCCAAATTGATAAGGAAGGAGTAAAGTTGTCACTATTTGCAGATGGCATTATACTATATATAGAAAACCCTATAGACTTCATCAAAAACTATTAGAATATGATAATTCAGTAAAGTTGCAGGATACAAAATTAAAACCCCAAATCAGTTGTGTATCTACAGACTAATAACAACGTAGCAGAAAAAGAAATTTAGAAAATTATTTCATTTACAATTGCACCAAAAACAATAAAATATCTGGAAATAGATTTAACCAAGAAGGTAACAGACATATACTGTGAAAACTAAAACATTGATGAAGGAAATTGTAGGGGATACAAACAAATGGAAAAATATTTCATGCTCATGGACAGGAAGAATTAATATTCCTAAAATGACCATACTATTAAATCAATCTGCAGATTCAATGCAATTCCTATTAAAACACTAACAGCATTTTTCTACAGAACTAAAACAAATAATACTCAAATTTGTAGGGAATCCAAAAGACCTCAAGTAGCCAAAGCAATCTTGAGAAAGAGTAACAAAGCTGGAGGTATCAAAATCCCTTATTTCAAGATATACTACAAGGCTATAATAATCACAACAGTATAGTATTGGCACAAAAACAGACACATAGAGCAATAGAATAGAATAGCCCAGAAATAAACCCACACTTAAATAATTAGTCTATGACAAAGACAGCAATAATAAAAAAGGGAAGAAAGATATTCTCTTTAATAAATGGTACTGGAAAAATTAGCTACATGCAAAAGATGAAACTAGGCCACTTTTTAATGCCACACACAAAAATAAACTCAAATAGGATTAAAGACCTAAATGTGAGACATGACACCATAGAACTCCTGGAAGAAAACACAGACAGTAATTTCCTTTATATTGGCCTCAGCAACATTTTTCAGGATAATCCTCCTTGGGAAATAAATAAATAATAAAATAAACCTCCTATACCAAAATAAAAAAATTTGACTAGTAAAGGAAACCATCCAACAAAATGAAAAAGCAACCTACTGCATGGAAGAAAATATTTGTAACTGATATATAAGGGATTAATATACAATATATATAAAGAACTTACATAACACAACATCAAAAACACATTCACACAAAATGATTTAAAATGCTCATTACTAATCATTAAGAAAATGCTAATTGAAACCACAATGAGATATCACCTTACACCTGTCAAGAGAGCTAGAATCAAAAAGGTAAGAAATAAGTGTTGAGAAGGATGTGAAAAAAACAAAACAAAACAAAAAAAACCTTGTGCATTGTTTGTGGGAATGCAGATGCAGCCACTGTGGAAAACAATATGAAGTTTCCTCAAAAAATTAAAAATAGAAAAACCATATGATCCAGTGATTCTTCTACTGGGTATTTACCCAAAGAAAATAAAAACACTAATTCAAAAGTTATATGCACCCTTGTGCTTATTGTGGCATTATTTACAATAGCCAAGATATGAAAGCAACCCAAGTGTCCATGGATAGATGAATAGCCAAAAAAGGTATGGTATATATATATTTACAGTGAACTATTACTCATTCACAAAAAAGAATGAGATTTTGCCATTTGTGATAACATGGATGGATCTAGAGAGTATTGTAAGTGAAAGAC
>CM053603.1:148488409-148521388 GCA_028646535.1 Procyon lotor
GTGTTTCTCTCTGTCAAATAAATAAAATCTTAAAAAAAAAAAAAAAAAAAAAAGAATTTTACTTAGATGTTGAATCTAAAAAACAAAACTAATAAACAAGTGCAAAAACAAACTCTTAAATGCAGAGAACAAACTTATGGTTGCCAGAAGGGAGTAAAGGTCAGAAGATGAGCAAAATGAGTAAATGGGAGGTTTCCAGTAATGAAATGAACAAGTCATGAGGATAAAATATCAGCATAGGATATATAATCAATGCTATTGTAATAGAGTGTATAGCAATAGATGCACTTGTGAGCATAGCATAATGTGTATAGACTTGTTAAATCAGTATGTGGTACACTTTAAACTAATGAAACATTGTGTGAACTATATAGTAATAAAAATAAAACATATTAAGTATAAAAAAGATCATTTCTATCCTATTCTTTACAAACCATGTTTGCTAACCTCTGTTCTTGATGACAAGACAACAGTATAATAATTTTATTGAAGAACTTTGGTAGATTATTAAATAAACAGCTGAGACATGTTTTGTTACTCTGAAGATAAGAGTTAAACATGATTGGTTCAATTATCTAACTAAAATATTTTTCCAATTAGTAAAATGTTCAAAGTACTTTTAAATGGATAATTGATAACAAAAAGTAGCCTATCAGTTTACTGGTTCAGCTTTTTAAATTTATTATTTGTTTGTTTGTTTGTTTATGTTATATATTTATTTACTTAGCTCCATGCCCAATGTGGAGTCCAAACCTGAGATCAAGACATAAACTGATATCAAGTTGGATGCTTAGCCAACTGAGACACCCAGGTATCCCTCAGCTTTTAAATATTTTGGATGTTGACACTAGATCCTGAGGTATATCTCAGGATCTAACATTTATACTTAAAGTCTGTTGATTCAGGGGTAGGTAATGCATTAAATTTTATTTTAAATCATTTTAATTTGAGACCCAGAACATTTTTAGGAGTAGAAGCATGACAGAGCTAACTGTGCAGAGCTGCACTGTATTCCAGCTGGATCTGCCCAAAGATCCTCATACTGTTGGCAATACTGTACTTTCTGGACTGTCGAATGTTCACAGCTACTCCAGCATAGCTTCAGAGTGATCTGGATAATTAAGTTATAAGGATAAATAGCTTATCACACTAATTAAATTTCTGTGTTGTTAATACTTTGAATTCTCACAGTGAAGTGGGACAAGAATTTAAACCTAAGCTTCTGTGTTTTCAAGAAGCCTGTTCCAATCCTACTAAAACCACCTTCCTAAAATTAATATGGATGCTAAATACAAATTTCATAGGACTATAGAAAATGTTATTGGTAATCAGTGATTTATTTACTGTTTTACTTCAAATACCTACTTTGTTTTATCCAAGTGCATAAATTTTAGATATAGTCAGAAACAACAAGAATTACAAATAGGTGTAAATCACTCTGTATTAAAAAAAACTGTCTTATTTATATAATTAGCATTAATTTAGGGATATTTGATTTCAGATATAATTGGCAAGTCTAATAATTCATATAATGAGCATATAAGACTATCTAAAGAAAATACAGTATTTAATACCACTCCCCACCAAAGAGATTAAAATGCTACCAAGTTATTATGATACAGCCACAAAATTAAGGGTTGGAACTTTTAATCGTAGCCAATTAATAACTTTCGTTATGGATTTCAACATTTTTATTCTCTAACAAGGAAAACTGGTGCCAGGCCTTCCTCATAAATGTAGCCCCCATACTCAGTTAATTGAAATTCTTAGAACTTCACCTAATACTACCCCATCAAAATAAAAATACATTGTGAAATTATAGAGAATTTGCTTATATGTGCATTGTGCATTGATATGATTATAGGTGTCTATTTTTCAAATGAAGTGAATAGGTTTTATTTTGTCCTTCAGAGTACTTTATTTTGTTTTCCTCAAGCCCACCACGTTTGCTTCAAAGCAGGTGAAGCAGCTTCTAAGGTACAGATGAGGAGCACCTGGATGGCTCAGTGGGTTAAACCTCTATCTTCGGCTTGGGTCATGATCTCAGGGCCCTGGGCTCTGCTCAGCAGGGGCGAGGGGCTGCTTCCCCCTCTCCTTCTGCTTGCCTCTACCTACTTGTGATCTCTTTCTCTCTGTCAAATAAATAAATAAAATATTTAAAAAAATTAAAAATATATAGATGAAGAAAAGATACCATGTATATGCTTGTTATGTCCTCATTCCATCACTTCTAATTCTCTATAATACTATATATACTATAATACTATGTGTATTTGTCAACTCAGTTCCACTGCAGCAAAAGATGAGGCATTTCTTTTCTTATTCAAGTTAATCTTGTTACCTTTGTGCTGGATTTCCTCCATTTAGCCTCTCACAAATTTTTCTAATTATCCCCACTTAGCAACATGCTCTAGTTATTTAACCTAATAAGTTAAATAAAGTAACATGTAGAATTCCATTATTTTATCATTGAAGTAGTTAATAATTTTTCCTTTTTTACCCCTCTGACTGCAAAATCAAATATATTATTCAATTACCATTTATTCCTTGATATGATTCAATCTGTATTTGTTTAGAGTGTTAAGGTGTTCAATACATGAATCATCAGATCAAATCATAATACAAATTTCTACCTTGATGAATAAACACCATTTTCTACTTTTTTTGTTTTCTGTTAATTTCCCAGAATCTTGTCTTTCCTATTTTATGTCTCTGCTCATTCCATGCCATCCCTAACTGGTCTTTAATGTTGATGTATACTCTTCTAATACAAAGTCTCTTCTAATTATACCTCTACATTTGTGGTTGACAATTTTTTTGGTAAAGGTTTGGATAGTAAAGGTTTTCAGCTTTACCAATTGCAAATGAACACGTCTTGTTGTATTCTAATAAAACTTCATTTTCAAAACAAGTTGCAGGCCAAATTTAGCCCATGTTTCACAGCTTGCTGACCCTTGCTCTATTGGATCGCCAGATGATTTCTGTATCCATTCCTGTGGTAGCTATTGCTGATTATAAAATAATGACATCCATTTATTTCTTGCATCTAACATTTTCTCTTAGCCTCTAATATTTTCGGTGGTAGATAGAACATTTCCAGATGCCGTATTCCCTAAAAACAAAATATATTTTAACATGCCACAAAATAAAAAATTCTGTATATGCATCTGTTACATTTGCTGTCCATCAAACTCATAATCACTATTCAAGATCCTGCTTAATATTCCTATGTGAAACCATTCCTAACCTCTATAGTTAATTATTTTTCCTTGTTTTCCTTTATTATATTAACATCACTATTATAAAACTTTAAAAAATGCATTGCAACTCAAGTGTCCCTCTTTCCCAATAGTGTGTTTATTCATTACAGAAAATATTGGAGCTTTATTTCCTTTCATTTATAAGCAGTTAACATAGTTATCACTTTAGTTAACTAAAAAAAATATAAAACCAATGTATATTTGAAGTATAAAATTTTTTCTGTCTCTACATATGGAATAGTCCCTCCTGAGGGGTTCCTAGAAATTGGATGGAGCCTCCATAACAAGGACAGGACTGAGATAATTAGAAGAAACAGTTAGAGTCTGGAACGCATCCAAGTTTCTGTATTCTATGGTTGGGAGGGATCTCAAAGTTATGGAAAATTTTTCTGAGGGGTAAGAGATTTGAGCTCCACATCAGGCACCCCACTACTTAGATTCTGCACAGGAGAGATGAGCACCCAAAACATCTGGGTTTGAAAGTCAACAGAGAGTACATCCTGGGAAATTGTAGAACAGTAGAGAAAAGTAAATCTATTCTTAAAGGGCTTACATGCAGACTCACTTGAACCTAAAACCATTTCAAAATACCAGATCTTGCCATTTACCTCAACACAGATTGTCTTAGAGTACCTTATAAGTGAAATAAAACAGAGAAATATAAGTATCACATGGTTTCACTTACATGTGGAATCTAAAAAACAAAACCAATGAACAAACAATAAACAGATTCTTAAAAGAAACTGTTGCTTATCAGAGGGGAGATGAATAGATGGATGGGTGAAATAGGTGAAGGGAATTAAGAGATATAAATTATAGTTATAAAATAAGTCATGGAAATGAAAAACACAGCATAGGGAATATAGGTAATAATATTGTAATAATGTATGATGACAGATGCAACTACAGTAATTGTAGTCAGCACTGAGTAATGTATAGAATTTTCAAATTTGTATGTTCCACATTTGAAACGTATGTAACACTGTATGTCAATTATACTTTGATAATATTTTTTTAAAAAGGTTGTACAAAAAATGAAAAGATGGTGATTTCAATCTTTTATAAAACAAAAGAAATTTTAAATATGGTAGTAAGAATAATGCATAGTTTCTTCAATAAGCATGCAGTTCCAAGGGTCTAAAAATATGTAGACAAGCGTATTACTTCAGAGTATCGAAATACAATGATAGAAATATTAATTTACTTAAAAATCTCTACATCTTTATATTAATTCTATAGGTCATTCAGGCGCTCTCAAAATTTTTCAGTTCTTTGAGCCATTTCTCATGACAATTTTAGAAATGTTATCGATTAGAATCCTTTTTTGTTGTCATTTCTCTTCTTTCTGCAGTACTGAAGTTCAAAGGGGATTTTTAATAAGCCAGTTAAAGTTCCCCAAGTGATTCCTTTTGAGCAAATCCCCCAACTTTTACCTTGTTTACACTTACTCTGGGCTTGAGTAATTCCACATATAGCTCAGTCTCCATAGTAACTTCAGTAGTTTCAGTTCTTATTTTTGTTGAAAGCTTTTTTATCCTCCACCTTTCATTATTTTCTTTGCTCCATTTTTAGAGTATTTAGATGATTTTATAATATTCTTCCCTACTTCTACCTCCTAAAGTTTTTCTAACACTATCAACTTGCATTTAAATTGAAACTAAGATTCGTATACAAATATACTGTAATTGTTCTTTGGCATGATTTGTGAGACTGTCCACTTACCATGGTAACTTTCTCACATCTGTTGAATATTTGTAGCCCCAGGATGTTTTACATGGAATAATTTCTGAATGAAGACAAATTCTTATAAAACTGGTGATTGTTGTTGTTGTCAATCTTGAAGTTACTACTTATACCAAAATTACACTGTAATAGACAGAAAAAGCAGATAGAAAAATAATCATTTGAGTGATAAAGCAGCAATTTCATGCATATGCCATTCCTTGTGTAATAAGTAATAGGAAGCAGATATTTAGCAGGGGGCATGTGTGAATGTAATACAAATTACGAAGATTAGACATTTACAAAATAAAAAAAAGTAAGAAATTTTAGCTAAGCAACTGATTTTGTTTGAGAAATCATATTTTCATACTGATTCTGCTAATCAAAACAATCATTTTATTATTAAATAATATGGCAAAATTAGCCAGAATCTTGTCAAGACAAGAAGAAAAACTAGTAGGAGATAAGCAGAACTCAAATCTATAACTTCAGGTAAGTAGGGGTTCATAAATCTTGCTGAGAATATGTAGCCTTTAAAAAATTATAGGCAATAGTCTGTAAAACCTTTATAGAAAGTGTTTCTAGTCAGGTTTATTCTACATGTGTCAATCATAAATTTATATTTCTTTCAGTTGAGTTAGAGAACTTTAATTCAAATATATCTTAAGCAAAAGTAGAAACTTTCTCTCACGTAATTGAAACATCTAAGCCAAGACTAACTTTAGATACATAGATACAGAGATTCAAACAATATTATTTGGGCTCATTCTCTCATCTCTCAGATAAACTCATTTCAGGTGGCAAGAATCATGGCCATTGGCAGTCCAACTTCACATTATTTTCAAATAGCAAATTCAGAATGTGGGGCTCTTCTTCCCTGAAATCTGTCAGCTTTCCAAAGACAGCTCTGGTTTGATTAGTGTAGACCACATTGGACCAATCACTATGGTCAGAGGACCACAGTATAATCTGATTATATGTCATCCACATGGTAGGAGTGATTTTTAACAGAAGAAACACCAGGTAAGCACCAAAATAAAACAAAACAAATAGTAGTTATCTATTATAGACTTGAACTTCATCTATCTCTGAACATTATTTCCCACACTTAGGGGTTTTTATTAATACTACATAAAATTTGCTTTTTCTTTTTTCTTTTTTTAAGATTTTATTTATTTGACAGAGAGGAACACAGCGAGAGAGGGAACACAAGCAGAGGGAATGGTAGCGGGAGAAGCAGGCTTCCTGCTGAGCAGGGAGCCAGATGCGGGGCTCGATCCGAGGACCCTGGGATCATGACCTGAGCTGAAGGCAGACGCTTAATGACTGAGCCACCCAGGCGCCCCTAAAATTTGCTTTTTCTTAATAAAATGCTATATAAATTGTATATTTTCCTTTCGCATTGCTACAAATCATCAATTCCTCTAGTGACATTTTAAGTAATGATTGTACATAAATCGTAACAAATGTATAGATGTATTTTAAAAGCATGTTCAAACTTTTATCTTCATTTCTACTTTACCACATTCTTCTGTTGCTAAACAAGTGTGTTTATTTTCATTTGACTAATTCTTAAATCATAGAATTTTTCTAACATTGCCCCATTTTGTCTAAAAAATATAAATTGTTCTACTTATTAGTTAATATTAAAATCTTTCATGCCTAAGGATATGAATTATTACAAACATCTTCTTTAGACTCATGCCCAATTAGTTAATAATTAAAATCAACTGTGTTATCTTTAGGCAAATATTTGCTAATATCACCTGGTAACTTTTTCCTTCAATGTTCTGTAATGTGTCCTACTTTCACTATGCAGGCTTCTGACTTTTACTTTTCCAGAGATATAGAAAAGAAAAATGACAAAATGAGGATATATAACAGTTTTTTTTTCACCATTATCCTAATATGTATACATTTTAAATGGTTGGCAAAAGAAATGTAGAAGATTGCCAAATGTAGAAATTGCCAAAAGAATGTAGAAGATTTTTATAATTATTTTGATAGACAAAGACCTCATCCAATAATCAAATTATTTTTCAAATATTTTCTAAAACTAATATTGTCTTACTTATGAGTTCTTTGCAATTGAAAACAGGATTTAATATATATTAAAGCAAACCAAATAGCAAAGTGGTTTAAAGGTAAACACCAAAGTCAATCTATTAGGATCAAATCTAAACCTACATACTAGTGGCAATTTAACACAAAAAATTTCCTTTGTTGTTAACATTACAATTAGTATTTTAACCTATCATATTAATTTAGTTGATCTTGCACAATAAGGATAATTCAACCAATTTCAAATAAAATTGAAATTATATATAACTACATGTATAGCTATATTAGTTTCAGGTATACAACACAGTGATTCAACATTTCTGTGCTTCATGAATGCTTACAACTGTACCTACCATATGTCAGCATACATTATATCATTGACTATACTCTCTATGCTATACTTTTATTCCTATGACTTATTTATTCTATCACTGGAATCCTGTGTCTCCTACTCCCCTTCATGCATTTTGTCCATCTCTGACCCCCCATCCTCTGACAATCAGTTTGTTCTCTGTATTTATAGGTCTCTCATTCTGCTTTTTGTTTATTCACTTTATTTTTTGAGATTCCAAATATGAGTGGAATCATACAGTATTTGTCTTTCTCAGAAAATATTTAAATAATTAAATAATATCAACATCTACCTAAATTGTATTTATTATCTTTAACAATTTTAAAGAATAAGTTTAGGGTATCACATGAAAATTTAGATTGTATGTATTTTCAATAGCTGCTAATTATGTTTTAACAGGTTGCAAATTTATTTTAAGATTGTCGTTGTCTTAGTGTGACATTTGAGTCACTTGATTTTGGAAGGATATAATGTGCCATTATTTGGCTGGAGTTTTATTTGTCCTCTTGGCACACCCTATAACAGTTCATAACTTCCAACATACATAAAGTTAAATTATCTCTGTTAATGATTTATACAAGACCTTGAACCATAGCACTTATTTTTAAGCAAATAAGAGTAGTCTATCATTGTCTACAATGCTATTTTGGTATTTTCAAAATAGAACTACAAAATACAAAATGACTAATTTGTTTTGGGCAAAATTTTGATCTACTGAAATATTTAAATTTTATATTAACATTGATCCAAATGTTTAATTGCATACACATTAGCACATGCATTCTCATATTCCATACTTTAATAAGCCTAATGTTTTTCAAAATGTTTATATGTAAATATACACATTGGTAGGTGTGTATATGCATGCATATGTATATATACAGAAATATTATCAGCGCCTAGAACAATTTCTTAATAAATTGTATTCTCATAAAACCTTTCAACATAGAGTAATCAAACAATCTGGGAAAGGAAATCTACTATCTTTTGTAGTAAAAATGAATAAATTAGTAAATCACAAAGTGAGTAAAATCACTATCTTTTTTTATTATTAAAGGTTTTATTTATTTATTTCACTGAGAGAGGGAGATCACAAATATGCAGAGAGGCAGGCAGAGAGAGAGGAGGAAGCAGGCTCCCCGCCGAGCAGAGAGCCCGATATGGGGCTCGATCCCAGGACCCTGAGATCATGTCCTGAGCTGAAGGCAGAGGTTTTAACTTACTGAGCCACCCATGTGCCCTATAATAGATCTTTATATCTCATAGGCAACATAAAATATTGTAGATAAGTATTACCTATAACAATTACCGTATTCCATGTATTAAAGGTATTTTTAGTTCCTCATATAAAAAACATGTTCAAAATGATTATTTTTAAAGAGAAAAAATAAATCTTAACATTGAGTGAAAATAAGGTGAGATAGATTAAAAATATTACTATGTACTGAACACTGAAAATATACTGAGAGTACATTTCAGGTGTACTGAAAACTACATGAGAAGAGGATACGTAAATTAGCTTTACTATAGTAATCATTGTACTATGCATATATATATTAAATCACATTGTGTCACCTTAAATATATACATTTTAATTGAAAATATATAAAAGCATTACTACAGAAACATCACCAAATTCTAGAAATGGACTAAGTTATTATTTTAAGTGAATCCTATAATATGATTTATTTGGGGAAGATATGAACATTTCTCTTCATTCTAAAGAATGGAACAACTCCAGTATTTCCTTTTTTCTTTTTTTTTTTGAAAAGGGAATCGTTGAATATAAGAAGTAGTAGCAGCAGAATGTGTATACACATATACATGGCAAAATATCTTTTCCCAGAGACAATTCATTTGGGTTTTACAATATATTTCACGTTATAATGGGAAAGGTTTCAATGATAATTGTAAGATTAATTTCAATAGGTTTTTAACATCATAATATATAGCTAAAAATTTTAGTAGCTACTTGAATGATTAAGCATAAGAAGCTTTTATATTTTAAATGTGGAAGAGTTTCGTAATTGATGATATCGTTGCCTATTAGAAAAGCAACAAATTATCATTTAAGAGTGAAGATGTGCAACCAAATTCTTCATGTACTTCAAGAACTGAATAAAAACCAAAATCAAGGGCGCCTGGGTGGCTCAGTCGTTAAGCGTCTGACTTCGGCTCAGGTCATGATCCCAGAGTCCTGGGATGGAGCCTTGCATCGGGCTCCTTGCTCAGCAGGAAGCCTACTTCTCCCGCTACCATTCCCTCTGCTTGTGTTCCCTCTCTGTTGTGTTTCTCTCTGTCAAATAAATAAAATATTTAAAAACAAAACAAAATCAATTTATTAAAAATGTTAATATAATAGCTTTATATAAATGAAATTCTATCCCATTTATTTTTAATCATATTTAAATATTTGTAGAAGAGGCAAAGAGATAAAGTACATCAATTCTCATTTTGGTAAATATATATATATATATATAGACATATATATGTCAATGACATATATATGTCATATGACATATATATGTCAAATGCAATTGACATATATATGTCAATTGCAAGTATATATATATATATATATACTTTTTAAAGATTTTTACTTATTTGACAGAGAGAAACACAGCAAGAGAGGGGACACAAGCAGGGGGAATGGTAGCGGGAGAAGCAGGCTTCCTGCCAAGCAAGGAGCCCGATGCGGGGCTCGATCCCAGGACCCTGGGATCATGACCTGAGCCACCCAGGCGCCCCTCATTTTGGTTAAATATTTCTGTGAACAATTCTAACAATTCATTCATTACTCAAAATATTCAGAGCAGCTTCCCAAACTTAATTTATTGTAAAATTAGCTTAGGCAGAGATGAGTGGGTAGGAGGCCAACAAAACACTTTAAAAATATTGATTGTTAAAAAAAAAAAATAAAAAAAAAAAATATTGATTGTTATACTGCCCTTAAAATTAATGGACTATGTATATATTTTTTGACTATATTTTTAATAAGAAATCCAGTGGGAAGTGAAGAAATAGGGAAGGAGGCGTGTATGTAAATATGCTCATATTGACGAATATAAGCTGAAATAAATATATTTTGTAACTTTTTTAAAAATAGCCAATATTTTTTGAACCATCTGCCAGACACATCATTTGTATATTGCAATATTTATCCTATTCTTGGCAAATATTCTTGTTAGCAGCATTTTACTAATGACAAACTTAGGCTTAAAGAAATTCAAAACCTTTCTAAGATTAAATTATTAAGTGATCAAGCATAAATCTTGTACCCAATGTTGAGTGATACCAAATGATTATTATTGGCCACCATAACATCTGACCTCTGTAGGAAAATTCTGAATATAGAAATGTATTGAGAATAAGGTCTTTGACTAGGTATTCTCATATTAATGAGAAATGGAGATGTGGAAGAATTGGAGATCCTAGGCAAGAGAAAAAAAAAAAAAAACTGAGCAAGTAGAAGGGGAAGAAAAAAAGGCATCTTATGGATTTAAGTGACATATTATGGAAAGGAGCTTGGCTTTATTGTAGCTAATTTGGTTCCACCACTGAATACTTTCAAGGAAGGAAATAACATTAATGTGAAGCTGATTCTAAAAGCAGAACTCTTGAGTTAGAGATAAATGCTTGGAAAGAACACCATTGCAACAAGATAGAACTGCTAGTAATTTATAGAACATCAATTGCAAGAATTTGTTTGTAATTTCCAAGAGAGCAGTGGACAATGAAGGCAGGAGAGAACTATAGGGATTATTAATAGTTTACCAATCTTGCTTTCTTCTCAAGAATATTTTCTCTCCTCTCTTTGCATACTTTGTTAACTCCCCTCAAACCACAGGCTCCTTCTTTCTCTTATTTTGAACCTCTGGCCTTACCCCACCAGTTGAAAAATTAGGAAGGAGGGGAAGAAGGAAATGAAAGAGAAAGAAGAAAAGAAGTCATTAGTTCATAATCTGCTCATCTTCTCACTTTTAAATCAGAAAATATACTTTCTACTTCCAAATGTGCAATCTCTGTTTTCTAAATTATAATCATTTAACATTCTTAGTTCATATCCCATGTTTTATCCTCTTTCAGTATTCAATCCTTTCCATCAGCTTTTATATGCTTTAGCATCTCTTAAAAACAAGAAGATGCATAAAAATGTAAATATTCTTTGACCATATATCTTGATTCATCTTCCTTAACACTTATTTTCCAGTAGTGATTTTTTTTCCCCTCTCCCTTCTACTTGGAATTACTTTCTTTGACTGAAGTATATACTTAAGAATTTTCTCCAGTAATATCTATTGGTCATAAACTTTCTCCATATTTGTTTGACTGGAAATTGCTTTATTTTCCACTTATTCTTGAAGGTTAAGAACTTTAGATATCACATTCTGGATGAAAGTTAGTTTTTCATAGCACATTGTAAGTAATATTATACTTTCTTCTGGCTTCCATGTTTGGGTTCTTACATTAGCTTTTATTCCAAAGTGGTTCCACTTAAGTTTTGTCTTTCCCACTGTCATTTCACTACACCACCCTTTACTTTTACCGTAATGTTCCTATTATAAATTTCTTTTTATTTATAAGTAAAGGTGTCCTTTGGGTTCTTGGATCTGTTTGGTGGACTTCAATAATTCTGTAAATTTTGAGGCATTTCCTTATCAAATAGAATTTTTTTTTCTAATTTCAATTACCCCATTATTGCCTTCTAGAATTTTGATTAAACATCTTATAAACCCTTTTATTCTACTTACCATGTCCCTTAACCTTTTGTGTGTGTGTTGTGTGTACATACATATATATATGTATTTTTTTCTTTTTAAGGTACCTTCTGGATAAGTCCTTTGGATCTGTTGTTTCTCTTCTTAGCTGGTTTAATCTGTTAATCTATTTTCAAAATTTTCATTTTTTATTTTTTATTCTAAAACATTTATTAATCCTTATGTATTGAGTA
Organism: Procyon lotor; assembly: GCA_028646535.1. NCBI lineage: Eukaryota > Metazoa > Chordata > Mammalia > Carnivora > Procyonidae > Procyon > Procyon lotor. The sequence continues at coordinate 148,500,756 of CM053603.1, forward strand.
AATTCTGTAAATATATTTTGAGCTAAATTATGGTTTTGGCATTTCATGAAATAAAACAATATTGTCTCTTTTGTTTTGTCAGATATGTAAATACTACTATAATATGCTAGAAAGCCTACTTCCAATTCCTGTCAATTCCACTACTATGATTAACTAGACTAGGCAAATATGATCCTTAGGTTGTATTTTCCTTCTGAGTTTGAATCTAAAATGCCCAAGGACATTCTTCTTTTTCTCAGCCTCTTAAACCCCTTGCCCATGTAATTTTCAATATATGCACAGGAGTCATTGATATGCACTGGAAATTCACATCAACAAACTGTAGAACTCATCCTCTATTCTTATTCCCATGTCAAGGGTTTAACTGGCTTGTCCAAATGAGCCATCATATAACCTATCAAGTAAGCTACTTGATAGGCTATATAATGTGAATCAGATAATATTCAAAAAAATATTGAATTTCAGATAAAATATATCTTTCTTTTTTTCTCTAATGGAGAAATTAAAGTCACAAATACACACAAAATCATCTTTGACATTAGTTCCAGTCTAATCCCATGTAGAATCTATGGAACATAAATTTCACCAAAAAGTCAATGTTTCCTTGCAGCAAGTTACTTTGAGCTCTTATGCTAGTCAGTCAGTCACTGGCCAAGGTCTGCACTCAAAAGAAGTGAGAGTGGGGAGAAGAACCCCTGCTGAGGTATGTGCTATTCAGTCAAGAGCAATTTTCTGGAAAAGGGGGCAGGTACGAGTTGTCTGCTAAGCACAAACCTCACAACAGCTGGGATACAAGTATACCAGCTGGTTAAGGGGATCTGGAGGGACACATTGAGTATCAACAGCCATGCAAAGTGACTGAGTCACTAAATTGTAAGATCACTTTTGTGAGAAATATTCAAGTCCATAACACACATAGCACACCTTTTTTATGGTAGATAAATTATAGTTTAGGGGGAAAAAAGAAAAGGAGAGGGTAGATACCTCAACTATGGAAGTATAGAATCAAGCTGAATTGAGTTTACAAAGTGGAACAACATGGTGAGTTTTAGAGAGTAGGCATCATAACAGTACCACTTTTATTCTCAATACCTTGTTGGTGAGTTACAAATTCCCCCTAAAAAAATAAATGCATGTTATGAAACATAAGAGATATATGGGCTCAAGCCAAAATTGTGTATTTTATATGGCTATTTATTAAAATGACTCTTCTATAGAAATCAATTAAAATGATAAATATCCATTACTACTCATTTGCCTTGAGGAATTTAAGTAATGAAGTGGAATAGCAACAGAAACTCTCTTAAACACAGAGATGGTCTTGGACCCATTACTTAGGTCAAAGGTCCAAAAAGTCCCAAATTTGTCATCATCTTCAGTACTATGTACCTGGTCTGCAGCTACACCATAGGCAAGAACTAATTTAAAAAATGTTGTTAGTGGAAATCTCAGACACCAGCTACATTGCAGGAGGGCTGCTACATGATTTGTTGTGGATAAAAGAGAAATGACTTTCTTGAACCAATTCACTTTGATCAAAGCAGTGATCTGTAGAATTATTCAGTGAGATATTCTACTATCAATCTATTCATTATTCAGTGAGATACATTATTTTGCTACTCAGATTCAGGGGGAAAAACACATTTCTTAAGACAAAACTGTTGGAAAAACACATTTCTTGAGATTTTAGAATATCTGAGACTATCCTCTTTCCTAAATTTTATGAACCGTAATTTAGTTCTCAACAATTCTTTTACTGTATAAAGGGTTTAAGCCTTGTTTAATCATTGACCTTTCTGAAGGAAAGTCATATCTAAAAGATACATGGAGAAGGGTTAAAAACGTAAAATTTAGGTGGTAGCTGCAAGGAGTTTTCCTTCTTTTTTTCCCACCTTTTAAAAAAGATTTCCCTGTGCTTCTACACAGAGGTTGATGGAAGACAAAACAGAAGCATTTGATCAGGCTAAGTTCAATGATAATCAAAAAGGCCTGCAAGAAAAAAAGTAATAGCTAATAAACATCCATTTCAAATATGTATCTGGAATAATAAAAAAGGGATAAAAATGTCAAAAGGAAAATCAATAACTATAGTGTCCACTTGATCGAAGAGTATAAAAATTGAACTCCTAATGAGTAACAAACACAATGGCTTAAATAACATTCTACACACTGAGAAGAATGATACTGTTACAAGAATGACAGCAAAAGTAAAACAGTCTTTAAACTAGGCTATTTAAAAATGCCAAGTTATCACTTCCTGCTGTGGTGCACGGAGAATAGCCGAGCAACACTGGTGATATTTCTGCTCAAACTACATAACCTGGATCTAATCATAAGTACACATAAAACAAAGCCAAATCAAGAGAGATTTCACAAAATAACTGGCCTATAATTTCCAAAGATGCCAACGTTCTGAAAGATTAAGAAATCTGAGGACTCTAAACACAGAACTACTAAATGCAATGTGTTATACTGGATTGAATCCTGGACTAGAAATTAAAAACATTTTTCAAGAAAGAACACTGAACAATTTTTGATATCTGAATGTCTCAATGGTTAGGTAATATTGTATCAGTGTTAATTTCCTGATTTTGATCATTAGTATGGTTATATAATGATCTAATCAAAATCACTTATTTGATCAGTAGTATTTTTATCAGTAGTAGTATTTTTATCAGTAGTAGTAATTTTTGTAATGCAAACTGAATTATTTAGGGGAATAAAGGTATTACACTAAACAGCTGATCAAATAGTGGTACATGTATAAACGTAGAAATGATAAAAAAATATGTGAAATGTTAACATTGGAAAATCCTCATGAGGTTTTATAAGAGCTTTTTTTTGTATTTTTCTTGCAAACTTTAGGTATGAAATTATCTCAAAACAAAAGGCCTAAAAATGGCAATTGATATCAGAAATAGAAGAAATCATAACAAGTAGAACAGAACTTACTTTAAATGCAAGGGAATTATTTATTTTTGGCTTAAATACTATAATTATATAATACTCCGAATCTAATAATTTTTTGGAACTTTTTTTTCTAGTTTTTTGGAACTTTTAATTGTGTAAATCACTTTGATACCAGTACATGTAATAGCAATGGAATATAAAAGGCACATTTTTAAAAACTGAATAATATTTTTAAAATAAACAGAAGGAAAACTTGCTTTGAGACACTAATATACTCACATATCAAAAAATAATTTTACTGTATCATTTCTTTCCTAGTGGATAGGACTTGAAGCTGATGTTTCAAAGGCATGAATTTACATAAACAGCACTGCAGGTGCAATCATGTTTGTTGGGGTTAAAATTTCTCTGCACTTTCTCATAATTAACTAGTAGTAATTTAATATGATTGGGAAATTTAGTCCTCATTTTCAACTAACACCAATTAAGATAATTATATTGTACAGATAAATTCACTTTTTGGTTTTGATATGATGAATCACCCATTTCATTTTCATTTCTATTCTTGAAATGTTTGAGTCATGTCACTTTGTACTGTACAGATGTTTCTTCTTAGTTTCAGTTCAGTGGTGAATGAAGTGATTTAAGCAGTCCATCAAACATTGTGTTTCTGTCACACAGAGAAATTGCTATATGGCAAATTCATGAATTTCAGTTTTAAACCTTTAATATTTACAAACCATCCAAACTTCCAAATCAGTGTGGGAAATTACTTTTTTTCTCTTTAATATTCTAAGATTTCATAAAGCATAAAATATAATTCAAATTTCTTTATTACACTCAGTCATGATTATGATGTATGCTATTGATTTGTGTTACTATTATTATAACTTAAGGCTACAGGACTAAAGGCTGATATTGTTTAAAATAAGCTAAATATGGTAATTTAAAAAGGTTAATATTCACACTGCCTTAAATAGTACTAGATAAGCAAAATATACCATGAATTGTAATTCAAAAAAGTGTCTTACATGGGTGCTTGTGTGGCTCAGTTGGTTAAGCCTCTGACTCTTGATTTCCACCCAGGTCATGATCTCAGGGTCATGAGACTGAGCCCCAGATTGGGGGGCCGCTTGAGATTCTCTCCTATCTCCTCTGCCCTTCCGCCAACTTGCACACCTGAGTGTGCGTACACACTCTCTCAATCTCCCTCTCAATAATTTTTTTTTAAAAAAGCACCTTACCAATATCATCTAAAATAACTGCAATTTTAAAACTCTATCAGTTATTTCCCATACATGAATAATTTCAGATAGAAAATAAACCTGTTAAATTAGAAATTATTTGAAGAGCTATTTCTAGAAGTTGTTCTGTCAAAGGATAAAGTTCAAGTAGTTTATAATGGAATTACACTGCATAGAATTTTTTTTTTTGGTGTAGTTTCCAATAAGTGCACTGTAAAACTACTAAAATAATTCCTGTACAGCACTAATTATTCTACAAGTCTCACAATATTGTTTATGTCTGGTTTTATATGCTTTCTTTTAATCAATTTGACTTTATTTTTTTCCATTTCCATAGTTAAGTGTTCACAATGTGATAAAGTTAAGGTATTATACATGCTAATATTATTGTAATCTGATTAAAGGTGAGAATAATTATTTAACTATTAACTATTTAATAGTTACTATTTAAGAGGCATTAAATGGAAAACCAAATACCTTGAAGTCCGAGACATATAAAAAATCTAAGATTCTCACTATTCTCTGTGTGGTCGGGAGGAAATATCCCTGAGAAGTCCTAAATCTACTATAAAGTAATTATAGAAGTGAGAAATTTCATCTTTAGGATTTCTGTATCTTATTTATTTATTTAAGATTTTATTTGAAGAGAAAGAGAGAGCAAGCACAAGCAGGGGAAGGGGCAAAAGGAGAGGGAGAAGCAGACTTCCTGCTGAATGGGGAGCCCAATGGGATACAGGGCTCAATCCCAGGACCCTGAGACCATGACCTGAGCTGAAGTCAGATGCAACTGATTGAGCCACCCAGCTGCTTCTTTGCATCTTGATCTTTAAAATAAAATGGTCTGGCTAGATGAAAACTAAAATTCCCTTACATTTAAGGCCTCATTTTTTTTCTTCACGAAAACAAAGAAATTTGGTCTCTTTTTGAAGAGTAATTATCATTTTTGTTAAATTAATATTTAGTTTAAAATATGTTTCTGGATTAATATATCTTTATATAATTATAGTCTATTTATAAGAACCCAAAGTAACAATAGCTTTAATTTTGAAAAACCAAATTTCCCATGAAGTTGTATTCAAAATAGCAAAACTTTAAATCACAAAGGAAAATAAAACGTAATTACTTTGTGTGAGCTGTTATAATCTCCCTTAGTATATTCTGACTAAATTTATTTGAGCAAGAGTTATGCTATACTTATACATGATATCCATTTTTCCAAACAATTTACTACTCACACAAAATATGGCAAAACAGCAAGAGCTACAGTATATTGGAAAGAGCAAGAATTTAAATAGAAAGAGGAGAATTTAAGTGTAGAATTTAACAATCATTATCAAATAACATGTATAATTTCCCTGGAATCAAATCCCAGTTCCTCAGCCAAAATAAGTGAATAACTGATATTTCATCTATTACTTTTAGTAAAGATTCAATCAGCTAATATTGAATAAATTTTAAATAACAAATCACAATAGAAATTTAAAACATATTTTTTCCTTGAGGAAACCTTATGTATTCAGATTTAAATAACGTTTGCTTTCCAGAAATACAGTTATTTGCCCAACTGACTCTTGACAATGTTACATTGTCTTATACACAAGGAAACATTCTATAGTTTCTATTGTATGTGGTGGTTCAGAGAAGGATCCTTGCTACAAGGCAAAGATCATCACCTCCTACAGGTAAACCATGGGTGTAAAGGAATCATCCTCTTACCAGAGATGCATCACAGAAATCCTATGCATCTACTCAAGGTCCTGTGCTAACACCACATACATATTTCTTACTGCAATCTTGCAGCTTTGTAAACATACACAGAAGTCCCTCTACTTTTGAATCCTTCAAAACTCTCTGGAGATTAGCTTACTGCTTCCCCTTAGGATTTAACACCTCCTTTACGCAGAACAGCCAATTTCTTTTTTTCTTTTCTTTCTTTTTTTTTTTTTTTTAGATTTTATTTATTTATTTCACAGAGAGAGAGAGACCAAAAGTAGGCAGAGAGGCAAGCGGGGGGTGGGGTGGGGAAGCATGCTCCCTGCTGAGCAGAGATCCCGATGTGGGGCTTCATCCCAGGACCCTGAGATCATGACCTGAGCCGAAGGCAGAGGCTTTAACCCACTGAGCCACCTAGGGGCCCAGAACAGCCAATTTCTAACTGCACTTGGTTTCCTAATGAGCCCTCTTCTTTCTTCCTACCTATGCAGTCTGTCTAGCATCTAGAGTACCCACACACGTAAAGGCTTTACTCAGATGAAATACCATGTGGTTTGGTTCAGCTTCTCTAGATGCAAAGCCTGTGATAGCAATTTTTTTTTTCATCTACTCAAGTGATTGCTTAAGAAAATGCACTGAGGACAATGTGAGGGATAAAGCGGTGGCAGGGCAAAGGAGGGTAATGCTCAGCAATCAAGCCGGGGACTCCTCTGAAGCCTAGCTTTAGTCTAATACCACAAAGGGGTTCTAGAACAAAAATTATACAACACAATTTATCCTACCTTAAGGCCAGGTCATTTGCCGACGTCTATGGCGAGAGCAAGGAGAGTCCATCTGTTGGAGGATAAGAGCTGCAAAGCTCCCAAGAAAGCATGGTTGTTAGCAGCCAAACTATATAGCAGTTGGGCAGTGGATGCACCAACTCTTAAAAGGGTTGTGAGCATCCACTGCAACATACCTAATTATTGTTATCCACCTCTTTACCTGAGTTCTGCCAACAAAAGACCCTGAGGTAGAGAGTTAGGTGCAGAAAATGTATTTGGGAAGTGATTGCATAAAACACCTCTGACAGCTGTTACAAGGAATGGTAGCACAAGTAAGTACCCCCAGAAGTCCTTGAATTCCAGATAATCTTTTCACTGCCCTGATTATGCAGCAGTGATCTTAGCATCTCAAGTAAATAATTTTCAATTAACTTTTCTAGGATAAGATATCCTGTTTTTGGATCCTGACCTATCAGCATGAGGAGCCCACAGTGAAGAGGGAGGTGTTATAATGTTTCAAATAGTGGAGACCTTGTGTTTTCTGGGGAAAGTGTTCTACCTCTGGACACCAGGCTGTCTAATTCCACAAACTAAAAATTGCGTAGATGAAAAACCTAAATTCCCCAAATGGAATCATTTAAGAAAATGATGAAGACAAGGAGCACTTCTACTTTTTGGTTCCCAAGATCTTGTATTTTATTTTATTTTTTAAGATTTTATTTATTTGACAGAGAGAAACACAGCGAGAGAGTGAACACAAACAGAGGGAATAGTAGCGGGAGAAGCAGGCTTCCTGGCAAGCAGGGAGCCTGTTGCAGGGGCTCTATCCCAGGACCCTGGGATCATGATCTGAGCCGAAGGCTGACGCTTAATGACTGAGCCACCAAGGCACCCCAAGATCTTGTATTTTAGTTACTGGAAGCAAAGAAACAGCAGCATGGGTAGTTGTTGGTTTAACAGGGTACCCCATCTCCACGTCATATATTCATCAAAGTAACACTTCTCCTGAGCCTTTAAAAGGGCCACCTCAAAGATCTGTCAGGTCAGCAGCTGAGCAATATAGGCAGAAAGAGTTGATCCTGTGATCGAGTTGATCATTGTAAAGTGATTCCCTGGGTCTGAGGCCATGTTATGTGTGACCCCATGACCCCTAGTCCTCAGAGGATGGTATTGGCAAAGTGAATGTGAACAGTCAAGGCAAATTTATCTTTAGAATATGTAACAATCCCATAAATAAATACAAATTGTTATTCATCCTTCTTTCAAGAAATAAAGAATCCAATATAACCAACTTGACACATGTAACTGGTTGATTTTCCTGAAAGGAGATAATATATTGAAAGTTAAGAGTTCAGGAAAATAGGGGTACCTGGGCGGCTCAGTCGTTAAGCATCTGCCTTCAGCTCAGGTCATGATCCCAGAGTTCTGGGATCGAGCCCCACATCGGGCTCTCTGCTTGGCGGGGAACGTGCTTCCCCCTCTCTCTGCCTGCCTCTCTGCCTGCTTGTGATCTCTCTCTCTCTGTCAAATAAATAAATATATAAATATTTTTTTTAAAATTTGAGGAAAATAACCTCAAGATGGATCTGAGGATCACTATTTTAATGTATTTCAATTATTTAATATTTTTGGAAGCTCTTTTTCTACCAAAATTAATTTTTATTTATTTCTCAATAGTTTATAATTGGATTTCCTAGAACTATAGAATAATACTTCCCTTTTTTAAAGATTTTATTTTTTTATTTATTTGGCAGAGAGTGCAAGCATGCATGACAGGAGGGGGTGGGGAGGAGCAAAGGGAGAGAGTAAAGCAAGTGGAAAGAATCTCAACCTGACTCAGCTCTGAGCATAGAACCTGATTCAGGTTTAATCTCAGGACCCTGAGATCATGACCTAAGCCAAAACCAAGAGTCAGCCACTTAACCGATTATGCCACACAGGTGCCCTCAGAATAATACTTCTCTATTGAAACTTTAATTATGTAGTTTGGTAGTTGAATATTGATACATTATTATGATACAAAATTCATTGAGTTGTGGCTTTGTTAGAACTACGCTATGACTCAGCAATTGCACTATTAGGTATTTACCCAAAGAATGCTTTTCCGCTTTAAATTGAACTATTTGCAATGTATTTGCTTTCAGATTGTTTCATTCTAATGGGAGACTGTTTTGATTTATGTCGTAAAAGCATTGCCCCACAGAATAAGCATAATCATATTAAAAGTAATTTGAAAATAATTTTAAACACTGAAAAGCCATACATAATTTGCAAAATCTCCCAAAGGTGTTTCAAAAATTATCTCCTTCAAAAAAGGCAGAAGAACATGACAAAGAAAAATATTTGTAAAGCTACAAGCTTCCAGTTATAAGATAAATAAGTTCTGCTGATATAATATGCAGAATGATGACTATAGTTAACAATACTGTATTGTATATTTGAAAGTTGTTGAGAGAGTAGATTTTAAAAGTTCTCACCACACACAAAAATAACTGTAACTAGGTAAGATGTTGGTGTGTTAACTCATGGTGGTAATCATTTGACAGTATATGCATATATCAAATTATTACATTGCATACCTTAAACTTACACAATCTTACATGTCAATTATATCTCAGTAAAGCTGGGAAAACAAAGAAAACAAGATAACCTAAAATTTTATGTGAAATTCTAAGAAAGAATCAAAAGTTTGTAAACAAGTGATTGGAAAATTTCCTTTTGTGAACAATTAATTTTTTAAAACATGTTATTTATTTATTTGACACAGAGAGAGAGATCACAAGTGGGCAGAGAGGCAGGCAGAGACAGGAGGAAGCAGGCTCCCTGCTGGGCAGAGAGCCCTATGATGGGCTGATCCCAGGACCCTGACATCATGACCTGAGCCGAAGGCAGAGGCTTTAACCCACTGAGCCAACCAGGGGCTCCAACAATTAATTTTGTTTTACATCCAGAGCAGGTGGGAGGCTCTTGACTGAGCATAGAACCTGATTCTGTATGCTGTTTGCTGGAGAATACAAGGCTGAGTGGATCTAGCTTCCTCTCCTTCTTTCCCCCATTAGCATTCATAGCAGGGTTAGGGTAACAATTGCATATGGGGATGGCCAGCCATCAGGAAATGTTGAAGCTTCCTGCCTAGAGAAATGGACAGAAGTTTCCCTTAAGACTTGAACTCTCCTTTCTTCATTATAACAGACTTACTGAGCCCACTGATTAAAAAGGAAAAAGAGGAAGGAAGGAAGGAGGGAAGGAAGGAGGGAAGGAAGGAAAGAAGGAAGGAGGGAAGGAAGGAAGGAAGGAAGGAAGGAAGGAAGGAAGGAAGGAAGGAAGGAAGGAAGGAAGGAAGGAAGGAAGGAACTTTTATTATTACTAGATTTATGTCAATCTTGGAGACAAATCATTTCAAGTATAGCGGTTTTGTTTTAAAGCAACAAGATTATAAAAGAATGACCAGCATACCCAAAGTTATTTATGTTATTTTTCACTGTGCTGTTAGTAGAGATGTTAAAAGAAGATAAGAAGACCTGACAGGTCCGGAAGCAAGGCGACCTGGAGCCCCAGGTGGAGCCCGTTCAGTCTCTGGCTCACAGCAGACTGGTGACTGGCAACTCTAACGAGAAAACAAGGATGTATTTCACAAAATGCTGGCAAGGGCGAACAACCAGAACTGATCCTGGCAGCTTATCCCTAATTTGAAAATGGCATATGCTGAGATCCTTTGGCCAGCTCACACATGACAGATGTCTTTTAACCAGGTCAGACAAACACAACACGAAAGACGCAATTTGTGCTTGCATTCTCAAACAGAAAGTCCGTTTCATCAGCAGGCCGTTTCCCTATCATTACCCTGGGATCTCCCTCTTTTCTCCACTTGTGCATGTTGTTATTGATTTTGTTATCATTTTAAGAACCCTATTTTCCATGATGAAACACTTTTACGTAACTTTTAAGATCATTTATATAATTTTAAAATTGATTTTGACTTGATTTCTTCTTTTCCTTTTCATTCTTCTTTATTTCCATAATAATATTTTCTTGAGTGCCCCGTATGTGATAGGCATAGTGTTCGGGGATCACAGGTGACATTAAAATGGGATCTTTGTCTCTGCAAAGGTTAAAACCCACTGTATCAGAAAGGAAGGCAGTCTGATAATTAAAATACAGTGAAATCTACTCTATGATAAGACAATTCAAAGGTACTATGAACATGCACCAGAGGAGTATCATCAGCAGACATTGAGAAGTTTTCCAGAGAAAGTAACTTCTTCAATATCTGAATGTTAAATAAACTTCAGCCAGATAGACGTGGGAAAGAAGGGAGAATTCTAGGAAGAAAGAACAACAAACATAAAAGGGGCCATGAAAAGCACCTATCCACATAGATTTTTCAGAAAAAACAAGAAATACAAAAAGTTCAGGCTAGAATATAAGGAGAGGTGAAATTTGGAACTCCTTATAAGTAATTTCAAAACATGAATCTCTTTTAACTTGTAGGATGACATGACTAGAATTTTAGTTTGAGAGACAGTATACAAACAATAAGTGGTGGTAACTAGCAGTATGGGGCTGGAGTTCTCACTATTAGTCACGTTGCTACACTGCCCTCAAACTTAGTCTACTCAACTGTTTGTTGAGTAAACTCAAACTCAATTGAGTTTACTCAATTAATGAGAGTCTTAATGGCACATACCTCACAGGCGTTGTTTTGAATATTACATTAGTAAATACATGTAGAGGACTTAAAATAGTGTCTTACCAATGGTAAATGCTAAATAAGTTATGGTTGTTTATTATTTTTACAAATTATTACAGTACCATTACTCTGGTTTTATTATGCAAAACACAGCAATGGTGTATGAATGGGACTGAGAAAAATGTAAGAAGTTAGTAGAGTAGTGCAGCAATAAGCGATATAAAGCTACATTAACATATAGGCAGAGGGGAAGGATGGAAGTGGGTAGATTTGAGAGACAGCACAGGAGAAGGAACAATACTCAGTGGCTGACTGGATGTGAGGGTGAGGTAAAGGATATGGTTACAGCTGATAAAGTTAACAGATGACATTTGAAGAAGATAATTATAGCATCGAAAAGTGACAATGTTGAACATCTATAACATACAGGAACTTCTGCTAACAAGCCAAAAAAGAACAAGAAAACCAATGGTGAAACTGACAAAATTAGGCACAGGCAGTTTAAAAATGTGACCTACCACTTCATACTACTAAATTATAAAATTTCAGAAAGTTAGAAAAAAACCAACAGAAACGTGGGAAAGAGAAAACTTCGTGCTCTGTCATTCAGATTTTAAAATAAGGCTGCTTGATCAAAATCAGAGTACAAAATTCTACCCCTGGGCATATCAGCCACTAAAATTCTGGAATAGGCCCATAAAGGAACATATATTGAGCTGTTCATAATAACATGAGCTGTTAGAGGGGAAAATGAGGCATAGAGTAATCAACTACTTTATTACTGATGAATTACTTTGTTGTACTCCATTGTTGTCCTCAATAACAATTTCCTGCCTAGTCCTCCTTGGTCCATATGTATGGAGAGCATATATATTCTATGTACATATATTGAGATATATGTTTTCCTGATTGTTGCTGAGTAATTTTATTTCCAACTAGTAGGATAATTATATTGCTTTGTTATATTAACAACTGACTAGGTTTGTGATTTGTTTTGGCCAAGAAAATAAGAGCAGAAGTGACAAGTCTGCCAATTCTGAGCAAAAATTAATAGCTATTTTGCGATTTCATCAGGTTTCGTCAGTTGAACTTTTTGATTTTATTCCAGAATACAGAAGCTACATAGACCAAAGCTGTGAAAAGCCCTGCAGATTTTGAAGATCTTGAACAACAATGTGAACAAGTAATACACAAGTGTCATTTTAACCCTTGAGTATCATTGTGATTACCTGATGGTAGTTTCTAGCTCTTATAAACTCCTGAAGGTCAAAGAGCATTTTACTCATCTTTGTGTTTTTAGCAAATAATAGTTCTTGATACCAGGTAGATATTCAGTGTATTCTAAAAGAATTTATCTTATCCTAGCGACAGGTTAGCTTTTCAATAATAATCACACTATGAAAAAGCAGATAGTCAAGGGTCACTCCTCGGTTCATATAACATTGTACAGTCTTTCTTCTCTTTTGGCCTTTTATTATGTTTTTGTTGATAAAAGAATGACAAGTATAAGATGGGTATGGAGTGCACCTATCATGTGCAAACCAACCAATCCAGAGCTCATAGTAGCCAATTACCTGCTTAATCAAGCTCTTACAGATTGGGCCACTATCTCTTTAACCAATATTACCCCAGAACCAGGGACCAGATAATTCAAGATAGCCTCTACACTCCAGAACCCACTGAAATTATTCAAAACTAGACAACCTAGGTGGCTTACCCTGATTTCCCTTTGTCTTTACCATGGAAAACACAATACAATCTCTTGCCCTTGCTTTCCTATTGCTCTTTCTGTGTCCTGACTGATCCTGGTGCTTCCCCATGTGGTCCTGCTGGCAATGTATGTTCCTTCCTCTTGGAAACTGGAAGCAAAAACTAAAAACTAAATTTTCAATAGCGATTATCTCCTTGCCTGTGAGGGCAGAATAAAATAAAAATAAAGGGGCACCTGGGTGGCTCAGTGGGTTAAAATAAAAATAAAAACCATACCTAAGCAATAAGCCCTACATTTTAAAATATATGTTTGTATATATGTAAAAATGTATTGTATGTGTTTGTGTGTATCTGTATTGTATGTATTATATGTAGTATCTTGTCTGAAAGGGTTTTTATAATACAAATCAACCATTGTATTACTCCTCTCTTCTATTAACCAATAAATCTTGTGTATGTGTAAGAAACAGTTTAGTCTTACTAAATATATTAATTTATTCATTTTGTGATTTTCTTAGCCTTCTAAAATGCCAGTAAAAGTCATTTGAAAATCATTTCTTTTTTTTTTTTGAGATTTTATTTGTTTATTTGATAGAGATCACGAGTAGGTAAAGAGGCAGGCAGAGAGGAGGAAGCAGGCTCCCTGCTGAGCCCGATGCAGGGCTCAATCCCAGGACCCTGAGATCATGACCTGAGCTGAAGGCAGAAGCCTAACCCACTGAGCCACTCAGGTGACCCTGAAAATCATTTCAAATAGGTGTATAGACTTTTAAAAAATAAATATATGGCATCTTTCTGTTGCAGGCATTCCCTTCTGTTTGTTATTCTTTTGACAATTTTTTCCATCTTTTTATTGTGGAATAGTTAACATAAAATTTATCATCTTAACCACTTTTAAATATAAAGTGGTATTAGACATATTAATAATGTTGTGTAACCATCACCACCATCTATCTCTAGAACCGTTTCGTGTTGTAAAACTAAAAGTTTGTTCCCATTAAACAAAGTTTCCCTTCTCCCAGCCTCTGAAAACCATTATTTTACTTTATATTTCCATAAATTTGACTACTGTAAGTACCTTAAAAAATGGAAAAATATAATATTTGTTCTTTACTGACTGGCTTTTTTCACTTAGCATAATGTTCTCAAGTTTCAATATAGTAGAATTGTCTTTCTTTTTCAGGTTGAATAATATTCCAATGTATGTTTATGCTTTTTTTGCTTATCCATCCACTTCACTCAGTGCTACCTTTAAAAAAATATATATATATATATATGACTTAAAAAACCCATAGATTTTTTAGTAAAAATAAAGATAGTCCTTTTATTTTCTAGAACTGTTTGTAAGCCTTTTATGAAATTAACTTACCAATAAGAGTAAAGTAAATAAGGGTGCCTGGGTGGCTTAGTGGGTTAAAGCCTCTGCCTTCAGCTCAGGTCATGATCTCAGGGTCCTGGGATCGAGCCCCACATCAGGCTCTCTGCTCAGCGGGGAGCCTGCTACCCCCGCCCTCTCTGCCTACCTCTCTGCATACTTGTGATCTCTCTTTGTCAAGTAAATAAATAAAATCTTTAAAAAAAGGGTAAAGTAAATAGTTTTCAAACTCATTTTTCAATAGATTACAGTCTGTCATTAAGGGTTAAGATGAGAATTGAGGTCAACAATCAAGTTTCTATTACATATCTAAGTCTTTTCTAAGAGGTAAATAACTTTAGAAGCTTTTGTAATTCTGTCAAGACCTGGTTATATAAATTGATGTCTCCACTTTAATGTTGAAGAGGCATATGTGTCTTAGCATGTCTTCATTTCAATCTCACTCCCAATCAACTAACACTACCTTTCACTCATTGCATACGACAAAACATTAAAACAATCCTTCTTTACTTTCTTTCCACAGTAATATTTATGCAATTCTAAAATGTGTCTTCTTTACCAAAGTGTATATTAGAAAAATTATCACAACTTCCTATGACTTATTTTCATATGTGTCTAGACCACTACTTTTTCACTCTTTTCCTTTCTTCTGAACTAAATTGTTGCAATAACTTCTGTCTAATCCTTCTAGAATATTTCCCATATGAGAAGTATGAGTAAATTGAAACACTAACTTACTCAAAATTGTGTAAAATCTAAACTCCTTACCAGAAAATATTAGGCCTCACATAAATAACCCTTGCTTACTATCTTATTACACTCCTCTCCCTTCTATGTACCTTGGCAGGTCTGTGGTAGTACTAATAGATCCTTGAAGCAAGAAAACTTTCAGGAAAATCAGCAACCATAGCATGGATTAAGCAATGAAATTGAAATAGCAGGCAGAAGTTTCATTGCCAACTGTGGCAATGAATCCTCAAGCAATCTCTAAGAAGTGCTCTGATTATACCTGTACAGAAATAATATTTGGCATGTGAAAGCAATTGTGTTCAATACTTTTTAATTCCTCATCTCTAAGGTTCCCTTGGCTATCATATCAAGTGTCAAACTTAACCAACTCAAATCCCAGCATTTCTTTAATAATGTAAAGATCATATATTGTATAGGGATCATTATGTATTCAGTGGCTATAATGGAAGAGAAAAAGAAAAGCTTATTTTTCAGACTGGGGATGTATGGGGAAAGTATAGATGCCATAGGTAACCAGAAATTTGTGTCAAGACGCCCTCTTCCCAAATCAAGTTCCCAAAGACTCAAGGAGGAGAAAGTCCCACATTCATGGATTTTATTTATTGCTTCCCCTTAAGGGGATATCTTCTAGAATCATGTTTCCCAAGATATAGACCATAGCACCATATGCCAGGAACAAATTTGGTGATCAGATACGTAAGACATCTGCAGAGACCAGAAGACTCAGAAGACAGTGACTATTTCTTGATCTATCAATGCAATGCTTCCTCTCCTTTGGTGACATGGGTCACATAACCTTACTCTGCTCCATCTCTTTCCTTCTCATGCTGACATCACACAGAACAGAGTGATTAAATGTTCCCTGCATATCTTTATAGAAGAATACATGTTAGAGTTTCTCACAGTGTTTTGATATGAACAATTTATTTTGAATCTGTTTCCTGCATTAGCAACTTGCATTCATCCTCAGGGAGAGAAAGATATCTATCTACAATTTAAATGTAACTGTAGATTGAGAGAATCTAAACCAAATATCAATTCAATATAAGTCTGTAGTTGTTAAAGGAAAGTGAGATAATCTCCTCCAATCCTTCATCCACTTAATGATATTTTAGAGTTATATAACACTAGAAATCTTGTAAAGAATGGACAGCACGCTAAAAAAAAAACCCATGAAATTATAGGGAAAGAAAACAATGATGACATTGAAAACAATTGGATGTTTTGAGATTTAATAGAGGTCAAACTAGAACTGAGCTTCCTTGAAAGCACGATGCAATGCAATCAGAAGCAAGAAAATAAGTTTTCAAAAATCGCTACATATTTATATAAATCTAATTTTCTCTGCTTTTTCTGGTGAAAATAAGAAAATAAACCTTTAGGCTTTACATCAATGATCTCAGTTTTGTTTCGCTTTTCTAGCTTCATCCTGTATTTGTTTACTTTTTGCTTCAGTAGATTTTATATATTCTAGAAAATGGTTTCATGTACCTATGAAATTTGGAAAGTTAATAGGAATTTTATGAAACTTTAAAATGTGAATATTTGCATTTTCAATTTGACAGAAATCTAATTCTGACTTATTTTGATTGGCTTGCTTTGTCAGAATATTCCATGGCTTAGGTCAGTAATGATCATAATAAAAATGTCAGTGTTTTTTTTGTTTGGGATCAATGAATCAATGGAAAAAGGAAAGGTGCCACTTTTACATGACAATATGAGTTAATGTATTGCTGATGGGTCAATGAGAGAGACACTACCTGAAGTTTATTAAACTCGTAATGTTTTTCTTGAAGATTGATGTATCTATAGCTATTATTATGTACTGCTCAATTAATAGCTATAGATTTATTGAATAGAGAATATTGTGCGTTCTCCACATAACTTCCCAAACAATTGTGAATAAATTATTCAAAGCGATATATTAACAATTTGAAGATGGATGAGATATGGAGAACTAGGTAAATTAATGGAAAAACTAGGGTGTGCGTGTGTGCGTGCCCGCGCATGTGCGTGTATGTGAATAGCAATGACAGAAGAGTGTAAAGGAAAAGTTCCCTTTTATACAAGCCTGCCTATAGATCTAAATTCTGTATTAAATGTTATCAAAATAACATGATCAACCACCCAAATCTCATCATTTTTTGATCAGGAGAGTGTTGATCAAAACACAGCTTCCTTGTTTTCTCTCTCTCTTTTTTGACAAAATAATGGGTTAATAGACAAAAGTAGAGTTTTATCAAAAGGTATTGAGTTAAAAGGAAATTGAAAACAATGTGAATTTTTTTAAAATTTTTTTTAAAGATTTTATTTATTTAACAGAAAGAAACACAGTGAGAGAGGGAACACAAGCAGAGGGAATGGTAATGGGAGAAGCAGGCTTCCTGCAGAGAAAGGGGCCCGATGCGGGGCTCGATCCTAGGACTCCGGGATCATGACCTGAGCCGAAGGCAACCGCTTAACGACTGAGCCACCTAGGCGCCCAACAATGTGAATTTTTTAAATTTATTTCTTGAAATTTATTTAAATTATTCTAATCACTAACGTATATTCTTCACTGACATTTAAATGTAAATACAGGTTAATATTTACTGACAAAGTTCAAAGCAGCAATTTTCCTTGAGGAAGTATGGTTAATAATAATTTATTACTGTTGTTTTATCAGAGTTATAATTGGATTTTCTTCCATTTGCTACTCAAAAATTTGCATTTAAAATGTACATGAAATGTGTAAATAATCATATTTCAAATATGAATTTTTTCAAATTGCAGTCGGATTCAGTATGAAACACATTCAAAAGTTTGTACTTCACTTTTCCTTCTCTATTAATATAATAGCAAGCAAAATATGTTTTTTACTAAACTACATATGATTGCCTCAAAATCTTTGCCAGGTTACCCCAATGTACTTAGACACAGCACTATGTATACTTATGTGATTCCATGTATAAGTCAAAAAGCATTGGTCTAGTTGAAGAAAATAAAATCTTAGATCAATAGACATCTGAATGAGAAAAAAGTTCACTTGAGGACAGTAAGGTATATATTTCTACATTTTATTCAATAATTTCAGTTTGCCATTGTAACATATTCTTAGGTAAAAGTAACTCATTATGATGTGAATATAAATATATTTCTTCACTTTTCATAAGTAGGATAAACAAATTATTAAACATCATTGTTAACTTTCACATCTGTGATCAAGAATCAGGAGCATATTGATTATCCTGTGGTATTTTTATTTAAGAAGAAAGAAATTTAAAGGTTTCAAAATCAATTTTTGAAATATATATATATATATGCATACACACACACACACTATATCTCCCTATTAATTTACTGTCTAAATATTAACTAATCTAATTTAATTGCAATGTGTTTCTTTTTTATTTAAGATTTTATTTATTTATCTGATAAAGAGATAGAAAGCACAAGTAGTCAGAGCGGCAGGTAGAGGGAGAGGGAGAAGCAGGCTCTCTGTGGACCTGGGAGCCCTATGTGTGACTGGATCCCAGGATCTTGGGATCATGATCTGAGTTGAAGGCAGCCACTTAACTGGCTGAGCCACCCAGGCACCCATGCAGTGTGTTTCTTCTTATTCAATCTTTTACTTAGATAATAGGGAGAAATTTAAATGAGGTTTTGTTTGTTTCTCTTACTTAATTTATCTCTTTTTATTAATCTATATCATCTGTAGATTGGAAAGAGTATGACTGAAGGTATAAGAGCACTTTTCAAGAAACGGAGTCCCTAGATTCTTCAAATCCTCAACCCTACCATTAATTTAGCTGTCTAACTCTGTGTGCATTAATTCACTTCCCTGAAAAAATAGTTACTTCAACTCTTATTTTAAAAATGAATATGATTCTAATCATGAACTGACATCTGAACACACTTAAACCATAACTGGGCACAGGAAAAACACTACGGAATTGTTAGATCTTGGTATTTGTATGATGGACAAAATTCTGTTTGCCCAATACAAAGTTTCAGCATCCAGCAGAGTAAAGGGGGCCCTCAAAATTCCATTGAATTACTTTACCATCAGGGTCCCATTCTCCTTTGCCTGTTGTCATGTCTAAGACCTCTCTTGTAACTGTATTGAACTTTATATCAAAACTTCAACTAAGAATGTTCATGTTGCTCAAAGATTGTAACATTTAAAAACTGTATGAAGAAAAAAAAAGCTGTCTCGTGTCAATAAATATTTCATGTCAGCACAAAACTGCACAATATTAGATACGTATTTACACTTTTGAGAAACTAATCTTCACAGTTCCATGATTAATAATCTCAGTTATCATTTGCATCTGAAATTATGCTGCATTTACCAGTTGGTACTTCTTTGAGTTTACCTTTTGAATTTGACAGAGGAAATGAACAAGCTAATCTTCTACAATGAGTTTGTTATGAAAATGATTAAGACAAAAAGTTGAAATAAAAAAGTTGAGATGATTATATTTATTGATGGATACAGTGGACTCTA
Organism: Procyon lotor; assembly: GCA_028646535.1. Classification (NCBI taxonomy): domain Eukaryota; kingdom Metazoa; phylum Chordata; class Mammalia; order Carnivora; family Procyonidae; genus Procyon; species Procyon lotor. The sequence continues at coordinate 148,520,398 of CM053603.1, forward strand.
AAATACATATGCCATGGAACCTAGAGAAAGGTTTTATTCTGGTTGTGGGGATGCTAATCAATTGCCTAATTGATTTTTAATATGTTAAAAGTTTCAATTTTATTGATAGATTTGGGGGAATATTCCCATATAATATTAATACATGGTCCCTAAATAATCTGTATTTCAAAGACATTATCTCCAAGTATATTTTGATTTTTCTCCTTCTTAACTTCCAAAGCATTATTGATCACTGGCAAAATTTTTTATTTTTGTAAGAGATTGATATCCAATTAATAGACAAGTAGATGGAGTGCCTAGGTGGCTCAGTCGTTAAGCATCTGCCTTCGGCTCAGGTCATGATCCCAGAGTTCTGGGATCGAGCCCCGCATCGGGCTCTCTGCTCGGCAGGAGGCCTGCTTCTCCTGCTACCATTCCCTCTGCTTGTGTTCCCTCTCTTGCTGTGTTTCTGTCAAATAAATAAAATCTTTAAAAAAAAATAGATAAGTAGATATATTTCCTTAGATAAGAGGTTCTCTGGCAGAGGAGAAATTAAAAACTTTAGTAAGAATAGAAAAGCAAACTTTAGATAAACATAATTACAGAGTTGATTGGTAAAAATAATATTTAGCTATTTATAAAATGGAAAGTATGATCTTTATCAGTGAAAATTATTTATTTTATAGAGTAATATTAAACCTTAAAATATATGGGTTGTTTTTTTTTTCATTTTGCTTTAACAAGACATATATAAAGCATTTAGTTGTTTGGTTTTGGCTTTAATAAGACATATATAAAGCAATGGACTAGAGGAAGGTAATTCAAAGACATTCCAGAGAAGAGGAATAAGATGACTAAATTTTAGGAATACTTACATACAAAGATAAAAGATGCCTTGGCTATTCTAATTGGTGAAGATAACTCATCAGAATGACTTAATTTTCCTTTTCAGATTTGATCAAACATTATTCTCTGTCTCCACAAAAACCAAAAGTGGAGACTGACCTAAAGT
>CM053603.1:148521888-148546000 GCA_028646535.1 Procyon lotor
ACTTTCATAGAGACACAAATACACATTTGCATGCCTTTCATATTTTATATGTGCATATGTAAAACTCACAGAATTCTGATAAGATAATAAACTTCAATTCTTTCACTGCATATGAAAAATTTAAGGATCAGGGAAAGTAAATGACTTTTTCAACGTAATACATGGAGCCAGAATGTTGTCATTTTGATTTCAATCTTTTTTTTTTTTTTTTTTGGTTACTAAATCATGTATCTTTTTTGTAAAGGAAATTTAAATGTTTAAATAATTAAATAAATACTTTCATCAGTCTTTAAAAAAATAAATAAATAAACACAGAAAGTTAGATAAAATGAAGAAACAGAGGAATATGTACCAAATAAAAGAAAGGCAAAATCACAGAAAAAGAGCTAAATGAAATGGAAATAAGCAATATGCCTGATGAAGAATTTAAAGTAATGTTCATATTCACCTAACTTGAGAATGAGTAAATGAACTTAGTGAGAACTTCAACAAAGAGATACAAAATATAGAAAAGAACCACAAGCAGAAGAATACAATAACAAATAAAAAATACACTAAAAGGAATCAAAAGCAGATTACAGGATGCAGAAGAATGAATCAGTAATCTGGAAGATAGGGATATGGAAAACAGCTAAGCTGAACAGCCAAAAGAAATAGAATTTTAAAAATGAGCAATGGTTAAGGGCATTCTGTGATATCATCAAGTCTAATAACATTTGCACTATAGGGATCCCAGAAGGAATAAAAAAGAAGGGAGGAGAAAACTTATTTGAAAAACTAATATCTGGAATTTTTTCTAATCTGGGGTAGGAAACAAACATCCAGGCCCAGGAAGCACAGAGAGACCCTAACAGGGTTTACTCAAGGAGGTCTACACTGAGACACATAATAATTAATATGGCAAATAGTAATGATAGAGAATTTTAAAAGCAGTAAGGGAAGAGAAAATAGTTATACACAACAGAAAGCTTATAAGGCTATCAACTAATTTTCTGGCAGAAACTTTTTAGACCAGGAGAGAGTGATAGGATATATTTAAAGTGCTAAAAGGAAAAAAAAAATTAAATAAAACTACAACAAAAATACTCAATGTGACAAGGATATTATTGAGAATATAAGGAGATAGTTTTCCAGGGGGGAAAAAAAAAAGTGAAAGGGGTCTATTACCACTAAACCAGCCTTATAAAAAAGATTAAAGGGAATTATTAAAGTGGAAATAAATGGCCATAATTAAAAGTGAAAAAATTTTACAGCTAAGAGCAAACATATAGTAAGTAGTAGATTAATCACTTATAAAGTCAGTAAGGAAGCTAAACAAAGTAGTAAAATCAATTTTATCTAAAAACGAGTCTAAGGATACATAAAATGCAAGTCTTTATTATAGCTTTGTAATAGAGTTTGAAGTCAGGAATTGTGATGCCACCGACTTTGGTTTTCTTTTTCAACATTCCTCTGGCTATTCGTGGTCTTTTCCAGTTCCATATAAATTTTAGGATTATTTGTTCCATTTCTTTGAAATAAATGGATGGTATTTTGATAGGGATCTCATTAAATGTGTAGATCGCTTTAGGTAGAATAAACATTTTCACAATATTTGTTTTTCCAATCCATGAGTATGGAACGTTTTTCCATTTCTTGGTGTCTTCCTCAATTTCTTTCATGAGCACTTTGTAGTTAAAGCCTCGCCTTCAGCTCAGGTCATGATCTCAGGGTCCAGGATTGAGCCCCTCATCGGGCTCTCTGCTCATCAGGGAGCCTGCTCCCCACCTCCTCTGTCTGCCTCTCTGCCTACTTGTGATCTCTCTCTGTCTGTCAAATAAATAAATAAATTTTTTTTAAAAACCTAATTATGTACTGTATGTTGGCTAACTGAACATAAAAATTAAAAAAATAAATAAGAAATTAAAAAAAAACTATTAGAAATACAGATATGCTTTGAGAAAAAAAATTATGTTGTTATTAAGGAGGCAAATGTATCTTCAGAAATTAATTCATTATTCAACTGAAAAAGGCCAGATCCTTTAAACTCTTAGCCCTACCCATATGTCCATATGTCCAACTGCCTCATTCCACACTCTCCAGTTTGCTGACACAGCTCTAGCTGCACTTACTCTTTCTAACATGGACTACACATGGTGAGGTCATTCTTGCCTCTGGATTTTTGTCACTTTTGTTCCTTCTTTCTGAAACTATTGTTTCAGATTTTCGGGTAGATTAACCCTCCTACTTCTTTCATGTACCTATCTCAATTTGACTTCTCTGATAACTCTATGCAAAATAACTTTTTTAATATATTCTGTTTTTGATTATTTTCCTTTAGTATAATGTCAATAGCTGATACTATATTGTGTGTGTGAATCTGTGTGTTTAATTTTCTGTGTCCCTCTTAAATGTAAATTCTCTAAGTAGGGGTATTATCTCTGCTTTATATGTTTATATATTCTCAGTCCTTGTGAGTGTCTGCCATATAATGGTAAATATGGAAGGCTTGAATGAAAGGATGGGGCTGGAATTACAACAAGAGAAATTCATCAAGTGTAAAAAATAATTAAATATGGTTACATAAATCATGAGGCAAATAAATCCAGACCTGAGCCAGTTCTAGAAAACTACCTTTATTTCTAAGTATTTTACTTTGTCATTGATATTTTTAATTGAATTTTCTTTATATTACTTTTTATACCTGGCATACTTTTTATATTTAAAATGTATTGATTTTTATACAATTACTATTAACAATGAGAAATATATTTTAAAAGAAGAAACCATTTGTAATAGCATAAAGTATCAAAATATATAGAAATAATTACAAGAAAAATGTCCAAAATTTCTATGATCAAGATCATACTACTTTATTGGAGGTCATTAAATTATTAAATAAATACATATAACTTGAATGTGAAAAGAAAACAACTATATTTTTAAATTGTTAATTCTTCTTCCAATTTTAGTATATGTGCTGCCAAAGTGAGCATAAATTGTTAATTCTTCTGAAACTGATCTATAGATTTGAAGCAATTTCAGTAAAAATCAGTATAGATTTTCATATATTTAAAAAATTAACATCTTACAGTTCCTGAGTGACTCAATTGGTTAAGTATCCGACTCAGTTTTGGCTCAAGGCATGACCTCAGGGTTGTGAGATTGAGCCCACATTGAGGTCTGTGCTCAGTGTGGAGTCTGCTGAGATTCTCTCTCCTTCTCCTTCTGCCCCTTCCCCTGCTCACACATTCTCTCTCTAAATCAGATAATCATGTCAAAAAATGGGCAGAAGACATGAACAGACACTTCTCCAAAGAAGACATACAAATGGCTAACAGACACATGAAAAAATATTGATCATCATCAGCCATCAGGGAGATTCAAATCAAAACCACACTGAGATAACATCTTACATCAGTTAGAATGGCCATAATCAACAAGACAGTAAACAACAAATGTTGAGAGGATGTGGAGAAAGGGGAACTCTCTTCCATTGTTTGTGGGAATGCAAGTTGGTGCAGCCACTTTGGAAAACAGTGTGGAGATTCCTCAAGAAATTAAAAATAGAGCTACCCTATGACCCTGCAATTGTGCTACTGGGAATTTATCCCAAAGAAGCAGATGCAGTACAAAGAAGGGCCACATGTATCCCAATGTTCATAGCAACAATGGCCACAATTGCCAAACTGTTGAAAGAGCCAAGATGCCCTTCAACAGATAAATGGATAAAGAAGATATGGTCCATATATACAATGGAATATTATGCCTTCGTCAGAAAGGATGAATACCCAACTTTCGTATCAACATGGATGGGACTGGAAGAGATTATGCAGAGTGAAATAAGTCAAGCAGAGAGAGTTAATTATCATATGGTCTCACTTACATGTGGAGCATAAGGAAAAACATGGAGGACATTGTGAGAAGGAGAGGAAGGGTGAATTGGGGAAAATTGGAGGGGGTGATGAACCATGAGAGATGGTGGACTCTGAGCAACAAACTAAGGGTTTTGGAGGAGGGGGTTAGGGAGTTGGGTGAGCCTGGTGGTGGGTATTGAGGAGGGCACGTATTGCATTGAGCACTGGGTGTGATACATGAACAATGAATCTTGTAACACTGAAAAAATAAAATAAAAGTGTTTGGGGGAAAATAAAAGAATATACAAGACCATAAATAAATAAATAAATAAATAAATAAATAAATAAATAAATAAATAAATTCTTAGAAAAAAAGAATACACAGCTAAAATTTAATGAGCTACTTTTACAGAAGAGTAATTTACTTTGTTATATCCAATAGTAAATTTTAAAAAATCTGAAAATGCCAAGCATTAGAGAGTATGTAATCAAAGTATCTCATATCCATTGTTGGTGGATGTGAAATTGACATAAACACATCAGAAAAAGTTTGTCCATGTGTATGTTCATATATGCAACCCCGATTTTTCACTCCTACATATGTATTCAGGAGAATCTATTCCAATTGTATACAAGGAGATGTAGGATAAACATTCTGAGTAGCCCTACTGGTAATAACACAATATTGGTGAGTTGAAGGTAGAATCAAAAACCTCACCAACAGAATAGCTTAATAAATTTTGTTATATTCGCAAAACAGAGTATAACCATGTTCGACTTTTATCCATACAATGGAATATTAATGAACCGTCCAGATGAATAAATGTAAATAATAACAATAATCCAAATGGGTCTATCAACATGATATTGGGAAAAAAAAACACATGATATTAGGTAAACAGAAAATGTAGTAAAGGTTTACATATAGTGTATTTCCTTTTTTATAAAATTTTAGAAATTGAAAATCTAAAAGCAAATATCCATAAATAAAATATATGTGGTCAATTTACATATGTACGTATTATGTATGTATGTATGTGTATATATATATATACATAATATCAATGCATAAAATTATTTTTTTTCATTGCCACACTACCTGTAGCTATATATTTGTAAGGCAATTGCAAACTTTATGACTGGCAGCTAAACAAGAAAAGAGGACTGGGGTGAATTCAATAGCAAAGTGAAGATATCTGAATTGGCAGGTAAGAATAAGCAGGCAACACCATTCTAGAAAATAATCATATGGCATCACATAATTCTTTTCATACTTGATGTCCCTCTTCACAAAACACTAAGACATGTTTATTCATGAGGATTTTCATTTGAAATTTTTGTAAGGCCATATAGACAGATAATGGAACACTTTGGGAAATCTTAAAATGCAAAATAGAAGAGAATGTTGGCACTCATAATGAAAAATATCACATATAAAGACATTTTAAGCTTTTTTAAAGATTTATTTATTTATTTTAAAGAGGGAAGGAGGGAGAGAGTGGGAGAGTGGCGGGGCAGGAGCAGAGGGAGAGAATCTTCAAGCAGACTACCCATTGAGCATGAGCCTGTACAGAGCTTGATCTCAGGACCCTGAGATCGTGATCCAAGCTGGAACCAATAGTAGAAGTTTAACCAACTTAGCCACCCAGGCTCCCCACATATAAAGAGTTGTAAATTTTATGCATCGACTGAAATTTAGAAAGTACAGAAATAAATGGGCAAGTTTATTGTTAAACAAATGGTGGGATCTGGTTTTTTTGTTTTGTTTTGTTTTGTTTTGGTCGGTATCATTATCAAGATACCTGAAAGAATGTCATAAAAAGAAAAGTCTTTAATAAATATTGATTCATTATGATAACTATTATCAGGGACCAGGATTTGCTAATATTCTGCTGGTGTTTATAAAATACTAAGTTAATTAAGAATACAGAGAAGACAATCAAATGTAGTACATAAACAGAGAGATGAAACATCCCCTTAGGATATATAGATGGATAGATAGATGATAAATAGATGATAGATGATAGATAGATAGATGATAGATAAATAGATAGATAAATAATAGGAAAGAATGGGAGTTTGGAGTTAAATATTCAATGTTAGCTCCATCTTTTAAGGGCTGTATATCTTTCTATACTTCAAAAATACCTTAAATCACTTAACATCTGATGTGAGAATTCTTGAGTATATGTGTAATACACAACTCACCCATTTTTAATCCCCAAGTACTTAATTATGTAGGTCTGCCAAGATATTTTAAGATTTCACACAGGATGGATAAAAAATTAAGTGTTTTCAGTACCACTTCCTATAAAGCAGTGACTTTTCTTCAGAATCAGTATAAAATCAAGCCATACAACTAAACCTAGCAAAAAAAAAAAAAAATTAAAACAGGAAAGAGAATCTGGACTTTCTCAGTGCTCATCAATGTTAGAAAGTAAGAGTCTTAGGCTGTTAAACAAATAAATAAAAACAATGCAAACAAAATCAGAGTAAATAAAAAAAGAAGAATATTAATTTTGTAGAAAACATTACACATACTAAATCATGCATGAGCCTTAGCTAGTATAAATAAGAGATTAAATTATTAAGAAAAAATACCAGATTAGTATATATTAAATATCTGTAAAGAGAAGGTTTTACAGAATTTTACAGATAAAAGTAAATTCTACCAAATCATATGGCAAACAATATCTTGGAGAAAGTGATTCTAACATATATGATGACCAAGTGGCTACACACACACACACACACACACACACGCGCGCATGTACAGATCTCTAGTGTGCTTAAAGGTGTAGAGATTTACATTCTTCTACTTCTAGCCAGGATGATGAAATTTATCTCCACCATAAACAACTGGAAAAGAAACAAACTTTATTAAATAACAGTTCTCAGACACTGGACAGGAGTGCTGACAGCATTGTAATTCCTGATAGAAGGAAAAATTAGGTAAGTCATACTACAGAATTCCCTAGCCTCCTGGAGAGAGTTATCAAGCCACAGGGTAAATACGTAGAATCTCAACAGAGCCTACTGTTTTCCCTGAATTGGAGAGACAGAGATGAGTATTCAAGAAGTCAAAAATAGTTTAACTTTGTAGGCCAGAGAGGAGGAATCTCTAAAGAGATGACAAGGTGGCAGAAGGCAGAGCCCCAGTTATCTACAGAGGTTTCTGTTTCTGTCTATAGCTGAATACTACAAATAAATGAACAAAGCATCAGCAATCTTTGAGAAACGACTAATATAAAAGCAGATAAAGTTCCTGAAAGAGAATAGAAAGTAAGAGGTGACAGAAAACTATTAAAAAAAAAAAAAAAAAGAGGCAAGGGGCGCCTGGGTGGCTCAGAGGGTTAAGCCTCTGCCTTCAGCTCAGGTAATGATCTCAGGGTCCTGGGATCCAGCCCCGCATCAGCAAGGAGCCTGTTTCCCCCCCTCTCTCTGCCTGCGTCCCTGCCTACTTGTAATCTCTCTCTTTCTATCAAATAAATAAATAAATAAAATCTTTAAAAAAAATAAAAAAGAGGCAAAAAACATATTTTTCTAAATTTGATCAAAACTATCAGCCCTCAATTTAAGATTAAGAAACTAAAAACTCAATAAGCATAAAGAAAACTCCAAGAAGTTTTATCATAATTACCACGCTCAAAAATAGGTATTAGAGAAAAGCTCTCAAAAGCAACCAGAGAAAAAGACACATTAAAAATGAAAAAAAGATAACAATGAGGGTAGATTTCTCATGAAAACCAATGCAAATGAGAAGATGGTGAATCAACATATTTAAGTTTTAAAAGAAAAAAAAGGAAAATACTATCACCCTACATTCTATATGAGATAAAAATCTCTTTTTAAAATATATATGAAATCAGTCTTTTTCAGACATTAAAAGCTGAAATAATTAATCATCAAGGGATCTGTACTTCAGAAAAAATTAAAGGAAGTTCTTTAGGCATTAAAAAATATGCCAGATGCAAATCTAGATCTACACAAGGAACCAAAAGAAAGAGAAATTGTATATATGTGAGTAAATAAAAAGTACTGTACTTTCTTAATTTTAAATCTCTTCAAAGATGCATAATTAAAAGCAATTAAAAATGAAGCTTAGAATTTATATTATATGTAAAGTAAATGTAAAACAGAAAGAGAATAAAGTATTAGCAAGATGAGATGGAAGGAAGGGTTAAAAAAAAACATAATTTGATGATTTCCTGGAGGCAGAGTGTGGACAACAATGAGAGTGGAAAACTACTAGAGTCTACAGTTTTAGAGGACTCTCCTCAATTATATCTAGGGACCCAAATAGTTTCTCACATTGAAGCGTCAAGAAAAATCTTCTGGCTCTTTAAGCAGAGTAAAGAAAAAGCAACCAGGTAAAATACATCTGGAGTATTCTACATAACAAAGCCCTACTCTAAAGGAGAAAAGATTTTACTGGAACCTGTTTATCTGGAAGGACAAAATTACTGAAATTCAGTCCCCTTTTGCTTTCTTGTTACATACAAGAAGAAGAAAAAACTAAGAAACATTTGTGAATGTTAAGTGTGGAAACAGAGGCACAATAAAAGACAGATTTAATCATAAGATATGCAAGACACCAATTCCTCCACATTTTACCACTGCACCAACAGGCCTCCAATATAAAAACAATATATAGGCTAAAGAGTCATAGAGTACAGATCTTATTTTAGAAGTTCTCAGAGACACAAAAACATCAAGGGAAACCAAATGAGGACACTAAAGAAAAAGCCTCTGGCATCTCTAGGTATATCAAACCAAAAACACTCTTCCTAGCCAACAACACAACTCCTAGCCAGATAAGCATAAAACCTCACCAAAAAAAAGCTTATTTATCTCACTTGTTATTACCAAGTATATATGACATTCAAGAAAAAAAAATTTATAAGGCATGTTAGAAGGTAAGGCAAAAAACAGTCTAACGAGACAAGGCAGACACCAAAAAAGGATTCTATTATAATACAGATTTTGAAATTATCAGACAATGTATAATAACCATGAATAATATGTTAAGAGATCCAATGAAAAATGTAGACAACATGAAAAAACATAAGATAGTGTAAGCAGAAAAAAAAAGAAAAGAAAAGAAATGCTGGAAATTGAAAACAAGGTAACAGAAATTAAGGTCTTTGATAGGCTCATCAGGAGCTTGGACATAGATGAAGAAAGAATCAGTGAGTTGAAAATAGGTCAACAGAAATTTCTAAAACTTAAATACAAAGAGAACAAAAGAATGGGGGGAAAAAAAGACCAGACTATCCAAGAACTATGGGAAAATTTTAAAAAGAATAACAAGTATAATTGGAATGTCAGAAGAAGAGAAGAGCTGAAGAAATATTGGAAGTATTAATAACTAAAAGTTTCCGAAATCATATTGAGAACCAAACCACAGATCCAGGAGGCTCAGAGACTATCAAACAGGATAAATGCCAGATAGGACTATCATATTTAAATGGCAAAAAACCGTAAGCAAAGAGAAAAGCTTAAATAAAGCTAAAGTAGAAAAACAACTTATCTAGAGAGGAACAAAGATAAAAATTTTACCAGACATGTCAAAAAAGAAAAAAACAAAACAAAACAGTGGACTGAAATATTTAAAGTATTGAAAGATAAAGATACATCAATGTAGAATTTTATATCCAGCAGCATTAGCCTTCATACATGAAAGACAAAGACTTCATCAGTTGAGTTGACTTGTAAACAATGTTAAAATAAGTTTTTCATGCAGAAGAAATTGGTATAGGCAAAAAAACTCAGATCTATATACAGAAGAGAAAATTGTGGGAGGAGTAAATGTAAGCATAATAAAAGATTTTATATCTTTTATTATTAGTTGATATAATATTACTCAAAATAATAATAGCAACGATATGTATCATTGCTATTAAAATACAACACAATAGTATTTTGTGTTTGTATCATATGAAAAGTGAAATGGGTACAATGTTAAAAAAAATAGACACTCTTTTATAAGTTACCTGCACAATCTGTGACGCAGTAGAGTACTATTTGAAAGAGGATTTAGATTAGCTATAAATGTATATTGAGTACATAGGGCAACCACTAAAACAAAAGTTTTTATAAATAAGAATAACTGATGTCTTAAAAGCAGAAAGAAAGAATGGAATCATAAAATGTTGAAATGTTGAAGTAAAACCAAAAAAGACAAAAAGAAAGGAGAAGATAAAATGGAAACAAGAAATAAGCACAAGAAATAGAAAATAATTACAGAGAAGGCAGATATTTATCTGTCTATATTAATATTTATTTATTTATTTAAGATTTTATTTATTTGACAGAGAGAAACACAGCAAAAGAGGGAATACAAGCAGAGGGAATGGTAGCAGGAGAAGCAGGCTTCCTGCCGAGCAAGGAGCCCAATGTGGGGCTCAATCCCAGGACTCTGGGATCATGACCTGGGCTGAAGGCAGATGCTTAACAACTGAGCTACCCAGACGCCCTTATATTAATAATTATTTTAAATGTGAATGTTTTTAAGTACATCAATTAAAAGACAGAGACTTTCAGAGTGGAATAAAGAACTTGTTTAGAAGAAACCCACTTGTATATAAAAACACTCATAGATTAAGATGGGCAGAAGATATGAACAGACATTTCTGCAAAGAGGACATCCAAATGGCCCAACAGACACATGAAAAAGTGCTCAACATCACTCAGCATCAGAGAAAAACAAATCAAAACCACAGTGAGATACCACCTCACACCAGTCAGAATGGCTAAAATTAGCAAGTCAGGAAACTACAGATGTTGGCGAGGATGTGGAGAAAGGGGAACCCTCCTACACTGTTGGTGGGACAGCCACTCTGGAAAACAGTATGGAGGTTCCTCAAAAAGTTGAAAATAGAGCTACCCTATGACCCAGCAATCACACTACTGGGTATTTACCCTAAAGATACAAACTTCATGATCCGAAGGGGCACGTGCACGCAAATGTTTATAGCAGCAATGTCCACAATAGCCAAACTATGGAAAGAACCTAGATGTCCATCAACAGATGAATGGATAAAGAAGATGTAGTATATATATCTGATGGAATACTATCATCAAGAGAACGAAATCTGGCTGTTTGCAATGACATGGATGGAACTGGAGGGTATTATGCTAAGTGAAATAAGTCAGTCAGAGAAAGACAATTATCACATGATCTCTCTGATATGAAGAATTTGAGAGGCAAAGCGGGGATTTGTGGGGGGCATGGGGGAGAGAAATGAAACAGGAAGGGATGGGGAGGGATACAAACCATAAGAGACTCCTAGACTCATGAAACAAACTAAGGGTGGCTGGGAGGCGGGGGGGTAGGGATAGGGTGGCTGGGTTGTGGACATTGGGGAGGGTATATGCTATGGTAAGTGCTATGAAATGTTTAAGCCTGACGATTCACAGACATGTACCCTGGGGCAAATAATACATTATATGTTAATAAAAATAAATAAATAAAAGTAAAGGGATGGAGAAAGATACTTCACACAAATGCTAATCAAAAGAAATCTAGAATAGCTATATGAATTTTAAATAAACTGGAATAAGAACAAGGGGATTTTCAGGAATAAAGAGGGACATTACATAATGCTAAAGGGGTTAATTCTCCGATAACACAACAATCATTAGTATGTATACACTATCATCATGCCAAAATAAGTGAGAAAAAAACTGATAGATTTTCCAGGAAAAATAAACAAATCCACTATTAGAGTTGGAGGCTTCAACAACTCCTCATAATATAATTGATAGACCTAACAGGCAGAAAATCAGTGAGAATATAGTTGAACTGAGCAGCACCATTAATCACCTAGACTTAATTGACATTTATACACTGCTCTATCCAACAGCAGCAGAATCCACATTCTTCTCAAGCTCACATTGAGCCTTTACCAAGATAGACCACATTCTTGCACATAAAACACACATAAATCAATTTAAATGGACAGAAATCTTACAAAGTGTGTTCTCAGACCACAATGGAATTAAACTAGAAATCGATAACAGAGATAGCTAGAAAATCACAAAATATTTGGAGTTAAACAATAGCCTTTTAAATAGGCCATAGGTCAACATCTTAAGAGAAATTAATAATAGAACAAACTAGGTGTAGTGCACATAGAAAAAGTTTGTTGTATTTGTAATTATTCAGTAAATTTAAGACTGTCTTTAAAAAATAAGATCTTTAATAAGAGTGATTGCTAATAAAGTGACAAAAAACTTAAAGACAATAACAAAGGACACGCTATTAATAATCTTAAATAGAGAAAAGAGAAGAAACACTAGATGGGACAAATAGTGAGCAAATGGCAAGATATTAGCTGTAAACACAATTGATAATCATATTAAATGTAAATGACCTAGGGACTATAGTTAAATGACTGATTATCAAATTAGAACAAGAACAAGATCCAGCTATATACTACGTACAGTGGAGAAATTAAATTTAAAACAGAAATGCATCTAAATAAAAATAGAAAAATATACAACACCTACACTAATTAAAAGAAAGCAGTTGTGGTATATTATTATCAGTAGATTTTAGAGAAAAAAAATATTACCAGCAATAAAGAAAGTCATTCTATACTGATAAGAGGGTAAATTTGTCAAGAAGACATAAAAATCCCCTAAATGTTGAGGCACCAAATAACAACTTCAAAATCAAGGACCAATGGTATCAAAATGAGGAAGGAAATTTATAAAATCAAATTATGTTTCCATAATCTCACTTCTTTTTCTCAAAAATTAATAGAACAAGTACACAGAAAATCAATAAGGATGTAGAAGACTTGAGTAATACTAATTTAATCTAATTGATAATTACAAAACATTTCAACCAAAATCAACAGAACACATATTCTTCTTAAGTTTACTTACAATATTTACCAAGGTAGAATATATTCTGGGCTCTAAAGACAAGTTTCAATAAATTTAAAAGGATTTGAATCATACACAGCAAGTTCTCTGACTACAATTGAAGGAAAGTAAAAATCAAAATCAATAAAGTAAAGAAACCTGAAAAATTCCAAATATTTGGAAAACAGTCAACACAATTAAAATAATAATGGATTAGAGAATATATATATGAAAAGTAGTTAGATCTGAATGAAGATGAAAAGATGACCTCAAATTCATGTGATGCATCTGAAACAGCTCTTATAGACAACTACTGCAAGAAATGCCTCTACAGATCTTCCTTGACTTACAATGGGGTAACGTCCTGATACACCCATTGTAAGTTGAAAATGTTTTACGTTGGAGTTGCATTTAATACACCTAACCTACTGAACATTACAGTTTAGTCTTGCCTGTTTTAAACTTGCCCAGAACAGTTATAGTCACCTGTGATTAGGCAAACTCATCTAACACCAAGGTTATTTTATAATAAAGTGCTGAATAGCTCATGTAATTTATTGAATATTATACTGAAAGTGAAAAACAGAATGGTCTTATGGGCACAGAATTGTTTTAAGTGTATTGGTTGTTCACACTCATGACTGCATGGCTGACTGAGAGCTTCCGGTGGCTGCCACTGCCAAACACGAGACAGTATTGTACCACATAATGCTGCCTGAGAAAAAAATCAAAGTCCAAAATTTAAAGTTCAATTTCTATTGAATGTGTATTGTTTTTGCATCACTGTAAAGGAAAAAAATCATAAATAGAACCATCATAAATTATGGACTGTCTGCATTAGGAAAGAGAGGAAGATCTCATTTAATGAGCTAAGCTTCCACCTAAAAAGAAAAAAAAATCTAAAAAAGAAAATTAATTTAAATCAATAAAAGCAGGAGAAAAATAGTAATGAAAAATCAGAAATCTGTGCATTAAAAAGAAAAAAAATCAATGGAACAAAAGCTCATTCTTTTTGAAAAGTAGTAATAAAATTGATAAAACTCGAGTAGACTAAATTTTTATTTTTTTATTTTATTTTATTTTAAAAAATATTTTATTTATTGGGGCACCTGAGTGGCTCAGCGGGTTAAAGCCTCTGCCTTTAGCTCAGGTCATGATCTCAGGGTCCTGGGACTGAGCCCCACATCGGGCTCTCTGCTCGGCAGGGAGCCTGCTTCTCCCTCTGTCTCTGCCTGCCTCTCTGCCTGCTTGTGATCTCTGTCTCTCTCTGTCAAATAAATAAATAAAATCTTTAAAAAAAAATTTATTTATTTATTTGACAGAGTAAGAGAGACAGTGAGAGAAGGAACACGAGTACAGGGAGTGGAAGAGGGAGAAGAAGGCTTCCTACTGAGCAGGGAGCCCGATGCGGGGTTGATCCCAGGATCAACCAGAATCACCCTGGAATCATGACCAAGGCAGAACAGATGCTTAATGACTGAGCCACCCAGGCAACCCTAGGCTAATTTGTTTTTTTAAAGAGAAGACACAAATATTTATACCGTAAATGAGTGAAGGCATTAGAGACATTAAAAGAATCACATTTATCTCAATTACTTTGACAACCCAAAGGATATCGACAAATTCCTTGAACAACATAAACTAACAAAGCTAACTTGTGGAAACTTGACAACTATCTATGAAAATTATTGGATTTCTAGTTGAAAATCTCCCCATAAAGAAAATTCCAGATCTATAGGTTTGACTTGTAAATTCTATGAAATATTTAGGAAATAAGTAATACAAATTCTAAATTAACTTTCCTAGAAAATTGAAGAAGAGAAAATACTTCCAAATTCATATAAGGCCAAAATTGCCAGAAGATATTAAAATGGGAGTAGGGGGAAGTCCCAAACCCACATACCAATAACCCTCATGATCACAAAAGCCAATATTTTCAATAAAACATTACCAAATTTAGTTTAGCAATATATATTTAGGTTAGAAATATATAGAAAAAGTTTAATACATCATGATCAATTGTTTTCAGACCAGAAATGTAAGTCTGGTTTAACATTGGAAACATTAATCCCTTAAATTTAACATACAAAAAAGTAAAAATATAATTTCAATAGAATAGAAAAAGCATTTAATAATATTCAACAGTCATACTTGACAAAAACCCTCCATTAACAATGAGTACAAAGAATATAGTCATCCTTAGAAAACTCATCCACAAAAGATTTTTTTGGAGCTCAGATTACAGTAAATGGTGAATGATTGAATGTATTTCTTCCATGATCAAGATATGTGATCTCTAAAATGTGACATACTTAGGAATACATTTGAACAAATATATGCAAATCTAATATCCTAGAAAATGAAATTATTGATGATAACAATTAAAGAAGAGCCAAATTACTGGAGAAATATATCATGTTTATGGATTGGAAAACTCATTATTGTTAAAATGTCTATTCCCTCAAGAAATGATCTATTGTTCAAGGCAACTTCGATCAATATCCCAGCAGGCTTTTGTAGAAATTAGTAAAATTATTCAAAACTTATGTGAAAATACAAACAACCTAACAAAGCCGAACTGACTATGAAATAGAGAAACAAAATCTGAGGTCTTACATTATGTAACTTTGAGACTTGTTTTATTATTATAAAGGTACAGGAATTAAGAGAGTGTGTTGTTGGCAAAAAGGTATACACAAAGATCAAAAAACATGACCAGGATGTCTGGGTAGCTCAGTCAGTTGAGCATCTGGCACCTGATTTTGACTCAGGTCATGATCTTAGGGTCTTGGATGGAATCCTGCTTCAGGCTTGGCATCGAGTTTGCTTGAGATTCTTTCTCTCTCTCTGCCCCTCCCACTGCTCGTGTTATCTCTCTCTCTCTCTCTAGCACAAAATAAACAAATAAAATCTAAAAAACAAAACAAAGAAACGTGATAAAGTCTCTAAATAGAGTCCTAAAATATATATGGTCAATTAATTAACAAAAATGCCAAAACAATTCATTCACAAAAAGATAGTCTTTCCAACAGAGTGCTAAAACAATTGGATACATAAGGACTGAATGTCTTGACCCAAATTAACTCAAAGTTGATCACAGACCTACACATAAGAACTCAATCTCTAAAATTATTGAAGATAATAAAGGAAAAGTGTTAGTGGCATTGATTTTTGCAAGTTTTCTTGAATACAGAATAAAAATCATGGACTATAAGGGAAATAATCAATTAGTTGGTTTCACCAAATTGAAAATATTTGCAAGACACATTTGATAATAGGCTCATATCCAAAATATATAAAGAATTCTTACAATTTAAAATAAAACGTCAACCCAAGTTGAAAAATGGACAAATGAAAAAAAAAAAGAAAAATGGACAAATGATTTGAACACCTTACCAAAGAAGATATATATATACACATGGCAAATATGTATTTTTAAAGACACAACATTATTAGTTATTAGGGGGATGTAAATTAAAACTACAATGAGATATACTGCACACTCCCTAGAATGGCTAAAATTAAAAAAAAATTTTGTCATTTAGAGTGAAGATATGGAAAACCTGTATATCTTATATATCAATGGTTGGGATGTAATATTGTACAAACACTTTGGAAAACACTTTTTTTACTGTTTTTTAAAAAAGTTAAAGAAACACTTCCTTGGGGCGCCTGGGTGGCTCAGTCGTTAAGCATCTGCCTTCAGCTCGGGTCATGATCCCAGGGTCCTGGGATCGAGTCCCGCATCTGGCTCCCTGCTCTGCGGGAAGCCTGCTTCTCCCGCTACCACTCCCTCTGCTTGTGTTCCCTCTCTCGCTGTGTTTCTCTCTGTCAAATAAATAAAATCTTTAAAAAAAAAAAAAAAGAAACCCTTCCTTTCCTGGGTATTTTACCCATAAAATCTAAATGCACACGTCAACACAAAGACTGATCAAAATGTTCACAGCAGCATTATTCGTAATAGATCCAAACTGGAAAGAAGCTTCATGCTCATGAAAATGTGATAGATAAATGGATGGCATATCCACAAAAGGGAATTCAACCCAGTAACAAAAAATGAATTGCTTATTTTTATAGGAAATATGGCCAAACAGCAAAATAATTATCATGTGTGAAAAAAGTCAGACCAAAAATTCTACATATTTTTCATTATCTTTCATTGTCTCATATAAAATTCTGGAAAATGCATTCTATAGTGTGGAAAGCAGATCAGTGACTAGGGAAAAAGAAGGAAGAGAAGAAATGGTTGGGTTTCAAATGGGAAGAATAAAACTTCTGAGATAGATGTATATATGTTTATTAGCACATGTGTTGATAGTTTCATGCAGTTTATATATCTCTATAATCTGAAAAAAGTATGAAAATACAGGCTTTCTCAGTTATTGCATGACTGAGATTAAACTGTTATAGTCGTGGAGAAAATTTAAAAATTTTAACCAAAGTTTTAAATAATGTTCATTTCTTTTGGCCCAATTTTCAACATCTAACAAATTAATGGAAGAATAAATAATAAATAAACATAAGAAAAATTAGAAAATAATGATTTGTCCTTTTTACCTGAAAGTATAGTCTGGATTACTATAAATACATAGTGATTGCCTTTACAGTGATTATTAAAGTAGTCCAAACATAATCTGCTGAATTATACTCCCACCTCAGGACATAACTTGCTCATATTTACTTTAAAATGCTAACTACAATTTACATTTAAATCCTTTTAGAATGCTTAGCACACACCACACAATTAAAGCTTTTTTTTTTTTAAAGATTTTATTTATTTATATGACACAGAGAGAGAGAGAAATCACAAGTAAGTAGAGAGGCAGGCAGAGAGAGAGGGAGAAGCAGGCTCCCTGCTCAGCAGAGAGCCTGATGTGGGGCTCGATTCCAGGACCCTGAGATCATGACCTTAGCCGAAGGCAGAGGCTTTAACCCACTGAGTCACCCTAGTGATACAAAATTAAAGCTTTTAAGCAATACTAATAAATATAAATATATTTCATTTATAAAATATATAAATATGTATAAATATACTATATATAAATATATTAATAAATATAATAAATATATTTTTCTATTGAAGTTACCAAAATATTTATATCTATCTTCTTTGTATTTTTTAATTGTTTTTTAAGATTTTATTTATTTATTTGACAGAGAGAGAGAGAGAGATCACAAGTAGGCAGAGAGGCAGGCAAGAAAGGGGGGAAGCAGGCTCCCTGCTGAGCAGAGAGCCTGGTGCGGGGCTCAATCCCAGGACCCTGAGATCATGACCTGAGCAGAAGGCAGAGGCTTTAACCCACTGAGACACCCAGGCGCCCCTCTATCTTCTTTGTTTTAAGTACCACAATAAGGAAGACATGTTATCAAAACTTAATGAATAAATTTAATGGGGGCGCCTGGGTGGCGCCCATAAACTGCCAGCCTGCAATCCTGACAGACAGGCTCGTCCAGAGAGATATAGAAACCAAGATCGATTTAACTAGAGCAGAAGCTGTTGAGGAAAAAATTAATATGGACACTTAAATCATAATTTTGATGAACTACTGGAGACTGAGTTGAGACCAGCATGAGAAGAAGAAACTCACAAGAGATTCAGACTTAGGGGTTTCCCAACAATTTCTTGAGGTTACTTTCTGGAATTTTTACAGTGTACATTCACTAGATTTTTACAGTGTATACCTAAAAAAGATCTCTCTTCTTACCTTTAACAGGAGAAAGCAAGGGTAAGAATTATGAAACAATCTTCTACATAGCAATGGGCTACACTCCAGGGCAAAAAACTTAGCCAGCATATTCTGAAATTAGCTCTTGGAGTGAGGAGAAATTTCTCCCAACTTTTATCTCTTTGAGTCTTGCTGCCTCACTAAAGTTGGAGGGCACAGTCAACAGGGCTCATGGCTTTATATCACTTCAGAGAAATGGGTTGGGAATAGAGCAGCCAGGTGAAAAAGTAGAGAGCAGCAGGGGAAAGCTACAGAAAAATACTTGTGAAGGTTAGACCTCCTACACAAAGTTGTAATACATGATTAAAGTTGAATCGGAAGTTTATAGAATGTTCTTCCTCCCCTTTAGAGTATCAGTATAACACACATGGGGGGGGATATAATACATAAAATAAGAGTAGCTGAAGACATCACTGTGGAGAAGTTCATGAGGAAGTCAATGTGGTAGACAAACATACAGCCAATATAGGAATTTGGAGCACCTGTTACTGTTAAAGAAAAATTGCACTGGATGGAGTTAAACAGGCAAGGAAGACTTTATTTAAGACTATTGCAAAAGAGGAGAGAGATGAGCTCATCTCTGTTGAAACAAAAGGCAAGAGAGTTTTTAAGCACTGATGGGAGCTAGTGGAAATGCAATAAAGTATATTTATTATGGGATTTATTCAAAGTAAGAAAGGCAGGTTTATCATTTAAAAATTAATGTAGTCCATCATATTGTCAATTGAAACAGAATAATCATCTTATTGAATCTAACACTCATTCATGAGAAAAAACCTTCACCAAATATGAATAGAAGGAGAAGTCCTCAACATGATAAAGAATATTTCCAAAAAACCTACAAATAATATTAAACTTAATGGAAAGAAATTGGAAGTTCTACTTTATTATTAGGAAAAAGTCAAGGATTTCCTATCTCACCACTGCAATTTGACATCAAACTGGAATTCCTTTAGTACAATAAACATAAAAAACAAATAAAATGTATACAAAGTGGAAAGGAAGAAATAAACTGCTTTTCTTTGCAGATGATCTTATTTTCTATGTAGAAAAAGTCAAATAATCTACAAAAGAAACAGAAGAAAACAAACAAAAACAAACCTGCAACTAATAGAAATTAAAGCAAGATTACAGGATACAAGGTTAATATACGAAAGTCAATTTGTTTCATAGAATTGGAGTTTGACATTAAGAGCATAGTACCATTTACAATTGCACCAAAAAAAAAACCCACAAAAACTTAGATATAAATCTAACAACATGTGTCCAGGATTTATAAGTAGAAAACTTCAAAACTAATAAAAATAAACCAAAGATTTAAATAAATGGAAAAATATTCTGTGTTCTGTCACTGACAATCTCAATATTGTTAAGAGTTAATTCTTCCCAGTTTGGATTCAATGCAATCAAAATCTCAGCAAATGCTTTCACATACATTGACAAAGTATTCTAAAATTTATACTGAAATCAAAGAGCTAAAATAGCCAAGAGAAAATTGTAGAAGAAAATCCAAGTTGAACTCATATTATTAGATTTTAAAACTTTTGAAGATAGAATCATATAGACAGCATGGTATTGGTTAGACACAGAAAAGAATGGAACAGGATAGAGATCTTAGAAGTAGACTAACGCAAACATAGTTAATTAATTTTTGATAAGGCACAAAAGTAATGGAGAGAAGGGAAGTAAGTTTTTTAACAAACTATATTAGAAAAATAGGCAAAATAAGAGAGAGCCCAGACATGGATTTTACTCCTTTCACAAAATTTAATTCAAAATACATCATGGAGCACCTGGGTGGCTCAGTAGGTTAAGCCTCTGCATTTGGCTCAGGTCATGATCTTAGGGTTCTGGGATTGAGCCCCTCATTGGGCTCTGTGCTCAGCAGGGAGTCTGTTTCCCCCTCTCTCTCCATTTGCCTCTCTGCCTACTTGTAATCTCTCTCTTTCTGTCAAATAAGTAAGTAAAATCTTAAAAAACAAAAACAAAACCAAAATGCATCATAGAAGAAATTGTAAAATGTAAAACTATAAGTGTCTAGAAGAAAATATAGGAGAAAATGATGTTGATCTTGGGTTTGCTGATGAATTTTCAGATAAAATAGCAAAAGCATAATACATGAAAGAAAATAAAATATAAAATTGACTTTATTAAAATTTAAAATGTCTGCTCTATGAAAACACTATTAAGCCAATAAAAAAAAAACAAGCTATAACTGGGAGGTAATATTGCAAAACACATCTGATGAAGGACTTATACCCAAATTAGCAAAATATCCCTGGAACTTTTAGAAATTAAAAATAAAAAAAAAATTAAATGTGGACCAAAGATCTGAACAGACACCTCACAAAAGAAGATATAGAAATGGCATATTAGCATATGAATAGATACCAAACATTTTTTTCTCATTAGGAAATTACAGATTAAAACAACAAGATGTCATTATGCATGTATTAAAATCCCAAATATCTGATAATAACAATTGTTGGTGATGATGCAGAGTACAGGAATTGTCATTTATTGCTGGTAGGGATAGAAATGGTATAAACACTTTGAAAGACAGCCTGGCCATTTTTTAAAAAGCTACAACATAGTCTTAGTATACAATCACACTTTGTATAAACCCAGTTAACTTGAAAACCTGTGTCCATACAAAAACTTGTAAGCAAAGTTGATAGCAGGTAATTTTTTACAATTGCCAAAAACTAGAAGCCATGAAAATGTTGTCAGTAGTTGAATAGGTAGGCAAACTATATATATCTATACAATGAGATATTATTCAGTGACTGAAAAGATATGGTCCATCAAGACACACAAAACTTAAATGAATCTTAAATACATGATGCTATGTAAAACATGCCAGTCTGAAAAGAATATGTACTATATAATTTCATTATGTGACATTCATAACTTCTCACTCTTTATGTAAGGAATGAATCAGTAAGCTACATATATTGACTCCCTTTTTAAAAATGCAGTATAGAAAAGGAGAGAAACAAGATTTTACAATAGAAAAGTCCAACAGTATCTGGAGAATGTGATCAGTTAACATGAAGAGTGGTAAATAATGATGTTAGTGTTTCCTGATATGATGTGATGAGGAAGGTACTTTACCTCTGTGGTCTTGTTCCCCAAAACCCTTAACCCCAAAACAATCATGACTAAAGAGATTTGAAAAAAAACTATGGATTTCAATTGCTAGTGTATCTTTATTAGTTCTTAAGTGAAGTCAAATGTATCATATAAATATAGGATTTTATTAATAGGAAGTACTGGGTAGGAGGTAAATGGAAACTTTGTATTGTCTTTTTTTTCTCCTAAAGATTTATTTATTTATTTGTGTGAAAGAGTGAGCTTGGTGTGGGGAGGGGCAGAGGGAGGAGAGAGAATCTCAAGCAGAGTCCCTGTTGAGTATGAAGCCCAAGGTGGGGCTTGATCCCACCACCCTGAGCTCAGGACCTGAACTAAAATCAAGAGCTGGCTGCCCAACCAACTGAGCTACTCAGGTGGCTTCTGCCTATATTGTCTTTACAATTTTTCTGTACATCTAAAACTATTCTAAAATTAAATGTTCATTTATTTTATTTTAATATTTTTAATTTTTTAAAGATTTTATTTGACATAGAGAGAAAAGAGAGAGAGAGAGAGAGAGAAGCAGGCAGAAGGAGAGGGAGAAGTCGGCTCCCCACTGAGCAGTGAGTCCGACATGGGGCTGGATCGCAGGACCCTGGGATCATGAGCTGAAGGCAGATACCTGAACCACCCATGTGCCCCTAAAATTAAATGTTTATTTTAAAAAAGAGAATAAAGGGGCTCCTGGATGGCTCAGAAGGTTAAGTGGCTGCTTTCAACTCAGGTCATGATCCCAGGATCCTGGGATCGACCCCCGAGTCAGGCTCCCTGCTCAGTGGTGAGTCTGCTGCTCCTTCTCCCTCTGCGGCCCCCCCGCCCCGCTTGTGCTCTCTCTTTAGATCTCTCTCTCAAATAAATAAGTAAAATCTTTAAAAAAAATAAAAAGGAACGAAAGAAGAAAAATCTTAAAACTGCTTAAAGAACCGGGGCTATACTTTCTTCATCAGCTCCATATTGAAGGCAATAAAATTAATATATAAGTTATATTATACAAGCCTTGAGGGTTTTTTGTTTTTGTTTTATATGTTTTTGTTTTATAACCAGACAACAGGATAGGTTCTTCCCTTTAACTTATAACTTCTTTGAATCCCAGCTCCATAAGTGATGGACTGTCCCTAATATTAGGGGATATTCTGGAAACCATTTATTTAACAATACCAAAAAAACATAAGGAAATAAGGAAGACTGAAATAACTATTTATTGCTTTTCAATTAATGTAGGGTAAATTTATGGTGAAACAGGATATGACAAATTCAAATTGATTATTTGATCAATTTTTTCAACATATTAATTCCATGGTTGTACATCCTGCTACCTGGAATATTTTTTCCTAAAGCTTATTAATTTTTGGCTTTTATGCAAATTTCATCATATCTTAATTCAGAAAAATGTCATCAATTATATGCTTATTTATTCCTTGGATAAATGAAAAATCTAAACAAACCCCTTTAAAATATGCATATGTAATTTTAAAATATTCATATGTAATATGTATCACCTAATCCAATCATTCTAAGTGTGATTCATGTTTTATACTTTATTTTTATTTCTGCCCTAACAAAATGAATGAATAAATAAATCAAGCAAATCATTCTTCAGAATGATCTACAGGAGAGATATGTGCCTGAGCACACACACATTTACACATGCCCTATTTCCCATTTTAGAGGACAAGATCCTATGGGTATGTATTGATTCTTTGCCTTTTGAATATTCCAAGCCCTCTGAGCTGTCATTAGTGATTTTAGTTTTTGTGGAACAACAGAATGCTTGAGACCTATATGAAATCAATGAACTCTAAAATTAGATTGCCTGGATTTGAATTTTATCTCATTTACTTACTACCAGTGAAACCATGAGAATTGTCTAATTATACATTCCCTCATCTTTAACATTAAAATAATAAAAATAGCATTCATAGTATCAATGAGCTGATTGAATACAAAATAACACAAATGAATATAAAACATATGACACAATGCCTGGCATAATAAATATACAATAAATGATAACTACTCATTATTTCCTCCAGTACTTTATCTCATAACATCATAGCCAATAGTCATTTCTTGTAGGAAGTACCTGTATTCATAATGTAGGCACTATGTTTGATAGTACTGAAGTTCTGAATACTCAATGTGAAGTGTTTCACCATGAAAAAGCCATGTCATCTTCAAATAATAGGGTGCCTGAAGGTTGGACTTACATTTTGAGACCAGAGAAATACAAAAATTAGCTCCTGTCCCATCCTTACATCAAAAAGGACAGATTGTAACTGCAAATAAATGGATTCATGAGCCATTACTTGTGACTAGAAAAAATAAGAGGTACGTTATGGCCAAACACGGTTTTTGTGACCTTTATTTAGAAATTGGAATACTATCAGGATGCAAGAATCAATTATTCATAGTCAGAAATATTGGTTATTCTTCAGAATTATTTGGCATCAAACCTTATGATGTGATGGATGCTTTCCTAATGGCTTCCTGTGCTACTTTTCTCATCAGTGGCTTAGAGGCATCATTTCTGTTTTTGTTTGTTTGTTT
>CM053603.1:148546500-148617189 GCA_028646535.1 Procyon lotor
TAAGTGAGACCATAAGGTAATTGGTTCTCTCTGCTTGACTTATTTCACTCCGCATAATCTCTTCCAGTCCCATCCATGTTAATACAAAAGTTGGGTATTTGTCATTTCTAATGGAGGCATAATATTCCATTGCATATATGTACCATATCTTCTTTATCCATTCATCTGTTGAAGGGCATCTTGGTTCTTTCCACATTTTGAAAATTGTGGCCATTGCTGCTATGAACATTGAGGTACATGTGGCCCTTCTTTGTAATGCATCTGCTTCTTTGGGGTAAATACCCAGTAGTGTGATGGCAGGGTCATAGGGTAGCTCTATTTTTAATTTCTTTTATTTAAATTTTATTTATTTATGTTTTTCAGTGTTACACTGTTGGTGGGATTGCAAGCTGGTGCAGCCACTTTGGAAAACAGTGTGGAGATTCAAAGTAGGGAGCTTCCTTTATGCTTTGATTATAGTTATGCTAAATATTAGTATGTCTCTGCCCTCCCCTGTAAATTTAGATTAAGAAATAATACCTCTCTGCAAATATATATGTTCTCCACTTACTATAAGACATTTACACATGTTGTGACTCATTATGCTGTCAGTCATCATATGTTATGGGAAAATAAAACATTTTATTACCACCAATAGGTATGGAAAGTATTTTACAAATATTTTAAATACATATTTTTCAACAATTCATTTAACATATTGTTCTACTAAGGAGTTAGGCAAATTTTAGTTACAAACATTAACCAAATGTTAAAGATTAATAATTATAATAATTACTTTAAAATAAACTTAACTAGCACATTGTTATCATGTTACTTTCCTACAGTCTTTTAGCTACATGTAAAAATGACAAAAATGACCTTTATATTTCTTTGCTTATTCAAAATTTTCTAGATGTTTGCTGGAAAAATCATTATGGTATGGAATATGGTACTGGATTTTAGTCCAAGTTCTATCACCTACAAATTTGATATATGTGTGCATATTATTATATACTTTTTAATCTCCATTTGGTTTCAAAGAAAAGAAAATATTAATATATACCTTATTTTTTAACTGTGAGAAGACCAGCTGAGAATTAGATAAGATACTGTTTATATTATGAAATACCATGTGAATGTCAATTGTTTTTTGCTATCTCACAGTGTACTTTCTATATTTTTTCTTTCATTCTGTCTCTGATATTCTCCTGTTGTCCTAAATTTTATCTACCTAAACAGTCAATTTATCTTTGTATGAATGCTAGAATATTTGTCAGTTTTCTTTCTTTTAGACATTGTAAAGAAAGTCTGATGTTGGTCATTAGAAAGAAACAAATAACTTTTCCCCTATTTTTCTGAAGAAAAGATTGACAACGGTCATAGTCTCAGTTTCAAAGGGGAAGAAACACTTTATTGATATTATAAAAATCTAATAGAAACAGAAGAAGGAAATCTACACAGAGACGAGAGCAAAAGTAAGCAA
Source organism: Procyon lotor (assembly GCA_028646535.1). Taxonomy (NCBI): domain Eukaryota; kingdom Metazoa; phylum Chordata; class Mammalia; order Carnivora; family Procyonidae; genus Procyon; species Procyon lotor. The sequence goes on from CM053603.1 coordinate 148,547,963, forward strand.
TAAAGGAGACTAAGACAGGGTTACTTCATATCGGGTACTTCAACATCCAATCTCATTAGTTGGGGAAGCCCCATGCAGAAAGCTGGGCTGGAGTCCTAATCGAGAGATCTGAGTGGAACATCCTCCCCTCCGGAAGACTCCCAGCTGACCATCCCCATAAGGGCCGTATTTATAGGGCAGATAATGGGGTCTGAAGTTAAACATTTGTTTGCCTTCTTGAAGTTTGGTGGAAATTGCATTTCTATGTTGTCATGTCTTTACATCTTCAAGGAGCCTGGGGTAGGTAAGTTTGTCTCCTCTCCTGGATTCCATTGTTGGAGGGGGATGGGGGGAGCAGGCCAGCATGGAGCAGGAGGGAATGCAAGGCCAGATTTACAGTACTTAGTGTCCAGACTAGATGGGCCCGTTCTGACCTGGAGGCCGGCTGACATCAACTAACTAGGCTCCTGAGATCGCTTGTGCAGCACAAGTCTTACAAACAGCATTCTTTAACCTGCCTGCATATGTGTAGGTCAGTGTGATCAGTTATGCTGGACAAACCACAGAAACCTCCATCTATACAATACACCTATGTGCATATAAACCAAAAACAAAAAGCCTATGGCAAAGATTTGTTGAATTCATTTATTTCTTCTTGGTGGTGGTGGTGGTGGTAGGGGTGTGTGTGTGTGTGTGTGTGTGTGTGTGTGTGTGTGTGTGTATGTTACCCCGAGCAATAGATACAGAGTTTAATAAATAGTAACTGTTTCATAAATACTGTATTGATTGGAAACATATAGACCTATATGAGCCTTGTTTATAGCCCAAATTTATGTGCGTGGGTATATAAATTACCATTAAAAAGCACAAATTACTGTTAACATTTTTTGAGCACTTCTTACATGTCATAAGTTTTTCTAAGCTTTTGATATTGGTAGTCAGTATTAGAGTCAAAATTTAAATTTGAGCATTTTGGTTCAGAACCAATTCGTAACCACCACACAATGCTGTGCTCTAACATTAATTAACTGAGTGAATATAGATTTTGTGAGACTATGCTATTCTTTTAAGAAATACTTTCTAATGGATGAGTTTTGATCTACATTTTAAAGAGTTTATTTTTTTTACAGAGAGAGAGAGAGAGAGATCACAAGTAGGCAGAGAGAGGAAGAAGCAGGCTTCCTGCTGAGCAGAGAGCCCAGTGTGGGGCTCGATCCCAAGTCCCTGAGATCATGACCTGAGCTGAAGGCAGAGGCTTTAACCCACTGAGCCACCCAGGCACCCTTGATCTACATTTTAAAGAAAATAAGAACAAGAAAGTGAATCTGGTTAGTGAGTCATCTCTGGGGTTTGTGAAGGTAATTTTTACAAAGGCACAGGGAAAGCATATCCATTTATTTGAAGACAGGGTGAGTATTCATATAGGGACAGATGATGCAGAATCTAGAAAAAAATAAGCTCAAATTTGATTTTTAAAAATTGTAGTTATCTTAAAGAAAAATTTCTATAAACTTTCTATTAGGAGACATGTTTGTGGTATGAGGACTGTTGATAATTGAATTTTATGTAAAGTTCTTCTGATCTGTGTAATATTGGACACATTTCTTAATCCCATGGACCCTCAGTTACCTCATTTATCAAATAAGACTAATAATAAATACTTATTTATGATTACCTGAAGATCAACTAAAAAAAAAAGGAATGTGAAATGTATAATTAAGTGGTAAACACTAAATGTAAATAACCATAATCTTGATTTAAAAAAAATCTTACTTTGGTGTCCCAGGATGGTAGCAGAATAAGACATCCTAAATAAATGAATGAAGGAAGGAACAAATGCATTTATTGGTTCATTCATTCATTTACCCACTCATTCCAAAATAATACATTTTCAAGAAGACTAATTTATTGCTTGTTATGTAACAATTCCAAGGTGAGCTGCCTAGGCCAGTGAGAAAGCTCTCTTAGACCACTTATTCAGAGATCTAAGTTCTTTCTATGATATGGCTCCAGCATTCCATAGATTCTTCTTACTATCTGTGAGTGACATTGCAGGAAGAAGAAAGAAAGTGCATGAAAAATACACACCTGTTCTGTTAAAATCCCTGCACTGTAAGCAGTTCGGAGCATTTCTATTCACCTTTAACTGAATAGAATTAATCACATATCTCACTATGTGCTTAAGTGTGCAGCCATGATTCTATTATGATAAAAAAAATGGTATAAAGTGATTTTTGTTAAAATCTGGAGGTCTGAGAAAAAACCGAGTAATAAATTAAAATCACTTTAAACAAGTTCTGACCCTGTATAGAGCAAATTTGATTCGTTTCACACCTTTCCTACCTCACCAAGTCTCTATACCTGAAGTTATTTTATTGTTTTAGTGACAGTGTTTAAAATTGTAACTTAGCAAATGCAAGAGACAATTAACCTACTTTTAAGCAAAGGTCAGTTGCATGAGGGAAATGATATTAAGGAAAATAATTTAGATAGTTTAACACTAAAATTCTATTTTAATTATCATTACTGATCTCATTTAAACCAACCAAGCAACAAAGGCATTTCACAATGCAAATAGCCAATGAAATCTGTCTTTTCCACTTGGTTTATTTTCCTTCATAGTTGTCATAGCATAGTATCCTGAACCCAAAAGCAGAACTCAGAAAGAAGTGGTCAAAATAATGACCATTCTATGAAATGTATTTAATCAGGCATACCAAAACCTTTGGGTTATTTCTTATTTTAGCAACAGTCAGTGTGCAGTTTCAGGTCTACTCAGAAACACCTTGAGCTGCATATATGCTGATGTAGTCTTATGACATATCTTGTTCTGATTTTTGCCACACAACGTAACCTGGAAGCACAGGAAAGTCAATGGGAGCAAGGACAACACTTGATATACTGACAACAGAAGCTAGTGGACAAATGCTCCAGCTTCAGTCCTTAAGATGAAAGATTTCTGTGTTTAAGGGACCCCACAACAACAACTCTAATACATACTTATGTTGGCGTCTCCTCTTAACTTGTCTCACTCTCCCTCATCGATGTATGCTTCTTAGAATCACTTCCTAGATAAACTATCTGCACATAATTCTTTTCTAAGGCTCTGCTTTTGGAAAAACCTGTCGCAATATTCATCATTTATTTATTGAGAGTCAATTGTATTTTTAAAACCTTCTCCTTCCTTTGGACAAAGTATTTATATTTAATAAAAGATAATGAAAGATACATTATCTACATCTATCCATCTATCCTTATCACTTATTTATGTATATATTTGCACATTTATCATTATCTTCTCTACTGTGGCAATAATGAATTATTAGGCACTTGATTTATAAGAGCTTATGGGAATTTCCACTTTTATCCCATACCAACAGGTGACTATGGAGTTTTTCTAATGAATTATTTAACTTTTGACTTTTCTTTTTTTTTTGAGTGAGAGAGGAGTGGTAAAAAAAAAAAAAAAAGGATAAAAAGACATCCATCCATTTTAATCATCTTTTCTAGAGTAATTTTTATCTGTATACCAGAATCCACAGCAATAGCAAATGTAATAAGAGAAAAATATCATGCTAAAGTTAGGAGTTAAGGCGAGAGATTAAAGAACAAGACCAATATATCAAATGCTGAAAGCTGATATTCCTGGTAGACACTAAACCCCTATAAAGATGAACAGTATGTGGTGACAAATTTAATTAACACGTATGGAAACACATTCCATTCATTTCACTGTGCTTGTCATATCCAAGGTGAGGATGTTGTCAAAAGGGAATTATTTTCAAGTTCATATTTCTCTATTAGATTTTTACAAAACACAACATGAATTTTCACAAAAAAATAGATCAGCTTCCCTTTCAATTCACTATTCCTGGAGTGTCTTAGCAGGAATGGTGTCTTATTTTCATAGCAAGACCAATTTCTGCTTTTGAATCACTTGTCCACATTATAAACCCTGCTAAACTGTGAAAGAAGAATTACTTGTGGACAGAAAATATTGAGCTGTAAATTATTTTGCTCTCCTTTCACCTAAATTTAGTGTTTCATATCCTTATGTTGCACATCTTATTGCTTTATTCCTGTCTCTGTTTAAACAAATCAAGCAAGCTATAACTTTGTTACAATAACACTAAATTAGCAACTCTGTACACATACAAACGTGTGCACACACACACACACAAACACACCATATACTCAAATATTTGTAAACCAGAAAATCACTGGCTTTGCTTTTTCTTAAGAGCATTAGGTAGAATAACACAGGACCATGAAAAACATCTATACTCTTGAAAAAAAAATTGAAAATATTTTTAGAAACAGGCAAATTAAGTGAGACATCTACAAAATTCTTAAATACTTATGCTTTTGCACCAGTATTGCATTTGTTTGTTTTTATGGTCTAAATCTAAAATTATCTGACAGTGATATACTTGCTACAAAATGCTGTAATCCATCAATGATCCTAAAACTGCATATTGCATTAACAATTACTTTTCAATATTTAAATGTTCATTTCAATATTATGCTTTCAAGCAAGCATATGAGTGAGAGGAATAACAGCTTTGCATGGTGAATGTAAATGAGTTTGCTAAATGGACTTTCTGAATCAGGTGTTTCTGAACAAGGAATATCTTTCAGAGACTTTTAGCTGCTCTTAGCATTGGGGATATATTACAATGTAAGCAGTAGTTCTTTTCTTTTTCATTCCCTCTAACTATGGAAAACAACTTCCTTATTCTTGAGTTTCCATTGCTTCAAAAGATGAAACAGAAAAAGACAATTGCCTTCAAGCCATTTCAGGTCTGTTCTCTGCATCCTAACTAGCACTTGTTATTATCAGTTTGATTTTTACCTTTTAATTTTTTTCATTTTAGCCAATCTAATAGGTGTGTCATTGTGGTTTTAATTTGCATCTTTCTAGTGACTCATTTTGAGCATCCTGTCATGTGTTTATTTGCCAACTGCATACATTTTTGATGAAGTGTTTACTCAAAATTTTGGCCCATTTTTCTGCTGGGTTGTGTGGGGATTTTTTATGGCTTAATTCTGAAATTTCTTTATATATTCTGAATAGAAATAGTTTTTAAAATAAATTATTTCAAATATATTCTCCTGATGTGCAGCTTAATTTTTTTCCTCTTAACTGTTATCAAAGAGCAAAAGGTTTAATTTTATATAAAGTTCAATTTTTTTATTTTTCTCATATAGATTGTACTTTTTTTGTATTTAAAACCTGTTGCCTAACCTAATTTTATTCCCCTAGTTTATTCCCCCTTTATAAAACCTAGTCTTATTCCCCTAAGCTTTCAATAAAAGTTTGTAGTTTTATATATCCTGTTACATGTGTGATCTTATTTTGCATGTGATTATGTAAAAAATATGTCATTGTTTCAGCACCATTTCATTATGATTACTCTTTCTCTATTCAAGTTAAAGTGCTTTTGAAGTTCATCAAAATAAATTACCACACAGATTTAAAGAAAAAAAAAAACTAACAAGAGCCTATTCTCTCTAGCCAAAAGACCATAAAAGGGGGAGATAAGACCAAACATTTTTAAAAATTACCAGTTTACTCTAGCCAAAAACCATAGAAAAACAGTGGTCCATACACACCAGAAAAAGCTAAAATGAGAAGCCTAGACATTCATGCTCATGAGGCTGCAATGAGGGCTAAGTAGGAAACCAAGATTTATCACTACCCAAAGATAACAAAATCTTTCCTTCCCTCATGCTGGAGTGTCATTGGTGACCACATAAGTAGCCTAGATATCTATACCAAAGGTGCAGTAGAAAAGTTTCCCTACCATTCTATGCTGGGTGATGTCAGAGGAGGCCTTGTGGATAGTTAGAACTTCCAAAATTACCTAATAACAAGTGGCAACAAGCTACTCTAGATATAGTGTCAGTAGAGACCATGTAAGGAATTGAGACTTCTACTCCAGCCAAGCAATTATGAGGGGACTCCACTTAAGTATCATCTAAGGACATCTGACAAGAATGAGGCAGTGCTCCTTCCCTTGCCAGAGTGAAGTCAGAGAAAGATAGTTAAAATGAAGATTTAAAGACTGTCATAGCATAACATGAAAATGTCCAACTTTGCATAGAAAATCACTCATCATACCAAGAGCCAAGAAAATCTCAAACTAAATGAGAAAATTAAAAAAGACCATCAATTGATGCCAACACAAAGATGGCAGAGATGTCAAAATTATCCAATAAATATTTAAAATCAGTCATGCTGAAAATGCTTCAGTGTACAATTGTGACAGGCTTGAAATAAAATGAAAAAATAGAATCTTAGCAAAGAAAAAGAATGTCTCAATATAGAAATAGGATTAAAAGATAATCAAATGGAAAATTTAGAACTGAAATCTACAATATCCAAATAAAAGCTTTGTGGACAGGCACAATAGCAAATAGAAGGAACAACAACAACAAAAAATCAGTGAAAGAAAAAGACAACAAAACTACATAATATGAACAAGGGAGATAAATGCAGAGATAATAAAATAATTAATATTTATGTTCTTAGACTTCCAGAAGTAGAGGCAAAAGACATTGAGACTGCAAAAGTACTTGGATATAATGACTAAGAACTCCAAATATTGTCAAAAGATATAAAACTACAGATTCAAGAAGTCAAAAGAACATGAACAGGTTAAACACAAAGTAATCTATAAATACAGATTATAAAGTTAATTATAAATACATTATAATTAACTACATAATCAAGGACAAAAAAATGCATGACAACAGTGAGAGAAAAATGACACAGTACTTATAGCAGAAATACTATTTGACTAACAGATTTCTAACCAGAAACTATGGAAGCTAGAGGCAGCAGCACAATACTTTTCACATACTAAAAGATATGTCAATCCAGAATCTTATATCCAGTGAATATATCCTTTGGTAAATGAAGGGAAGTCAATAAATTACCAGATGAGGGAAAATGGAATTTATGATCAGCAGATTTGCTTAAAATGCAGTCCTTTAGGGTAAAAAATTGCTTAAGAAAATTCTTAGTAGAAAGAAACAAGAGAAATAATGTTGGGACATAAGATAAAAGAACAAAAACACAGTAAACAAAAATTAGGGAAAATATATTTCCCTTTTCCTTTTGAACTTTATATGTTATAGCTGATGTTTAAAGCAGAAATATAATACTAACTAACGTGGTTCTAAATATTTGTAGAGAAAATATTTGACTATTATAAACAGGAAAAGGCAAAGAAATATAAGGGGAGTGTGTGTGTGTGTGTGTGTGTGTGTGTGTGTGTGTGTGTGTGTGAATTATAGTTGACAGTGTTACGTTTCATGTGTATGATGTAGTGACCTGATGACAAGTCTAATGTTATATTCACCGTAACTGTACCTACCATCTCTTATCATGCAATGTGGTAACAACACCAATTGACTACATTCTTTATGTTCTACCTTTTATCCTCATAACTCATTCATTCCATAATTGGAAGTCTGTATCCCTCACTCTGCTTCACCTATTTTGCATCCTCCCACTCCCTCCTCTCTGGCAATCATTTATTTTTTCTTTGTATTTATGGGTCTGATTCTGCTTTTTATTGTTTTGTTTTTTAAATTCCACATATAAATGAAATCGTTTGGTATTTGTCTTTATCTTATTTCACTTAAAGTAATACCCTCTAGTTCCATCCATGTTGTTGCAAATGGCAAGAACTTATCCTTTTATACAGATGAATGATGTTCTATTGTGGATATATACTACATCTTTATCCATTTATCTGGACACTTGGGCTGCTTTCATATCTTGGCTATTGTAAATAATGCTGCAATAAAACAGGGGTTTTTTTTTTTTTTTTAAAGATTTTTTATCTTATTTATTTGAGAGAGAGAGAGAAAGTGAGAGCATGAGAGGAGCCAAGGTCAGAGGGAGAAGCAGACTCCCTGAGGAGCTGGGAGCCCGATGCGGGACTCAATCCCAGGACTCCAGGATCATGACCTGGGAGTTGCTTAACCAACTGAGCTACCCAGGCGCCCTAAAACAGGGGTTTTATTTTTGAATTAATGTTTTTATTTTTGGGGGGAGTAAATATCCAATAATGGAATAACTGGATATATGTCATTTCTATTTTTGTTTTTTTAAAGAAACCTCCATAATATTTTCCATGGTAGCTGCATCAAGTTACATTCCTAGCGACTGTGTGCACAAGGGTTTCTTTTTCTCCACATCCTCTCCAACACTTGTTCTTTCCTTTTTCTTTTTTTTAAATCTTTTTATTCTAGTCATTCTGACAAGTATAAGGTGATATCTCACTGTAGTTTTGATTTGCATTTCCCTGATGCTTAGAGATATTGGGCATCTTTTCATGTGTCTGTCAGCCATTTGTATGTCTTTGCAAAATGTCTCTTTAGGTCCTCTACTCACTTTTTAACTGCATTTTTTGAGTTTTTTCCTTTCCTTTCCTTTTTTTTTTACATTAAGTTGTATAAGTTCTTTATGTATCTTGGATATGTATCCCTTATCAAATATATCATTTGCAAATAGCGGGTTGCTTTCTTATTTTGCTGATTTTTTTTTCTGTGTAAAGTTTTTTTATTTTGGGGGCGCCTGGGTGGCTCAGTCGTTCAGCGTCTGCCCTTGGCTCAGGTCATGATCCCAGAGTCCTGGGATCGAGCCCCGCATCGGGCTCTCTGCTCAGCAGGAAGCCTGCTTCTTCCGCTACCATTCCCTCTGCTTGTGTTCCCTCTCTCACTGTGTTTCTCTCTGTCCAATAAATAAAATCTTTAAAAAAAAAAAGTTTTTTATTTTGATGTGGTTCCAGTTGCTTATATTTGTTTTTGTTTCCCTTACCAAAGGAAACACATCTAGAAAAATTGCCGAAGCCAATCATAGAAATTACTGCCTGTTTTCTTCAATAGGTTTTATGGTTTCAGGTCACATTTATGTTCTTTAATTCATTTTGACTTTAATTTTGTATATACTGTTAAAAGATGGTCCAGTTTTATTCTTTGGCTTATAGCTGTCCAGTTTTGTCAGCTACATTTATCAAAGAGGCTGTCTTTTTCCCACTGTATATTCTTGCCTCCTTTGTCATAAATTAATTGACTATACATGTGTGAGTTTATTTCTTGGCTCTCTATTCTGTTCTATTGATCTATATGTCAATTTTTGAAAAGGTACCATATTGTTTTAATTATTATAGCTTTGTAATATATCTTGAAATATGGGATTGTGGTAGCTCCAAACTTGTTCTTTCTTATTGGCTATTTGGAGTCTTTTATAATTCCATAAAAATTTTAGAATTTTTTGTTTTAGCTGTAGGAAAAATGATGTTAGTATTTTGATTGGGATTGCACTGAATTTGTAGATTGTTTTGGGTAGTATAGACATTTTAACAATATTAATTACTTCAATTCATGAGCATAGGCTATATTTCCATTTGTGTCATCTTTAATGTCTTTCATCAATGTCTTATAGTTTTCAGAGTACTGGTCCTTCACCTCCTTACTTAAGTTTATTCTTAGGTAATTTATTCTTTTTTATACCATTGCAAATGCAATTTTTTTCTTAGTTTCTCTTTCTGCCACCTTGTTATCAATATATAGAAATACAACCAATTTGTGTGAATTAATTTTATATCCTATGGGGAGGTAAGTCTTATATTCCACTTGAACCCCATTATCTAAATATCATGAACCTCAGAAGATACGTGGAAGCTATGAGATATGTAATTTTAGACTATTACATAAGGGATTTAAACTAATTTACAATTTAAACTAATTTGCAAATACCAAATCAAAAGATAAATAAATAAAAAGAAACATAAAATAAGTTATCCTGCACACTTTGTGATGGTTACTTTTTTGTGTCACCTTGTGCAGGCCATGATACCTATATATTTGGACAAACATTATTGTAGATATTTCTGTGAAGGTATTTTTTTTAATTTGTTAATATTTAAATAAGCGGACTTTGAGTAAAACAGATTACGTCCCATTATGTGGGTATGCCTTAATCAGTTTCAAGCCTTAATAGAACAAAGATTGACCTTCTAGCCAGAAGGAATCCTGCTAACAGACTGTTTTTGTACTAGAATTATAATTCTTTCCTGAGTCTCCAGCTTGTTGGCCTACCCTAACAGATTTTATAACGTGCCAAGCCTCCATAATCGCTAATTTATTGAAATAAATATCTATCTATGCATATATACATACATCTCTATATATACATATGTACATGCATTTACATTTATATCTACATCTATCTACGCACACACATCCTTTGTTTCTGTTTCTCTGGAAAATCTAATACACTCTTCAAATTTTATGCTTAGTTAACTGTTGACAATGAAGTGCTGAAGTATTCAACTAAAAATTTGGATTTGTATACTACTTTCAGTTATATCAGTTTTTTTTTTTCCAGTTATGTCAGCTTTGCTTTGCATATGTTTCAACTTTGTTGTTTGGTGCATACACATTTAGAAATGCTGTCTTCTTGGTAGATTGACTCTTTTATCCTCATAAAGTGATATGTGAATGCTTCTTAATCATGCTGCTACCAATTTCATAAATTATCTCAGAGTAATAAAGTGAATATCACAATAGGGAGAGTCAAATTAATTTTGGGGGCATCTGCTTTCAGCTCAGGTCATTATCTCAGAGTACTGGGAGAGAACCCCATGTGGAATTCTCTGCTCAGTGGGGAGCCTGCTTCTCTCTCTCCCCACTGTCCCTCTCTCAGCTTGTGCTCAAGCAAACTCTCTCTCTCTAAGTAAATCTAAGGGCACCTAGGTGGCTCAATTATTTAAGTGTCTGTCTTTGCCTCAGGTCATAATCCCAGGGTCCTGGATCCAGCTCTGTTTTGGGCTCCCTGCCCAGTGGGGAGTCTGCTTCTCCCTCTGCCCCTCCCCTAGATCAACCTCTCATATTCTCTTTCACTCTTTCTCAAATAAATAAACAAAATCTTAAAAAAAATTTAAAAAATAAAATAATTTTTTGGTTTCCTAGTGCATATGAAAGTTATATTTACATCATACTGTTGTCTATTTATGAGCATTACATCTGAAAAAATAGTATACATATCTTTTTTTTTTTTAAAGGATTTTTTTAAATTTATTTGACAGAGAAAGACACAGCGAGAGAGGGAACGCAAGCAGGAGAAGAGGGAGAGGGGGAAGCAGGCTCCCCGCTGAGCAGGGATCCCGATGTGGGGCTCGATCCCAGAACCCTGGGATCATGACCCGAGCTGAAGGCAGAGGCTTTAACCCACTGAGCCACCCAGGTGCCCCAATAGTATACATATCTTAATTTAAAAATGCTTTATTGCTAAAAAAATGCTAACCATTATCCGAGTTTTATGAGTCATAATCTTTCTACTGGTAGAGGGTCTTGTCTCATTGTTGATGACTGCTGACTGATCAGGGTGGTGATGGGTAAGTTTGGGGTAGCTGTAGCAATTTTTTAAAAGTAAGACAACAATGAACTTTGCTGTATCAATTTACTCTTCTTTTTATTAATGACTTTTCTGGGAATGTGATGATAGCATTTTATCCACAGTGACATTGATATTTTAATCACAGTAGAACCTCTTCCAAAATTGATGTCAGTCCTCTCCAACCCTGCTGCTATTTTATCAACTAAGTTTATGTAATATTCTACATATTTGTTGTTATTTCAAGAATTTACACAACATCTTCACCAGTAGTATATTCCATCTCAAGAAGCCACTACCTTCGCTCACTCATAAAAAGCAACTCCTCATCAAGTTTTGTGATGAGATTGCAGCAATTCAGTTACATCTTCAGACTCCACTTCTAATTCTCTTGCTCTTTCTACCAGATGTGCAGCTACTTCCTCCATGGAAGTCTTGAACCCCTCAAAGTCATCCAAGAGAATTGGAATCAACTTCTTCCAAACTCCTCTTGATGACATTTTTAATGCTTCCCATTAATCACAAGTGGCTTTTATGACATCTAGAATGGTAAAATCTTTCCATAAGTTTTTAAATTTTCTTTGCCCACATCCATCAGAGAAATCACTATCTATGGCAGGTATAATGTTACAAAATATATTAAAAAAAACCCTTGAAAGTCAAAATTACTCCTTGATCTATGAGCTACCGAATGGATATTGTGTCAGTAGGCATAAAAACAACATTCATTTCATTGTACATCTCCATCAGAGCTTTTGGGTGACCAGGTACATTATCAATGAGTAGTGATATATGGAAGGAATCTTTTCTGAGTAGCAGGTCTCAACAGTGAGCTTAAACCCTTGTAAAGAGATGCCCTGACATCCAGTCTTTGTTGTTCTATTTACAGAGCATAAGCAGAGTAGGTTTAGCATAATTCTTAAGGGCCCCGGGATTTTTGGAATGGTAAATGAGCATTGGCTCATTTGACTTACAGTCACCTGCTGCAGTAACCCCTAACAAGAGAGTTAGTCTATCTTTTGAAACTTTGATGCCAGGCACTGACTTCTCCTCTCTAGCTATGAAAAGATATCTAAAGGTACATGAAAGGTATCTTCTTTCAATAGAAGGCTGTTTTGTGTACATTGAAAATCTACCACTTAGTGTAGCTACCTTCATTATCTTACCTAGCTCTTCCAGATAACTTCCTGCAGCTTCTACATCAGCCCTTGTACTTTTGTGTTACAATACACCTTCTTTCCTTAAACTTTATGAACTAACCTCTGCTAGCTTCCAACTTTTATTCTGAAATTTCTTCACCTCTTTCAGCCTTCCTAAAATTGAAGAGAGATGGGATTTTGTTCTGGACTAGGCTTTGGCTTAAGGAAATGCTGTACCTGGTTTGATCTTCTATTGTAACCAGAGATACTTTCTCTATCTCAGCTGTTTGATTTTCTTATCATTCATATGATCACTGAAAAGTAATTTTAATTTCCAAGGGCTTTTCCTTTGCATTCACTACTTGGCTAAGTGTTTAGCATAAGAAGCCTATCTCAGATTTCAATATACCTTTCTCACTAATCTTAATCATTTCTAGCTTTTGACTTAAAGTGAGAGACATGTGATTTTTCCTTTTGATTAAACACTTACAGGCCATTGTAGGGTTATTAATTGGTCTAATTTCAATATTATTGTGTCTTAGGGAATAGGAAGGTCTGAGGAGAAAAAGAGATGAGAGGGATGTGATTTCCTCTCATCTTTGTCATAGCACAGAAAGCATCCATTCCTAGTTTCCATAATAAGAAGATAGAGGGTTTGTTTTTGTTTTGTTTTCTTGGAGATGCTTCTGTCTGTATCAGCTAAGCAGTTATGCACTTCTGGGATTCAGGCTGTCTTGTATGAGATATGGGATGAAAAAAATACAAACAAGAGAAATGACACAAAACAAAACAAAACAAAAAACTAAAACAGGGAATTTACCATTGTATTGGTTGTCCTCTGAGTTTTTATTTTTCTTCAAAGCTTGCATGCAATTATTTACTTTTCAGGGTCTGTAGATAGTTGCTTATATATTCTTGTCAGGATTTTGCTGTCGTTTTAGTCATTGGGAAAGGTTGGCTGAATTTGCTTACTCTGTCTTAGGTGGATCTGGATGTCTGTTCTATAACTTTTAGATTAGTAAATTCTATTATTTCAATACAAACACAGTAGTAGCAATAGCTATATTTCCTCATGTCACATTTGCATGGAGCTAGCCATAGTTAAAATGAGACCTATATTTAAAATGAAAAAGAAAGAAAAATAACAGTAGGAGATATTTCTTTTCCATAATTATATTTCTTAAAAGGTCTTCTTTTAGTACTATTAATATTTTAGTCAATATTAATATTAGCATGCCGGATTCATATTTCAATTATTAACTTGTGTGGTAGTTAACATGAAAAATTGAACATTATTAATCTTTCTTTTTTGTGTCTATTGATGCTTGGCAGCCGGCTTTTACTTTTATTTCCTATTCTTTACTAAGCACTGTATTGAGAATAATTAATTTTCTTGAGTCAGGCAATAATTTTTTTTCTCTGAGACTTTCAAACCTTGTTTACTTTGTGAAAATAGTAGAGTAAAATGCGGTTTTAGTCTATGAATAAGCAATCAGTCACAAAATGCCTTTCTAATTAAATTCAGTATTTCTACTGACTCTCAAGTTATTGCACATCAAGTTAAATCAGAAGAATAGAACACCTAATGTATCCATTATAGATATGTGCCCATTTGGCTGCTTGTTTGGTCACTAATGTAACCTATTTCTCAACACATTTTATTATTGTCAGAACTATTAAATATCACTTATAGTTATTGATACTGAAAGTAATTCAATTTTGGGATAAATTCTGTAAATATTTTGTGTACTCTTGAGACTTAGGGACAAATTATTTAATATATTGAATTTGTATATGGGCCTTATTAATGAAAAAGAAAGAAATGTATTATTACTAACTTTATTATTCATAATTTGCAAAGTATTTATTTACCTGTTCTTCTTTAGAATCCACATTAAATAATTTCAAGATTGTTAACCCACAACCCTGTTAGAAGCATATATGTATATATTAACAGGGTTGTTATATATAACAGGGTTGGTGGTCAACTCTCTTTTTGTCTTTAGCCTAACAGTATGACATCAAAATAGTCTTTTTCAGAATTACTGGTGTTAATTATCTGCTGTATGTCCATTATATTGTTATGTGATTCATTTGTAATAATGTTGAATTGTGATGGCATGAATTATGACAATATTTTTCCTCACACATATCCCAGTTGATTTTTTAAATTGGCATACATTAAAATTCATGCTTTATAGTAGAGTTCCATGGGTTTTATTTTTATTTTTTATTTATTTTTTAGAGTTCCATGGGTTTTAAAAAACACATGGAGCCATATATCCAATACCACAATCATAAGATCCATCTCATTATGCTGAAATATTCATGTTGTCCTTAGGTAGCACACCCTTTTGACTGACACTACTCTCTAGCAATTACTGAAATATATTTCACCTCTGTAGTTTTATCTTTTCCATATAACATGTAAGTTAAATCATACAATATATAAGCTTTTGGATCTACTTTCACTTAGTAAAATGCAGTTTAGATGCACCATATGTTTTGTGAAACAGTAGCATGTTTCATTTTATTTGAGAAGTATTCCATTGTATATACCAAGGTTTATTATTTTACCAGTTGATGGATAACTGTACCATTTCCAGTTTGGGGTAATCATCAATAAGTGCTGCTCTAAACATTTATGTAAACGTTTTCATGTGACTATGTTTTGATTTATCTTGGGTAACTTTGTATTTGGGGGGTTACCTTTTGAAGTGTCTGTCCAAATTTTTGCACAATTTTATAAAATGTTTTTAAAAAAACTTTTAGATTTACTGAAGAATCAAAGATGGTAAAGGATATTTTATACATTCTGTGCATAGTTGCCCCTATTAATACCTTACTTAATGTTATTTCTGTTACAATTAATGATGTAATATTGATATATCATTACCCAGATTCCACATCCTGTTCAAATTTCCTTAGTTTTTTATGTATTATGCTTTTTCTCTTCTAGGATCCCATCCAGAGTGCTGCATTATATTTAGTCATTACATGTCCTTAAGCTCCTCTTGTTTGCAGAAGTTTCTCAGACTTTCTTTATTTCTGATGACCTTGATAGTTATGAAAAATTTATCTCAGGTATATTGTAGAATGTCCCCAAATTGGAAATTGTGTGATGTTTTTCTCATATTGAAATTGAAGTTGTGGATTTTTGTGAGGAAGATCACAGAGGTGAAAGTGTCATTTTAATGCATCATATCAAGGATATGAATATGGCTTATCATTGTTGAAGTTGAGCTTGGTCTCCTGACTGAGTTTATATGGTTAAATATTCCACTGTAAACTATTCTTCCCCTCTCTTTTATGCTGTACAAATAGTTCCAACTTTGGCCATTAATAGCTGCTTCAGTTGGTTCCTGTGTCACTTTGATATATCTCTATCATTGCATTTGTGTATTTTTTTTAGCACTTTCCTACATTCTGGAACTGCACGATTCTCCAGATTCATCTTGCATATTTATGCCCCATTACTAGAACAAGCAATTTTTTGCAGGAGTCCTGGTTGTTTTTACTGGAGGTTCTTTTTACTCTTCCTATAAGAAATCAGAAGCTGATCACTAGGTGTCCTTATTGCTATCATAGTGTCATTTCATTTAGATGCTTTAAGTTGAAAGAGAAAGAAATTATATATGTGTATACTAACCTGTGTATATGCATCTACCAATCTTCTATGCGTAATCATCTGTATCTAAAGTTAAATGAGTTCACTTCTTATGCTTTTAATTTTAATCCATTATCTCATGGATCATTCAAAACCTCCTTCCTTGTTTGCCTATAAACTACCACTCCAACAGTAAGAAAACTAGCTCACACTATTCTGCCTTAGGTTTACTTAATTGTTCAATTCCAGTATATATGTGTATAGCAGTTTCAGAATTTTAACCTGTACACCATGGGAAACAAATTTATCAGAGTACAATGTTTATGTGTGATTCCCTTTGTCTTCAGTCTTACAGACCCTGTTTATTTTCAAAGTTTCTTAGGTTAAAATGTTTTCTTTCAGCCCCTTCAGAGGTTGCTTCATACATTTGTAATGTAGGTAGCTGCCCTCAAGACAGTGCATATTTTTTTCCTGGGATCCTTTAGCCTCCTAAGTGACCTTTTTTTGTTGTTGTTGTATTTGTATACATTATGGTTCATTCTTTGTGCTGTAAAGCAGTATGAGGAATAGTGTGATGTATCTATCATTACAGTACTATATGATATAGTTTCATGACCTGGAAAAAAAAAAAACAAAAAAAACCCCTGTGCATCCCTCCTCCCAATCCACTGGCACTCACTACTGTTCTCATTGTCTCTATGTTTTCACTTTTCTGGACTGTATATAATTGAAATTATAAAATACCTAGCATCATTAGACTGCTTTTTTTCATTTAGTAATATACATTTAAGATTTCATCCATATCATTTCATGGTTTAATATATCTTTCTATCACTGAGTAACAGTCCATTGTACATATATCATATTTTTTTTCATTCATTCAAGGGTATCTTGGTTATTCCCAGTCTAGGAAATTATGAATTAAGCTGCTCTAAATATTGATGTGCATATTTTGGGGGTATATGTTTTTAAATCAGTTGGGTAAATATATCTAGGATTATACCTCCTAGGATTGTATGATAAAGCTATTTTTAGATTTGTAAGAAACTTCTAGTTATCAAAAGTGACTGTTTTGAATTTGAATTTACCAGTAATGAATAAGAATTCATGTAGATATGCATCCTCACCAGTAATTGATATTACTAGCTTTTTAGGGTTTTAGGCATTCTAACAGGTGTGCCATAGTATGTTATTGTGGTTTCCATTTTTAAAAATGTGTTTCTAGTGTTACATTTTGAGAATTCACTATATATACTGGTTATGTTTTTCAGAAATGTGATTTACAATATTCTTTTCTCCAAGCCTACACAATATTTTAAATTTTTTTATTTATTTGACAGAGAGAGACAGAAAGAGAGGGAACACAAGCAGGGAGAGGGAGAAGCAGGTTTCCCACCAAGCAGGGAGCCAGATATGGGGCTGGATCCCAGGACTTTGGGATCAGGACCTGAGTCATTAAGCAGACGCTTAGTGGCTGAGCCACCCAGGCACCCCTCTACATCACTTTTTTAAAGTTCTTACATCTACCTTTACCAGACAAAAATTTATTTACCATTTATAATATAGTTTTTTTTTTTCCTATTCATGGTTATTTTTTGGTGTTGTATATAGAACCAAACTTTTTGCCCAATTCAAAATTAGGCAGATTTTAAACTATGTTTTCTTCCAGAAACAGTGTAGTTTTAGATTTTATAACAGATTGATTATGCATTTTAAGTCCTTTTCATGACATGATATTAAGATCAAGATTTATTCTCTATAGAAAACAGCAAATATTTATTCCAGTGTTACTTTTTGAACATATTATCTTTTATCCATTGAGTTGCCTGGTACATTTAACAACATCTATTTTGGATTTTCTATTATCTTCACTTTATATACAATTTTCACTAACACCACAATCTCCAGATAATTGTGACAATAATACGAGTCTCAAAGTTTGGTAGTATGATCTCTCGAAATTGTTCTTTTTCAAAATAGTTTTAGGTAGTCGTATTCCTCTCATTAAGTTTGCTTCCCAAAGTTAACTTCATATATGATGACCCATTCTGACTACACAAATTTTTGGACTAAACTGGACGACCAATATAATTATGTGTTCTATGAAGAAAAATAAAATACAACGAATAATTTAAAATGTGATGCATTTTAAATGTGGTGTCTTAACTTAATTTAAAACTATAGATTTTGAGGGCCCCTGGGTGGTTCAGTTGGTTAAGCATCTAACCTGATTTTGGCTCAGGTCATCGTCTCAGGGTCATGAGATTTGGAGTCCCCCCAGCGGCTCCATACTCAGCATATATTCTGCTTGAGGTTCTCTCCCTCCCTCTCCCTCTGCCCTGACCCACACTTGTGCTCTCAGTCACTAAATAAATAAATAAATAAAATCTTTAAAGTGAAACTTATAGATTTTTGTTTTGAATACAGTTAAACTTATACACATGTAAACTATATGCAACATATGACATGTCAAATATGGATGTTAAGGTAATTTTTGCCACGAGTTAACCATTAAATACGCAGAATTTATTTTGGCTCAAAATTAAAAAGTTTTTCTTTAGTCTGGCATACCCGTGTACTGCAACTGCCAGGTAATAAGGACACTGGATGAATGCTCTGATAGCTATAAATTACTTTAAGGTTTATGAGAGCATGGAATTTAGTCACAACCTGTTCTTCTTTTCCTTCACATTACAAGAATGAAATCTCAAAAGAATGTGTAGTTCTCTTTCATAGATTTGAAATCTACTTGTATTTTGGAAAGACTGCTGATTATTTTCAGGTGAGGAGAGTGACTGTCTGAAATCTACTTAAATGTATTTATTATGCTAAGAACAGATACTAAGTCATACATAACATATAAGCCAAATGGTGTAACGTGCATGCGTGTGTACACACACACACATACATAGGATGCACTGCTTCTTTTTAAACCTATGCTAAATAAACATTGTTTTCTACTTTGCTTTAGATATTTACAGACTACATTTAAATCTGTTTTGAAAAAGAAATGTTAACATCTATCTTGCATCCAAATTTCACAAATGTTATGAATTTTATTTGTGAAATATTTGCTAATAAAGAAATAATTTAATAGCATGAGATAGTTTAATAGAATGGCCTTTATGGTCAAGATACATCTAAATAGGTATTACATCATCACACTTGACAACACTGTCTTAGATTTAGAAAGTTGTTATCTCTTATCAGTAAAATATGTGGATGACACTACCTCTGTTTCAGAATTAACATGAGAATTAAATGAATTTTTATTCGTTCCAGAACCTTTATTATTCTGGTCACCATCTTCTAAAAACACCTTGCTTACAACTGAAAATAATACTTGAGTCATGGGTGATTAACAAAAATCATTAATATATACTTGTTTTTGCAATAAGATCTTGTATTAATGGATTTTTTAATATGCTAGACATTTTAACAGCTGTCTAACATTGCTGGCTTGTTCACTTTAGAGTAAATTAAACTTCAAGTCTGAGTGAAATGCATGTTTTAAATGTTGTAGTCATAGATATTCTTTGCTTCCCAACAACAGGTTATTTGTTAGAATTGCAGTTATACAAATTACTATGGGGAATAGTTTTGTTCTCAAAATTTAATCCAGGTAAAGCTGTAAACATATCAAAGTGCAGAAACTGCTGTCACTTTAATATGATTTGTTTACTACAATTTTTCATGTACATGTAAACATAATTGGTTAATATATCTATATTTCCTATGAACAGCAATCTGTTATCAAAATAAAAGAATATATAGATTGTTTTTAATTCAGTACATATTACATAAAATCTTCAACATCTATGGTGGTGGGGCTTATGTTTAAAAAGTTTGTTAAAATTTTTCAAACAGGGGCGCCTGGGTGGCTCAGTGGGTTAAAGCCTCTGCCTTCGGCTCAGGTCATGATCTCAGGGTCCTGGGATCGAGCCCCACATCGGGCTCTCTGCTTGGCGGGGAGCCTGCTTCCCCCTCTCTCTCTGCCTGCCTCTCTGCCTACTTGTGATCTCTCTCTCTCTGTCAAATAAAATAAGTAAAATCTTAAAAAATAAATAAATAAATAAATAAATAAATAAATAAATAAAATAAAATGTTTCAAACATAATTGAAAATTTCTTAGTGTTTCTGGGAAGAAAAAAAAAGAAAACATGGCAGAAGGGATAATCAAAGGAAAGAAAAATAGAGTGGCATTCTGATCTTTTAAGTTTTCTACATCATTAAATGACAGAAACACTCACAAAATAATAGGTAATATGATCAAGGAAAGAATATTGTATTCCTATTATTACAGGCAGAATTCCACTAAAATAGCCTACACATTTGTCTTATTCACCATTGTATAAATAATGTGTAATAGATTCACATATAATAGACATTTAAGAAATATTTAAAAAGAAAATAAATACAAAGTGAATGATGAATGGATGAATGTGAAAACTTAACTTTTAATAAGTTATTATGTATCAATAAAAAAAGTTTATCATAAACTAAAAAGACCAATTATTTAGTGAGTTCCTGATAAATATAACGTGTATCAAGGGTTAAAAGAAGGAAATAAAAGACTCAATATTTATGTTTAGCTGTTTTATCATTTTAAAAAGATCACATGATTACTACATGAAAACAATACAAAGCCAAAGACAGATACAATAACAGAAATATTGGGAAAATTGGGATCAGCTTCATTTTAAAATAAACTTTTAAAATTGAGATATAAGGGCACCTGGGTGGCCTAGTGGGTTAAGCCTCTGCCTTCAGCTCAGGTCATAATCTCAGGGTCCTGGGATCAAGCCCTGCATTGGGCTCTCTGCTCAGCAGGGCACCTGCTTCCCCTCTCTCTCTGCCTGCCTCTCTGCCTACTTGTGATCTCTCTCTTCTCTATCAAATAGATAAATAAAATCTTAAAAAAATAAAATAAAATTGAGATATAATTTACAAATATTGAAATCTGGATATCTTATATGTGTATTTATATGAGTTTTGACAATTATAAAACTTGTATACTCATCATTTAAAACAAGGCTTGGGATATTTCCAGTGCCAGGGAGGGGTCACCCCTGCAGAGCTGCAGCAGCTCCAGGTACAGGAGGCAGTGGACTCCATAGTGAAAAGTCTAGAGAGAGAGAACACCTGGAGAATGCAGGGCCTTCTGTTCTAGCACAGAACCAGCTGTTGTGAGCACAGCAGGGCTTCCATGCAGCTGGTGCACCAGTGCAAAGCTCTGCCTTGCACCTTTGGCTGAAGTCCAGGCCCTGGTGATCAGTGAGTTAGACCAGTTCTAGGACTGCCTGGCCCAATGCACCATGCAGTGCAATGCCAAAGCCAAAACTTCAACAGATGCTGGAAATAAAGAGCATCAGGTGAAGCTGCAGCTGGAGATTAATGTGACCGAGTATGTGGATGATCACATGCACCTCATCCCAAAAATGACATAGAAGATGATGGAGTCTCTTTTGTCCATTGGGAAATAGAAGTCTTTGCAATTGGCCACTGGGGCTGAGAGCAGAGATCTATTTAAAAAGAGAAATGGGAGTTTTGTTTTTTTAAATAAAATTCATGAAGAAATTAAAGATGGCAGCTAGTTGGAGGCATATGTCATTTGCCTCTGGACACTGGTTCCTTTGTTTCAATCCTAGAAAGTGAAATAGAAAAAAACTGCTAAATTTGGGGGGAAAATGGTATCTGGGTCTTTGTTTTGATCGGTTTTGTTTAATATACAATGGTATGAAGTTCATTTAAGATGTGGAGTTGGGAGGGGCAACTGGTTGGCTCAGTTGGTTGAGCATCAGGCTCTTGGTTTCAGCTCAGGCCATGATCTCAGGGAGGTGAAATTGAGCCCCACCTTGGTTCTGTCCTAAGCAAGAGTCTGCTTGAGGATTCTTTCCCTCTGACCCTCCCCACCCGCTTGCTGTCTCTCTCTCAAAAACATAAGTTAAAAAAAAAAAGATGTGGCGATAAGAGAGGTCATTTGCATAAAAACTTTGAACAATTCCTTGTGGATCTCTTTTCTGGCTATCAAAATGGAGATATGCATTTCAAGAAATGCACATTATACCTTTCAGCTAAGTTTTGACCCTGTAAAAAACACGAGGCAATATGACACTGGGTACAGGAAGCAGACCTTCCTTCACACTGGTTACCATGATGGGCCCTGAGGCTATCTGCAGTAGAGCCACGGAACAATCCTCCAGTACCACTTTCCCTTGAAGAAAAAGTGGGTTTGTATTGCACTCTGTGCCAGTATCCAGGAATGAACACTGAAGGAAGAATGAGTGCCTTTTAAATTAAGAGAGTGATTAAGTACTGGATTTGGAAAAATGTGGTTTTTATAGAACAGAATGGAACGAAAGCTTAAACTCAGTATTACTTACCTAGCCCCCTTGAAATAACAGAGCACTTCTGAGACAATCTCTTGGCAACAGGAAGTTCAAAGGAGAAAAAGTAAGCAACTCAGGGATGATCTTCCATTCCTTTAAAGCAAAAGAAGAGCAAGTCCCCCATTACCAAATACCGCTTTGGTTGGGGTCTTTGCAGAAAGAAGGGTTGCTGTCCCAGCTCCAGCACATTATCATTTTGATAAGGACATTATCTTTTTACCAACTTATTACTTGAGTGATAATATAGCCTGTGTTTGGTGTTTCAAGGCTGTGATCTGTTTTCCTAGTGGTTTAGTTTTAAAAAAAGAAGATTTAGTTTTTCATAAAAAAGAGGGGGTATGGGATTTCTTTCATCTCAGTTCCTTCTTGCCCATTCCATGGCCCACAACCAACCACTCTTATTTCTACCAGCATTGATTATTGTTGTCAGGCCATGGACTTTCTATAAATAAAACCACAAAGAGACTATTCCTTTGCCTGGCTTCTTTTGCACTGTGTTTTGGAGATAAAATGATGTTTAATATCATAAAAATATGTGTTTAAAAGTCTGAAACATATAGAAAACAAAATAGTGTATGCTCTCTTACTGTAATGACTTGAAAGACCCTCCTCTCTTTTTGCTTACTTTCTGCCTGATACTTGTCAGAATAATCAGTAGGAAGAAATTCTAGGAACCCTGAAGGGTGTATGGAGAGAAACCTACTTTTCATATTAGATTACATGAATAAGTCACGTATCTTTGCTTTGTGAAAACATTGATATTTTGGAGTTTTTCATTACCACTGTTGGCATATCCTGACTAACATATGAGTAGAAAGTAGATGTCCTGCTTATTTCCACTGTAAGAGCAAAATACAATTAAAAATAAAAGGCTTCATTCTCTCCGTTGATAATATGTCAAGAGGCTAACTTTTCTTAGAGCGTTTACTTCAGAAAACTTGCAAAGTTTTGTCTCTTCAAAATAATTACAAATCTTTTTAAAATTGAAATATGCCACTTGCCAGCTTTATGACCCAGAAATATCTCTTTCAACAAGCACAGAAACATCTCCTTGAAATGTAATCATCAATAAGGACAGGACCCATATCTCCCTGTTTCTGTGGGAGAATAGGAGCCTCATTTTTGTGGCACCTCTCTCCAAGTTTCAAAACTACTCCCATTGATAAGATATGAGAAATTTATTTTTCCTTCGGATAAAACCAGTTAACACAGGCAGTTCCTGCAATTAGAATGAGAATTTATAATAAACTGTACATGACAAGTAATGCTGACAAGCCCTCTTATTGAGGACTGATTATTGTTTGTCTTGAGAACATGTATGAAAATGGAGTCTTCTTGGCTATCTTAAAGGGTAAGATATCTTTCTGTTTTTGCGATCTCTTAGCAAATTATCTGTAATGGACATCACATTCTGGTTTAATGCTTATTCAATAATGAAATTGTTTTATCTCTCTTCTGTCTTTGTGAGAGGTTTTATGGGCTGAGAGAAGATTCTGTTTTTAATTGTATTTCCTCAACAATTCTGTTGATGAAGACAGGATGTCTGGAAGTTCCTGAACTGAGCAAAGCAGCTGAAAGTCTGTGGCTACACAATAGTCAGGTAAGTGACCGTGAATTACAAAAATGTTTCCCATCTAGCTCCCAACTCTTGTGGAATACTAATTGCACCACCACACTTTCTAAATCCAAGATTTTATTATTAAATAACAATGGGTAATACAGATTCTTTTTTTTTTTAAGATTTTATTTATTTGAGAGGGAGAGAGCATAAGCAGGGGGAGAAACAGGCTCTCCAGAGAGACTGAGGCAGGACTCAATCCCAGGACCCTGGAATCACAACTCAAGCCAAAGGCAGATGCTCAACCAACTGAGCTACCCAGGAATCTCAGGTAATAGAGCTTCTAAAATGCCATTAAGATCGTATGGTTGGAAAATATGAAAATCCAGAAATCCTTCCTAGAGCTCTTTCTCTTAAAAAACTAATATCTTTCTGTCATATTTTGAATGAATAAGAAAGAATTTGATTCTTTAATGGCATAAGGACAGTTCTTTTAATTTGGATAAATTAATGTGTCTTTTGGGATTCTTAGGTTTCATCTCTTAGGTTTCATCCCAATTAATTAGTATTTTTAGATATCATTCTAAGAAGAAAATTGATTTGGGTAGCCAGAAAAAAATATTGAAAAAAAATGAAAGAGGAAATGTGGGCACTAAATGCACTTTACCTTTATCAGAATTTTCCTTCTTTCTCTACTGTTCCTGTTTCATCCATTTCCCTGGTTTCCCTTTATCCTTCCTTGCCTCAAACTGACTCCTTGAAGAAGGTGATGAGTTTTTGAATAAGTAATTCCCTCATTAGTGGATTTCTCTGAAAAAGGAATGAAGGCACAATTTTTTTACTGGTTAATGGATTACCTGTTCAATGAGATGGCACCAACTTATGTATGTTATAGCTTAGCACTGAGTCCTTTTTCATGTTTTAGCCCAGATTCCACCTTCAAGAGTTCCCTATCATCCATATACTCTGTAGCTAACAAAGCAGGCTTAATAAAGATACCCGATTGGGGGATAATTGAGACTATAGTGAAAAACTATGCCCCCTATGAAGACAACAGGGTGAAGAGTAGTTGCACTGGCCACTTGGAAAAAGGTAAGCAAGCAAGTTCTTAAATTGATGAATGCCACTATGAGAAGGGAAACAGAACTGCCACATAATTTACATTTTTCTTGTACCAATGCTGGAAAAACAAGCCCTTTCTATTTGAATTGAGAAAAAAGCTGATGCCATTGAATATTCAGAATGCCTATCCTTTCACTTTCAGTCTGTAAGTTTTTAGATCTGAAGTAAATCTCTTCTGGGCAACAGGTAAATGGGTCTTGTTTTTTAATCCATTCTGCTACCTTGTGTCTTTTGATTGGAGTGTTTACTTCATTTACATTTAAAGTAATCATTGATAGGTATGTGCTTATTGCCTTTTTGGTAAAAGTCCTCTGATTGTCATTGTAGTTCTCCATTTTTTATGCTTAGTTTTCTTTCTCTTTATTTATTGTGTAATTATTATAGGTTTTGGTTTTGTGGTTAACATGGGGTTCATCTATAGCAACCTAAGTAAATAGCAATCTATATTAAGTTGATAGCCATTCTAAAAGAAATTTTTTTGCTTACTCCCACCTCCATATTTTATGTATATATTGCCATATTGTATCATTTTATTCATATCTTTTTATATCTTTTTATTCATAATTTTCTTCTGATTATGGTCATTTCTTTTCCCCGTAAAGAAGTCCCTGTCACATTTCTTATAAGGCCTGTTTATAGGTGATAAGCACTTTAAACTTTTGTGTGTCTGAAACTTTTTATCTATCAATTCTGAGTAACAACATCGTAAGTGGAGTATTCTTTATTGTAGGTTTTTTTCCTATCAGAATTGTGAGTAAATTATGCCATTCTCTACTGGCCTGCAAAGTTTTTGCTGAAAACCAGCTGATAGCTATATGGGGTTTCCCTTATATAACTTTTTTGTTTCCCTTGCTGCTTCTAAAATTCTCTTTATCTTTAACCTTGACATTTTAATTAGGTATGTGGTGTAGACCTCCTTGGGTTCATTCTGTTTGGAATTCTCTGTGCCTCCTGAACCTGGATATTAGTTTCCTTTCCCAGATTAGGAGAGTTTTCAGGTACTATTTTTTAAAATAAGTTTTCCGCCCCTTTTACTTTCTTCTCCTTCTGGGACCTGTATAATGTGAAGTTTATATGCTTGAAGTTCTCCAAGACAGCTTTTAACCTATCCTCATTTTTTAAAATGCATCGTCCCTTTTGCTGTTTAACTTGGGTGCTTTCTATCACCCTGTCTTCCAGATTGTCAATTCGTTCTTCTGCATCCACTAATCTATTGTTGATTCCCTCTAGTGTATTTTTCATTTCAATTATTGTACTTTTCAACCCTGATTGGTTCTTATTTATATTTTCTATCTCATGTTGAAGTTCTTATGGAGATCATCCACTTTTTTCTCTAGTCTAGTAAGCATCTTTATGATCACTAATTTAAAGACTTTTTTCAGGCGTATTGCTTATCTGTTAGATTCCCCCTCCCCGAGGTTTTGTCTTCTTCTGTCATTTGAAGCATCTTTCTCTGTTTCCTCATTTTGCTTGACTTTCTGTGTGTCTATGAATTAGGCAGAAGAGTTACTTCTAAACTTGAAGGAACGATCTTGTGTGTGGTCATCTACTTTGTAGTATGTGTGTGCCTGTGGCTGTCTGGTTTGAGCTGTGGCTGGCCTGGGCTGGGGGTCCTGGGGCACTCTGTACTAGGGGCTACCCTGGTGGGATGGCCAGAGCTCAAGTGGTCATGGGTGAGGATAGTCCTGGGATCTCCACACAGCGGCCATCACTGTAGGACAGCTAAAGCTGAAATGGATATAACCCAGGGCTTTTTGTATGGAGGGGGCCCTGGAAGTATAGCTAAAGTTGAAATGGGCATGGACATGACAGTCCCTGCATTCTCTACACAGAGGGCATCTTGTCAGAATAGTTAAAGCTTAAATGGGTGCAACCCAAGTGGTCTCAGAGCTCTTTGTATAGAGGGTGCTCTGATAATACAGTCAAAGCTGAAGTGGGCATGAGCCACAGCAGTCCCTGGGCACTTAACACAGAGGACACCCTGTCAGGACACCTGAAGCCAAAATGGGTGCAAATTGGGAGTGTCTGGGGCTTTATGCACAAAGCTCTATGTATAGAGGGCATCTTGGCAGGATAGCTGAAACTGAAGCGAGCATGAGCCAGGGTGTCCCGGGGCACTCCAGCAAGAGTGCACTCTGGCAGGACAAATGAAGCTAAATTAGGTGGAGCTGGGGTGTCTCACCAGAAGAAGAAGGTGCCCTGGCAGGGCAACTGGAGTTGAGGTCAACAAGGGGCAAGGTATCCCAGGGTGCTTCACGGAAGGGATACTCTGGTGGGGCAGCTGGTTCTGAGGCAGGGTGCTGACCAGGGGGTCCTAGGGAGCTCCACTCCGGGATTGCCCTGGTGAGGTGGCTGGAACCAAGGCAGCGTGGACCAGGGATTCCTGGGGCACTCTGTGCAGGGGACACCCTGGTGGGGTGACTGGCGCTGAAGCAGGTGTGAGCTGGGGGATGCCAGAGTGCTGTGCACTCACTGGCAGCACCCTAGCAAGCCATCTGCAGTTGAAGTGCTATGGACCGGGAGTGTCCTGAGTTGTTCTGAACTTGTGTCGCTGTGGCAAGACAGGGGAAGCTGGTGTAAATGCTGACTAGGGGTTTCCTGGTATGTGTTGGGTGGGGGCTGCTTTTGTGGGACAGCTGGGACTGGTGTGGGATAGGGACCCAGGGCTCACTAAGCTGGTACCAGCTACGACATCAAGACCCTCCTCTTGCTCATGCTATCAAGGAGGAGAAGGAACATAAACCATGGTCCTTCCCAGGCCCCCCAACAGAGTTCCAGCAGAACCCCCACCTATTTGGCGGGGTTCTATGGCTACTTCCTTTACATTCTAGCTGCTTTTTTAAAACATGGATTTTTTTTTTCTGTGTCCCTGGGCTTCTGGGGCTGGTATGGGCTAGGAGGCTGTGCTTGCTGAGGCAGCAGGCCAGCTATGATGTCCGGACTCTGTTCCTGTCTGTGCTATCAAATAGAATAAAAATAAACATTAAGTCCATGTGACATATGCACATGTGTGTAACAGTGCAGAGAACAAAGGTTTTTCTATATATAAAAATACTCATAAATAGAAAGAATGATAGAATCAGAACACTAAACTTTTTCAATCATCAATGTACTAATTGTAGCACTTACAGTGCATGATTACATTATCTCGGTTATTACATATTTTATAATGTGATTATTAATATGGTAAAAATTTATTTTTATACTGAAGAAATCTGGAGACACTACCTTAAATCAAGTAATGGAATTTAATATCAATAATCTTACAAAATGACCTAATGACCTTACTAAGACGATGAACTGAAATTGATAAATTTTTATAGTATTCTTGATAAAAAAATATTTAATCTGAACAAAGAGGTACTAATCAACAAATTCAAATAGGTGAAGGGAATTAGAGGAACAAGTTATAAAAATAAATAATTCATAGGCATAAAAAATGAAGAATAGGGGTATCAGTCAATTATGATAGCATTGTATGGTGACAGATGATAACTACACTTATCAGAGCATTTTGTAATGTGTAAAATTGTCCATTACTGTCTTATACACCTGAAACATAATATCTTATGTTAACTCACTTCAATTTAAAAAATTATTTTAACAATTTAAATTGGGAGACATTAAAAACATGTACATAAACCTGAGTTCTTTAAGGTATCAATGACAGAAAAGACAAAAAAGCAAGCACATAGTTCTATTTTAAAGGAATAAAGAAAAAGAAATTAAAGGATATTTTAAGAAGAGATTAAGGAGATCAAAGGAGAAAAAGGAAAATTATAACTAAATGTAATACATGGTCCTTGGTTGGATTCAAAAACAACCAAGCATAACAAGGTATTAAATATCTTATTGAGTCAGTAGAAAAAATTAATATAACTGGTTATTAATTTTATTGTTTTAAATGAAAGTCCTTTAGTGTATTATAGTTAAGTAGAAGTATGCATTTTGAAATATATATTAGAGTAACTAAGGGTGATATCACAATGTTTATAACCTTTTTTCCTTTTAATTAACTCATTTCCTTTGATCTCTTTTCCCCACTATCATTTCATTTTCTCCTCACAACCAGTCTAATTTTCTTTTTTAAATTAAAGTCTAATTAAAATACAATGTTATATTAGTTTCAGATGTACACTGTATCGATTTGAGAATTCTATACATTCTATACTATAATTCTATACTAAGCTTGCCACCATAAGCTTAGTCACCATCAATCACCATATAATGTTATCAAAATATTATTGGTCATATTCCCTATACTATACTTTGCAACTCCATGACCTATTTATTTTATAAATGGAAATTTGTACCTCTTAATGCCCTTTATTTTGCCATCCCTTTCACAATGTCTCCTCAGGCAACAACAAATTTGATCTCCATATTTAAGTCTGTTTTATTTTTCTCATTTGTTTTTTAAATTCCATATATAAGTAAAATCATATGTTATGTATCTTTCTCCATCTAATTTCACTTGGTACCTTCTTGGTCCATCATGTTGCAGATCTCAATAAACATAGGGTTACATATACCTTTTTGAATTAGTATTTTTGTTTTCTTTAGGTAAGTATTTTTGTTTTCTTTAGGAATTACTGGATCATGTGTTCATTATAGTTTTATTTTTTTGAGAAACCTCCACATCGTATTCTGAAGTAATTGCACTAATCTTTATTCCCACTAACAGTGAATGAGGGTTCCTTTTTCTCCACATGTTTGCCAATGCTTGTTATTTCTTGTTTTTTTGATACTAGTCACTCTGATAGGTGTGAGGTGATTTCTCATTGTGGTTTAGATTTGCATTTCTCTGATGCTCAGTGATGTTGAACATCTTTTTATGTGTCTGTTGGTCTTCTGTGTTCCTTTGAAAAATGTCTGCTCAAGTCCTCTGCCCATTTTTAAACCAGATTGGTTGGTTGGTTGGTTGAGTTTTTTATTGGGGTTGAGTTATATAAATTATTTATATATTTGGATATGAACACCTTATTGGAGATATCATTTGCAAACTTCTATTCCCACTCAGTAGGGTGACTTTTTGTTTCACTGATTGTTTCCTTTGTTTTGAAAAACCTTTTTATGGTAGTGTACTCCCAATAGTAGATTTTTGCTTTTGTTTCCCATGCTTGAGGAAAAGTATCCATAAATATGTTGCTAAGGCTGATGTCCAAAAGTCTCCCATGTTTTCTTTTAGGAGTCTTATGGTTTCAGGTCTCACATTTAGATCTTTCAATCCATTTTGAGTTTACTCTTGTATATGGAGTAAGAGAGCAGCCTAGTCTCATTTTTTTGCATGTAGTTGTCCAGTTTTCTTTAGCACCATTTATTGAAGAGACTGTCTTTTCCCTATGGTATATCGACACTTATGCTGTATATTAATTGTCCATATAGGTATGGCTTTATTTATGGGCATGCTATCATGTTCCATTGATTTTTGTGTCTATTTTTGTGCCAGTATTATCCTTAGTCCTATCCAGTACTATCCTTTTTGTGCCAGTATTATCCTTTTTGTCTATTTTTGTGCCAGTATTACTAACATTGTAATACAGCTTGAAACTTGGAATTGCTACTTCCAGCTTTGTTCTTTTTCAAGATTGCTTTGGCTATTCCAGCTGTGTTGTGGTTCCATACAAATTTTAGGATTCTCACAAAAAATTCTATTGGTATTTTGATTGAGGTTTCATTGAATTTGTAGATTCCTTTGTGTACTGCAGACATTTAATGATATTAATTTTTCTGTTATATAAGCATGGTATATCTTTCCATTTGTTTATGTCCTCTTCAGTTTATTTCATCAGTGTTATGGTTTTCAGAGTTTAGGTCTTTGACCTCCTTGATTAAATTCATTCTTAGGTATTTTATTCTTTTTGGTACAGTTGTAAATGGGATTTTCTTAATTTCTCTTTCTTCTATTTCATTGTTCATGGATAAAAATGCAACAGATTTTTTATAGTAATTTTCTATCCTGCAGCTTTACTAAATGCATTTATCAGTTCCAATAGTTTTTTGATGAAATTTTCTATATACAGTGTCATGCCATCTGCAATTAGTAACAATTTTACTCCTTTCTTATTAATTTGGATGCCTTTTCTTTTTTGTTCTTTTCTGATTCCTGTGGCTACAATTTCCAGTATTCTGTCGAATAAAAGTGGGAGGAGGGGACATCTTCATCTTATTCCTCATCTTATTCTTTGTTGTTTTACCCGAGAGAATTCTGTTAGCTGTGGGGTTTTTATATATAGCATTTACTTACTTATTTATTTAAAGATTTATTTATTTGTTTGTTATTTATTTGAGAGAGAGAGTGAGTGAGTTGGGGGGAAAGGGCATAAGGAGAGGGAGAGAGAATCTCAGACTCCCACTGAGAATGGAACCTGATGTGAGGTTCCAACTCAGAACCCTGAAATCATGACCTGATCTGAAATCAAGCCAGATGCTCAACGAACTAAGCCACCCAGGTGCCACCATATATGACCTTTATTATATTCAAGTCATATTTCCTCTAAATTAACTTTGAGAGTTATCATACATAGATGATACATTTAAACATATTTGTTCATTTGATACATATGGATAGTTTGTTAAAAAATGTTATCTTTGGAGATGATTTCTTTTACCCTTTCTGTTAATTTAATGTAGCACATTAATTGATTTGCAAATATTGAACCACACTTGCATCCCTGGAATAAATCTTACTTGATCATGGTGAATGATTTTTTTTAATGTATTGTTGAATACAGTTTGCTAATATTTTGTTGAGGATTTTTGCATCTATGT
This sequence comes from Procyon lotor, assembly GCA_028646535.1. Taxonomy (NCBI): domain Eukaryota; kingdom Metazoa; phylum Chordata; class Mammalia; order Carnivora; family Procyonidae; genus Procyon; species Procyon lotor. The sequence continues at coordinate 148,579,938 of CM053603.1, forward strand.
TCATCAGATATATTATATACATGCCTGTACCTCACTATTATGACAGAGCTGTGATTACCTTTAGCCCAGCTGGCTGCAGGGAGCTTCACTGGACAAGGTTTCATCCCCACTTTGTTGAGATACCTGAGGCTTTTGTGATTTGTTTGTGGGCCCAGTGCTCACCCTAGGTTTCTGCACTTAGCCTCCTGTCTCAGCTGCTAAAGCAGAAAAGGGGAAGGCTGGCTCTTAGTGTGGCTAACAGAGAGGCTCTTATGGAGGGGCAAGGCTGGCAGTCAGCCTCAATGTCTTTAATTAGTCTCTCTGCCATAGTTTATGTATACTACAGGCATGGCCTGCTTTTTGAACAGTCACCTAGGAGACTGGGCTGCTGGAACTGAGCACACTAGGGATGAGGTTAGTTCCCCACTTCCTCAGAGCAGCAGAGACTGCAGTGGTATGAGGCCTTGCCAAGTTTGCCACCAGGCTGTGGCAAAACGGGAACAACTTTGGAGAGATACCTGCTGAGGGGAAGTTGGATATTGCAGGTCCATAGGAGAATATAGTACTTACAGGGTAGGTAGAGAGTATTAGTGCTAACTCCAGCACGTGGACAGCACTCTAGGCTGGTGGAGGGAAAGAGAAACAGCACCCACCAGCACTTTTTTTTTTTTTTTTTTTTTTTTTTAAGATTTATTTGAGAGAGAGCCTGAGTGGGGCAGAGGGAGAAGCAGACTTCTCCCTGAGCAGGGAGCCTGAATTGGTGCTCGATCCCAGGACCCTGAGATCATGACCCAACCCAAAGGCAGATGCTTAACTGACTGAGCCACCCAGGAGCCCTAGCCACCAGTACTTTGGTTCCCTGAGAAATATTCTGAAGATCCCTGCCCCTCTAGCACGTGTTATGAAATTAGCTAGTAAATCCCCTTTATTTACTTTTCAAACTGCTGTTTCTATGCTGCATCTTGGGTAGGGTTATTATACTGGCTCTTCAAGGTAGGGACTCAGTTTTCTAGGGACTGAGCTTTAAGGGACAAGCTTTAAGGGACAAGCTTTAAGACCACTGATTTGTCAAGGTCCCAAAATTAAACCCCACAAGTTTTCAAGGGCAAATGTATGGGGATTCATCTTCCCAATGCAGGTCCTCAGTGCTGGAGGTACCTGGTGTGGGGATCTTATCTTCTTGCTTCTCAATGATTATGATGTGCCTCCCATTTGTGATTAGTTTCACCAGGGGTTTGATTCCCAACTAAGTCTCAGCTCCACCTATTCTTTTCAACGTGGCCTCCTCTCTAGGAGTAGTTGTGGAAGGTCTCCTCTGTCTTTAGGTCATTTTTATAGGTAATTGTATAGATGAAACTGTTTTTTGTGGGATGAGGTGAGCTCAGGAGCTTCCTGTGCTACATCTTCCCCACGTTCATCATCTCATTTACAATTTAATTTCAAATGATTCAACCAAAAAGAAATATATATTTATCACTAGAGCTATATTTAGAAAGAAGGATAAAATTAATGTAGTCAATGTTAAGAACAGGTTTATCAAGGGAGGGGTACACATGTGGATGCTTATTTTAATGTTTTCACATTTCCTGGAAATTTTTTAAAAATTTGAAGTTGAGAAAAGGACTAAACCAAGGAATAAAAAATAAGTACTCAAAAATTAATTATAATCTTTTGTCTCCTAACTGGGAAATTATAAAATATAGGCTATTGTTTATCTTCCAGGTATATTTATTACAAAGTATATTTTAATTGATTTGAAATATGTACAAGCTTCCAAAGGAAAAAAGTGTAAGAACATCTATACCCAAGTGATTAGAATATTTCTTTTAGAATTCTTTTTAATAATCAGTTACATAATTAAGAAGAAAAAGTGTACTGTTTACCTGAGACAGACATCTTTAATCTCTATGATCTTGCCTGAATAGAGAAGTATGTGTTTTATAAATTTGTATTATAAAATTACTTTTTTTATATTTACTCAGTTAGCATAAATGTTAATATGTAAGTTTTTGGAAAAATTACCTATGGGAAATTTATGGAAAGAATTCAATAAAATTATGTAACTAATAATTTGCCAAAGTCTAGAAGAAAATTTACATGGTTAAGGGAAGATGAAAGTATCATTAAGTACTCATTCTTAGAGGAAAACAAACAATATTCCACAATAAAGTTTAGCTTTTTCAGTTGTATGTTCTCTATGCATATTAACTCATACAGGCGGTGTATGTAACCTTGCTGAGTCTCGTATTTTTATAGAATAATATATTTATTTCATCATGATTTAGAAAAAAATTAAAAACAAAATGGAATAAGCCTAACATGAAAATAGAATAGCTGTTTATCATGTTTTGACCAGCAAACTATCGATAGTTTTCTTAATATTACAAAAGGTATGTTTTACTTTCCTATGTAAGGATTTCTAAAATGTTAATGCTATTGTGTGATTTATCTTCACTCTGTATGTCAAAGTATATGTAGCTTTCATCTCAAGAACAAACTGCACATTTTAAATTATTTTCTCAGTTTTTTAATGTCCCTATGAAGATTTATTTTTATAAAATTATAAAAAAATTATAAAAAAATTATAAATTTTTATAAAATTATTATAAAATTATTATTTTATAAAATTATTTTTCCTAAAAATGAAGATATATTCATATTAATGTGTAGGCACAATTAAAGCAGAGATGGAAATATCTCTTTAACAAAGATAGTTTGTCTCTAAATTACTACTGCTTATTAAAATAATTTGACATTTTTGGAGACAACAGCACATGGTAAGTTTTCAAGAAGAATGTATAGATTGCTATATATTGCTATGTAATATATGAATATGTTAATTAAAAGATAAAGTGCAATATCCTAAATACATAAATTGACATTCAGAATTTGAAAAATTTACTTGAAGTGCTTAAAATATAGTCTGATTTAAATATCTGAGTTTTTAGTTTTATACACATAAATATGTATTTACATATAAATACATAGATGCATCTATATATATGCATCTATAATTTTCACAAAGCTACTCCATTCAAAGAGCAATCCAGTTGAAGTCTTTGGCATCATTAGTATTTTTATGACCAAAACAACACAAGAGGCAATTAGAGAGAAATACCAATCAAGTGCATAAGTGGGCATGTTCATTATGTGTGTGCGTGCACATATTTATTATTGTTGATGATGCTGTTTTAGGCAGACTCCTGTTCCTTCTTTGTGATATGAACCCTAATGCTTATACTTCTGCTCTAAGTTTTATTTGGCAGGAGTGTGAGAAAAGGTGGCTACTAAGACATAAATGTCAGTCATAGGATACAGTTTCCAGGAAAGTTCTCAACAGTGATAATACTAGGTTGACAGTATAGGGAAGCAGAAAGTGCCACTTAAAATGTGTCTTTAGCATAAAGATAATTTTAGGCTGGTTATTTTTTAAGAAACTGAAAACATAGGAGAAGCTCTGAAAATCAAGTAAAAGTGATTCTTTCACAAGAAAATATTTACATTTATAAGGCAAATATTTTATAAGGGTATCTCTCTCACCATACCAAGCATATGGGGATAACTCTAAATCTTTAGAAACTTACCAGTAGAGAAGACAACAACTTAAATGTGTATAACAAACTTACCTTTTTGTACTATGCTTTTCCTGATCATTTCTCATAACTGGCTCTCTAATCCCACCATCTTCTTGTGTTTTAGCTAAAGATGATATTAGAGATGACGGCTTGGGGCATCTGAGTGGCTCAGTCAGTTAACTGTCTGCCTTTGGCTCTGGTTGTGATCCTGGGGTGCTGGGATTGAGCCCCATGTCGGGCTCCCTACTCAGTGGCGAGCCTGCTTCTCCCTCTCTGCCTGCTGCTCCCCCTGCTTATGCACTCTCTCTCTCTGTCCAAAATAAATAAATAAATAAAATCTTAAAAAAATAAAGGTGAGGGCTTTCACCATTTCAGGGGTACTCAGTTTTTCTTGGTCTCTCTGATATATACATATTACTTAACTTTTGTTTTTCTCCTGCTATTCTGACTTATATCAATTTAACTATTAGACCAAAAAACCTAGAAAGGAAGAAAGAAAAAATGTTCTGCCCCTACAGATGGTAGCCATAAAGGTACAAACTTCACTTGCTGGATACTGCTTACTTACTTCATGCCTGTTGCAACTGAGAGATTCTATGACCTCTGACAAAAGCTGGTAGAAGTTAAGAATTTTCACCATGTTCAGGCACCTGAGTGGCTTAGTGGGTTAAAACCTCTGCCTTCAGCTCGGGTTATGATCTCAGGGTCGTAGGATTGAGCCCCGCATTGGGCTCTCTGCTCAGCTGGGAGCCTGCTTCCCCCCTCTTTTGGCCTGCCTCTGCCTACTTGTGATCTCTCTCCCTCTGTCAAATAAATAAATAAAATCTTAAAAAAAAAAAAAAGAAAGAATTTTTACCATGTTAATCTTCTGGATCTTTGCCTTCAGGGTCTAATGGAATTGAGAGTGGTGAGAGTCTTTTTTTGATCTAAATTTAGATTAGCCAAAGAAAATATTTGTGGAATTAGTTTCTTAGGTATAGTGATATTGATAAAAGTTTATTTTGAGTACCCATTTTCTATTAATCCTTTTTCTCCCAGACAGAGTCATTATTTTGTTTCTGTCATCTTCTTTAATCCTTTGAGAGTTTGGCTTTATAATCAATGAGAATATCATCTCGGGTGTCTGCCAACTGGAGGGTGCAGGTAGTGACGCACATCTGGTGGACAGACACATAGGTTGGTGACCCAATAAGCCAGTTGGTCAGAAACAGAGGTAACAAACTAGACTTGCAACTTGGTGTCTCATTCTTTTCTGACTGTGCCAGCTCTCAGAGGAATTTGTCATAGGGATCCTGGTCCATAAAGGGCTTTGACCATCTCAAATTTGGTTATTTTGTTAGTGCTAGAAAAGTCCCAATGTAGTAACACCTGTCCAGTGTCAAAGACTGGTGCATCTGTTGGGGCGCCTGGGTGGCTCAGTGGGTTAAAGCCTCTGCCTTCGGCTCAGGTCATGATCTCAGGGTCCTGGGATCGAGCCCCACATCGGGCTCTCTGCTCAGCGGGAAGCCTGCTTCCCCCTCTCTCTCTGCCTCTGCCTGCTTGTGATCTCTCTCTGGCAAATAAATAAAATCTTTAAAAAAAAAAAAGACTGGTGCATCTGTGACTGGAGGTATCTTGTGTTCTCATGGGGAACTAGAGACACTGCACTACACCATTCTTACCACCTGTCACAATAAAGGTATTTTGTTTCTTAGACTATCTCTGGACCTTGTGCGGGCTTCATCTTTTAAACCTTCCTTGGGGATGCCTCTTACATCCATGGTTAAGACATAAAAAGTGTTATTGGTTTCAGTCACTATTAAGATTCGCATTAAGATTAATAAATCCTGGGGTGCCTCGGTGGCTTAGGTCATGATCTCAGGGTGCTGGGATAGAGCCCTGTATCAGGTCCTCTGCTCAGCGGGGAGCCTGCTTCCCACCCCCACTCTGTCTGCCTCTCTGCCTACTTGTGATCTCTCTCTGTCAAATAAATAATATCTTAAAAAAATTAGTAGATTCTACTCATCAATGGCCAGACAGTAAATACTTTGGATTGGAAAACTTCTAGATTAAAAAAAAAATGTTTTAGAAAGCTTTCATCCTTAAATAGTTGTCTAATGGGTACCTATGAAAAGCCCAAATTAAAAAATAGTACAAAGAAATATAATGGCTAGCCTAAGGACTCCTTAAACAAAATAAAAGGATAGAAATTAAAGTAAAAATTAAACTCCATATCCAATGTAAATTCCCCTGTCTTGAATTGCAAGGTATTAAATGACACTTTCTGGTACACATGTCTATTTTATAAAAACTTCAGTTCAGAAAGCTATAGATATTTACAAAAATGGCAAAATCATACTGAGCTTTTTTTGTGTCCTGGTAACTTTACTTGGTAACTCTCAGGCTAGGGGCTCCAAAATATGGCCAGACTGAAAGACTAATTGTATCTTATTTGTGGCCAGATATGTCCAAACAGAAAATGTGGATTAAACTTCATTTTGACTAGGGTCCTCCCAAACTGCTGCTAGTCCTCAGAGGAATCATACCCCAGAATTACAATGGTCATTATGAGAAATGTACCAAATAGGTAAGATTATCTTTATTTTTTTAAAGATTTAATTTATTTATTTGACAGAAGGGAGAGAGATCACAAAGAGGCAGGCAGAGAGAGAGGGGGAAGCAGGCTGAGCAGAGAACCCTATGTAGGACTCCATCCCAGGACCCTGAGATCAAGACCTGAGCCAAAGGCAGAGGCTTTAACCTAATGAGCCACCCAGGCACCCTAGGTAAGATTATCTTAAGAAGTGAGTTGAAGGCAAGGAGTTCCAAATCAAACAAAATGGAATATATATTTAATTGGTATGCGGATGCTTCGAAACATTTTCAAAATACCAAAATAGCTTTGCTGAAGGATTTGTTGTAAAGGCTAACTAAAATTTTAAGTTATGAGAGGAACCTAAAAACAAAAATATAAAATCGATATAATTCCTGTGGCTTCTTTCTATCATCCTTTATTTGAGGACTCATTCTAGTAACCCTTTTTCTGAATTTCCTTCACACTGAATATACAATTAAACAGATTTCTTTCCAAATGAAACCGCCCAAGACTACAGGCAATTCTCTTCAGACATCTTTCACGCCTTGGTCAAAGACCAAAGAAATGGCCATAGTTAAAGAATTTCTTAAACTCCAGGAGGATTCTCAAAAGGTTTTGTAATTGGATTACCTCCTGAGATTTGGGGATAGGAAAAAGTCGGAAAATAAAATGAGAAGCCACAGGACTGAATGAACTCCTGACCATGGCTGATATTCAGAGTCTGACAGGAAGTTTTTAAGGCTTCTCTCCTAAGCTAAATGTGCACAGAGAGAAAGAAGAACATTCCAACATAGGTGCATGGGTGTGACAGTCCTTTGATGTCAAGGTTACAACCCAATTTTCTGAGGAATTGAAAAGAGCTGTCCCTGGTTTACAAATCTAGTCTTCATAGAACCAGAGATGTGTCTGCAGAAATAATTCAGAGTTTACCAACGCCAAATCCTTTCCCAATTATCTTAAAAGGCTTGTAAATATGGGTCTTAGGAAACCCAAATGCTTCTTGGAGGAACTTTTATTTTTTCCCTATGCCTTTGAGATGTAAGTGTTCTACAAACTTCAGGGAGGTAGGTAGTTCTTATCAGAAGGAAAATGAAACAGGGAACATTCATTTAAAATTTAGGTGAATTAAAAAAAAATGTTCAGCCATCTGAGCAGATAAACTTAACAAATTCCAACTATTCTTTTATATCTCGTGAATTTTATATTAATTGTATCTGTATAATGGCTAGAGGCTAGAATGTTAGGATTTCTCTTTGCATCTATATGTTTGTGTGCCTATATATGTAAATTGTAGATGTGTGGTATTTATGTATAGCTGGTTGGTATTGGTTAAAAATTAGGTATTCCTGGGGCACCTGGGTGGCTCAGTTGTTGAGTGTCTGCCTTCGGCCCAGGTCAGATCCTAGGGGCCTGGGATCGAGCCCCGCACCGGGCTCTCTGCTCCGCAGGAAGCCTGCTTCTCCCTCTCCCACTCCCTCTGCTGTGTTTCCTCTCTCGCTGTGTCTCTCTCTGTCAAATAAATAAATAAAATCTTTAAAAAAATTAAAAATTAGGTATTCCTAAAATACTTAGAAATATAACAACTAAACCACTGTTTTTCAAGTTCACATCATCTGCCATAATCTTGGGTAAATAATACCTAGCCGAAGTCTGTTTTAGATAAAAATAAATAAAATAAGAGTTATAACAAACAACTTTCTGGGTTTACGAATCAAATTCATGTTATCTTTGTTAAAACAAATTGTCAGCAAGAAAATATGGTGAGATAATAAATGATTTTATCTAATGCCTCATGCAGTTTTCATGACTAATCTAAACATAATTATTAAGAACAAGTGAGATAAATGGGTGCAAGTAAGATATGAGTTTATAAGTGAATTTTTCAGCAATATTTATGTCTACTTAAATAGTTTTCCCAAACCTTTTTGGTAATGTAAAACCTTAGAGTTTTGCTAAGTTAAATTAGGTGATCTAGCTATTTAATGATGATTCATCATTTCCAAATAACATAAAATGCTGAAAAATTAAATATTGAACATAGGTTTATCTACTTTTAGCTTTTATTATAGAGAGAATAAAAGATATTTGGGTATGTCAGTGCTATACTGGAAAACTGAAAAATCATATTTCTAGAAATAATAAAATGTATTCATAAATTTGCCAATTTAGAGGTTGTTGGTATAACAATTTACAATTGCATATTTCTTAGGTTTCTAAGAGTTATGAGTTCTATTTAATTTCTTTTATAATTTTTTATTAAAATATAACATAGTATTATATTAGTTTTAGATATACAATCTAATGATTCAAAAATTTAATTCTATTTCACCCATCCACTCTATCTCTCCTCTGGCAACCACCAGTTTACTCTCTGGTATTTAAAAGTCCATTTTATTTCTTAAATAGTACATATGAGTGAAATACAGTATTTTTCTCTAAGAATTTCAATAAGTATAATTAATACTACTAGAAATAATAAGGGAAATAACTCTGTATGCAAGGAAAGAAGGATATTTTTGGTTAAAAAGGTAGGCTGGAGATGGAACTGTAGAAGACCCTGAACTCACCTCTTCCACAGACACACTGAATTTAACTTTCTATATACAGCAGTTCCTCCTGAAGAGCTGAGGGCTGATGCAACAGCTTTTGACAAGGGACCACTATCGAGAATGGCAGAAGAGAAGGAGACATGGTAACAATGGAAACCCCACTCTCAATACTGCAAAGTGCACTGGGGAAGGATAGCACTAAGAGACTCATGCACATATTTCCCCACACTGGGGCACAGGAAAAAAAAATGGTTCAAAGGACAACTAAACTTTAAGTGAAGGGAACCCATTAACTAACTCTAGAGCATCTGCCAAATGATGGTAGAATGGCTAGAACTCTCTCCAAGGTCAGAACTGATAGCGTGTGCTAATGTTTTTGTTCCTTCTCTACCTGGATAGTGCAGACTTGAGCAGGGCCCAGGCACTCTATCCAACTTTTATACCAGTGAGCTCCAGGCCCCTAGCCAACACCAGCTCAAGCTGTCCCACCAAGGCAACCATAACATCATGCCTACTACGGCTCTGGCTGTCTTGCCAAGGCAGTGGCAGCTCAAGGCACCCTGGGATACCTGTTGCCCACAGCTGCTTTAGCTCCAAGCTTCTCAACAGTGTACCCTTGGTGCACAGTGCCCAAAATCTCCTCTGACCCCCACACACTTCTGTTTCAGTCAATCCACCAGGGTAGCCCTAGCATGGAGTGCCCTGGGAACCCCAACCTGTCCCCACTACAGCTCCACCGACTTACCAGTCTCCTGAGGTCTACACAGGGAACATTCCTAGACAAGGCCACTTCTTCAAAGTTGGGATAGGGAGCTGTTTTGCCTAATTCACAGAAATGAACAGAAATTCAATCCAAATGAAGAGATAGAGAAATATGCACCAAACAAAAGAATAAGATAAAATAGAGTTAAGCAGTCTACCTGATAAAGAATTCAGAGTAATGCCAAAAGATGCTCGCCAGACTTGAGAGAAGAGTAGATAATCCTAGTAAGAACTTTGACAAAGAGAGAGAAAATGTAAAAAAGAACCAATGAGAGCTGAAGAATATAATACCTGAAATTAAAAAATACACTAGAAGGAATCCATAGCAGAGTAGAAGATAGAGAAAAATGGATCAGCAATTTATAAGACAGAATAATAGAAAGAACTCAAGCTGAACAAGAAAAAAAATATAATTTAAAAAATAAGAATAGGTTAAGGGACCTCTGGGACAACATCAAGCATACTAATATTTGCATTATTGGAGTCTCAGAAGGGTAAGAGACAGAATAAAGGGGCAGAATTCACTCAACTGGGAGAGAAAACCAACTTCTATGTTCAGGAGGGAGACTGCCACAAACAAAATGAACCCAGGTAGGTCCACACCACAAAATAAAATGGCAAAGATTAAAAAAAAAAAGTTAAGATACTCCTTTTAAGTATGCTCCATGTCTAGTGTGGAGCCCAGTGTGGGGCACTCATGACCCTAAGATCAAGACCTGAGCTGAGATCAAGTGTCAGATGCCAAACAACTGAGCCACCCAGGTGCCCTTAAAGGGAGAATCTTAAAAGCAACAAGATAAAAGTAACTAATTACATACAAGGAATACCCCATAAGTCTATCAGCTAATTTTTTAAAAGAGCCAAAAGGAAGTGACAGGATATATTCAAAGTGCTGAAAGGAAAAATACTTAAAACCAAAACTTACAACCAAGAAGACTCTATCCAACAAAGTTGTTATTTAGAATGAAGGAGAGAGAAAGAGTTTCCCAGTTAAACAAAAATTAAAGGACTCTTCACCACTACACTGGCCTGACAAGAAGTATTAAAAGAATTTCTTTAATTGGGAAAGAAAAGGCCACAACTAGAAGAAAATTTTACGAGAAAAATATTTCACTGGTAAAAGAAAATATTCAGTAAATGTAGATCAATAACTTATAAAAGTAGTATAAAGGTTAAAGACAAAAGTAGTAAATTCAAAAATATCTAAAATATTAAAAAGTTCACACTATATATATAAAATATGATTTCATATACATAAAATGGATAAAATGGAAAATGGAGTAAAAATGTAGTGCTTTTAGAATGAGTGCAAACTTGGGGCACCTGGGTGGCTCAGTGGGTTAAGCTTCTGCCTTTGGCTCAGGTCATGATCTCAGGGTTCTGGGATCAAGCCCCACATCGGGCTCTCTGCTCAGTGGGGAGCCTGCTTTCCCCCCTCTCTCTGCCTACTTGTGATCTCTCTCTCTGTCAAATAAATAGATAGATAGATAGATAGATAAATAAATAAATAAATAAATAAATTTATTTTAAAAAGAATGAGTGCAAACTTAAGCAGTCACCAACATAATATTGACTTCTATATAGACAGGATGATACATATGAAACTCATGGTAGCTACAAACCAAAAACCTATAATATATACACAAAAAAAGAGAGACAGGAACCCAAGCATAACACTAAAAGTCATAAATCACAGGGTAGAGAGCAAAAAAAAAAAAAAGGAACAGAACTATAAAGATAAGCGGAAAACAATAAAATGGTAACAACTGCATACCTATCAATAACTATTTTACACATAAATGGTATTAATGCTACAATCAAGAGACAGAGTGACTGAAGGGATTAAAAAACAAGACCAGTCTATAATCTGTCTACAAGAGGGCTGATTTCTTACCTAAAGAAACATACAGGTTGAAAGTGAAAGGACAGAAAAAATATTCCATCCAAATGTAGTTAAGAAAAAAAGCTGGGATAGTAATACTTCTATCAGACAAAGCAGACTTTAAGACAAAGACTATAACACAAGACAAAGAAGATCTATATAGCAATAAAAAGATCAGCCAAATAAAAATATAATAATGTAAATATCTATATATCCATGTTCAGGAGCACCTAAATATATAAAACAAATATTAACAGATAAAGGAAAAATTGACAATAATAGAAAAGTTATAAGGGACTTTAACACTATTTATATCAACGAATACATCAAAATATAGAAAATCAATAAGGAAAAGAGTGGCTTTAAGTGACACATATTCAGAACTTTCCACCCCCAAACAGAGTACACATACCTTCCATGGGCAAATGGAATATTCTCCAGATAGATCACATGTTTGAGCGCAAAACAAGTCTCAATAAATTTAATAAGATTGAAATTGTAGCAAGCAGCTTTTCTGACCATAACAGTATGACATTAGAAACAACTACAAGAAGGAACCTGACAAAAACACAAACCTAAGGAGGTTAAACAACATGCTACTCCACAACCTATGTGTCAGTGAACTGTATATAATGTTTATATGGTCAATTAATCGATGACAAAGGAAACAAAAATATTCAATAGAGAAAAAACAGTCTCTTCAATAAATGGTATTGGGGAAAATGAGACAGCTATATGCAAAACAATGAACCTAAACCACTTTGTTAGACCACACACAAAAATAAAATTAAAGACCTAAATGTAAGACCTGAAACCTTAAATCTTATAATAGAAAATACAGGTAGTAATCTCTTGGATGTTGGACTTAGCATCACTTTTCTGGTTATGTCTCCTCAGGCACAGGGAAAAAGACGCACAAAGAAACTTTTGGGTCTACATCAAACTAAACAGTTTTGCACCATAAAGAAAACAATTATTAAAACAAAAGGCAAACTATTAATTGGGAAACAATATTTACAAATGATATATTCAATAAGAGGCTTATATCCAAAACATATAAAGAACTCATAGCACTAACACTAGAAACACTAATAATCTAATTACAAAATGTGTGGAGGACCTGAACAGATATTTCTCTAAAAACATGCAGATGGCCAACAGGCACATGAAAAGATGTTCAGCATCACTAATTAGAGAAATGCAAATGAAAACCACAATGAGATATCATACCAGTCAGAGTGGCTAGAATCAAAAAGAAAAGAAATAATAAGTATGGCAAGGACATGGAAAAAGGGAACCCTGCGTACTGTTGATGGAAATGTAATTGGTGCTGTCACTATGGAAAACAGTGTGGACTTTCCTTAAAATATTAAAAATATAAATACCATGCCATTCAGGAATGCCTCTGCTGGATATTTACCCAAAGAAAATGAAAATTCTAATTTGAAAAGATATGTTTGAAACACTATTAACAATAGCCAAGAGATGGAAACCCCCTAAGTGCCTATTGATACATGCATAAAGAAAGGGCATATGTGTGTGTGTGCCTGTGTGTGTGTACAGACACACATATACACAATGGACTATTACTCAATCATAAAAAAATGAAATCTTTTCATTCACAACATGGATCAATCTAGGCAATATTACGCTAAGTGAAATAAGTCAGAGGAAGACAAACATCGTGATTTCACTTATATTTGAAATCTAAAGAAAACCTCAGAAAAACAAATTTTAAAAAACATTTATATAGACAACAGCTGGGTTACAGAGGGGAAGGTTGTGAGGAGATAGATGGAATAGATGAAAGTGGATTCAGAGGTATAAACTCCCAGGTTTAAAAGAAATCATGGGGGTGAAAAGTACAGCATTGGAATATGGTCAATAATACTGTATAACATTTATCGTGATAGGTTAACCACACTTACCATGGTGAGCATTGCCTAATTTATAGAATTGTTGAATCACTATGTTGTACACCAGAAGCAATAAATAAATAAATAAATAAATAAATAAATAAATACTGTCAACTATACCTAAAAAAAATTGAGAAAAAAAGGTATGAGGTATGGACATATGTTTTTGTTAAAAAAAAAAATCATGTATTTTTGTCTTGGTTGTTTCCAAATAGAAAAGAGAGGGAAAAGGGACAGAGAGAGGAGAAAGAATTGAATTAATATTTTAAGGGTATTAAAATAAAATTTAATGTTTGTAATGTGCTCTGTAAAGGTAAAAGTTAATTTTCTTTCACTTAACAGGACAAAGTTTTCTTGTGCTATTTGTCTGCTTCTAAGATTATGAAAAGTTTTTCTTTACTTTTTAAGTAATCTAAAAAGCAAAGATTTTTTGCTTCATTTTTATCATCAGATAAATTATTTACTTGATTATTTAAGTAAGTAAACCTATTACTTAAGTAAACCTATTCCTCTCAATATTAAAACTGCTAAATTTTTCAGAACTACGTAACCTATTTTTGCCTCTGAAGTCTTTAATTGTCAGTTTGGATAAATTGATAATTAAGTATTATTTCCCAGTGACCTATGGTCCTACTTAGTCAAGTGTCCAAAAGCTTTTGATACTTTTGACAAACTTCCCAAAACTAAATTCATTAAATAAAGTCTTTTAGACCTGAAAGAAACTGTGGGAAATTCCAGAGGGTCCCTGAAACTTCTCAAAAGATTTGTTAAACTAATTAGATTTGTTTTATGTGAGAAGTATTGTCAAATAAATGATGATAAACCTTCATATGTTATTTACCCATAAAATATAACCTAAGTTATTAATATGGGTGTTACTATGGTATAGCTATGTAATTATGACCATGTAACTATAATAATAGTTACTAATATAAATGTTCTAAATATTGTAATAAATTCCTAAAATTCTGATATGTCCTGGTATAATGTTATCAGCCATAATTCTAGTTATCCTAAAAGGTGTATCACAGAAATAACCGAATTTGTCAGTTGCATCGTAACGAAGCTGCATCTGATCCTTAAGTCTTTGTCATTTAGAGTTATTGTTTTACTTGATAGTTTTGAAAAGGTGTTTATAAAAATCCTTCATATTCAAGGAAACTCATGGAAAGTACTCTAGACTAAAAGTTTCTGATAAAGTTCACATCATAAAACTAAAGGTGTAAGAATTTCCAGAACTAATGGAAAAACTAGGTTCAGCCCAAACAAAAATGAGTAGCTTGTGATTAAATGAGTTGATGAGGATGATTATAATTTTTGTGATTTTTTTTGTTTTGTTTTGCTGATTTTTTACTGTTTTGTTTTGCCAGATTTAAGGAAACTTTTTCTCTTAAGCTATGACTTGGAGCAATTTGATAAAAATAAACCTCTGTGAAGAAATTAAAACATTTATTTTTTCTACTCTGATTCCTCTAGAATTCAGAAACTTTTAGTGAGTTCTTATATTTTCATGGCAATATACTTATTTGCCTATCTATGTTCAATAAGAATGTTTTTCTTGTAATGGGATATAATCAGAAACATTGGTTATGTTATAAAAGCTTTAACTGAAATGGCATATTTGAGAGAGCTATGATAGAGTCATAAGATCCAACAGATTTAAGGAACTATGCTTGATATTAGAAGCCACTAAAACCCCTTGGAAAAACAGCTGGTACCTTGCCTACAGGGTTTCCAGCAGCCTTATCAGGTAAATAAGGAGGGTCATTTCCTGGGAGGTGAAAGAACCGCAGGATATATTGGGAGCCTGAGGAGGAGAGGAATTCACCCACATCACCCACATCTATAGCAATTGCAGGCAAGTCTGATGGCAAGTCTTTGGCTTGGCTTCTTGTCTTGGAGATGTTTTTAAAAACTCAATCTGTGGGGCACCTGGGTGATTCAGTTGGTTAAGCATCCAACTCTTGATCTTAGCCCAGGTCTTGATCTCAGGATTCTGAGTTCAAATTCCAAGGGCTCCAGCATGGGGCCAAGTAAATAAATAAATAAAATAAAATAAAATAAAATAAAATAAAATAAAATAAAATAAACAAATAAATAAATAAATATTCAAACTGAGACACCTTATAAATTTTCTTTTTTTTTTTTTTCACCTTATAAATTTTTGCAGGGGCACCTGGGTGGCTCCGTGGGTTAAGGCCTCTGCCTTCAGCTCACATCCTGATCTCAGGTCCTGGGATCGAGCCCCGCATCCAGCTCTCTGCTTGGTGGGGAACCTGCTTCCCCCTCTCTCTCTCTGCCTGCCTCTGCCTACTTGTGATCTCTCTCTGTCAAATAAATAAATTAAAAAAATTATGCAAAGCGTATTTTAAAAAAGCCTACATAATTGATTGCTATTCCTGCTGCATTTATTTAATTAATCAGGCCAAGTTTATTGAAATTAGACTTATTTTATAAACAATTCAGCCTTGATTTGTCTATCTTTGCTGAAAACATGGGTGATTTTAGAAGGAAAAATTATGTTTCGGTAACATACCTTTGTGGATATTAGATTCTAGTTCTGATTAATTGTGTTTGAGGGTTTGTTGTTTGCCTATAACCTGGACTGGATCCTGAAATTTCCTGATTTCCTCAAATATCTGACTCTCCAAATTAATGTTCCAATTTTCTCCCATTCTTTTGACTTGGAATCATTGAGAACTGAAGCTGCCCATTTTCCCAAAGCCCTGCCAACTGAAGCTAGAGGACTTTATATAACCTTCGGCGAAATCACCATGACAGCTCACGTTTGGACATATTATAGCTGTTGCTGTGTGAGCTACTCAGAAAGTTTACCTGAATACCTGACGTTATCATTCAGATTTCAGAAGACACTTTGACCCCTACATCTAGAAATCGTCTCTCAGCTGGCTGCCGTAAGGATTCAGAATAGGTTTGTATTATATTCCAATCATTAACCTTTAATTTTTTTGTTTTCATAGAAATGCCTTATTAAATACCTGATTTTTTTTTTAACAATATAGGCCTAACTTTGGAAGTCCCCCTGAAAGACTTGCATCCTGAAATTAGACACAACTATTTAACTAAAATGACCTATTTTCAGGTCTTAGAGATTGGTACAGTGAGATATTAGGAGCAGTCTATCATTTTAGCTTCTGGAATGTGAAGCTTCTAAGTTTCCAAAGCAGGACCATGGGTAGAATTTGCTGCTCCAAAATAAGTCTCTTTTGCATAAGAATTCTTTCATGCTGATTCTTTTTAAGAAACTGCGAATCACAGGTAATGCTATGAAAATCAAATACAAGTTACCCTTTTTGTGAGAAACTTCTACATGTATAAAGAAAATCTCCATTCTTCAGGGTGTCTCCTTCACTGTCCCAGTGAGAAGGTCCAAGACGGGGATGATTCTGCATCTCTAGAAACTCTTAGGGAGAAGACAGCAGTTTAAGTCTGTAAAACAACAGACTTTAATGCCTAACAGCTCATGTGGGGATTACATAAATAAATGGAATTATTCAAATAATGGAATATGCTAGGTCTCCATGAGATAGGGAAGCTGAAGGGACTCCATTTTAGAAAATCTTCATTTCTTCTGTTTTTCGGATAGGCCCCATTTCTGAATAAGCCAAAGAAACTGTTCCCACTTCAAGGGAGAAGCAAGAAAGTTAATTGTTCCGTGAGTTTTTTCCTAGGCCCCAAACACCTGATAACATGTGAGAAGAACCGGATCCCAAACATGTTCTAGGACGTTAGCTTTGAACAAACTTCTGCTCCTGCTGACATCAACACCCTCTGCCTTCAGTGATTTATGGAACACCACCTGTTGTTACCTGACACTAGCCTCTGAGGGGACCCTACTGGGATTTCTGGAGGAATATGTGTCCTATAGTCCTTTGCAATATAAATCTCTAACCCCAAGTGACCGAGAGACTCACTCTCCTTTCTTTTCTGAGTCTCCTAGATGCTCCATTTGCTATTTTCTGTCACTCATGCTATTAAGTCCACTGTTTTCACTTTCTCTGGCTCTTGTTTGATTTCTATCCTGCATGAAGCCAAGAACCCTATTGACTGATCCTATAGGACCCTCCTCTGGTCCTCAGGCCCCACCTGCCTACATCATCCCTATGTCAATATGGAAAAAATGCAAAAGCACAATGTTGAGTTAAAAAAGAAAATTATAAAATATGCCCTTTAAGATAGCAATGGTTAGATTTTAAACATACATACTCATTCTTTTCTAATTTTTACTGTATGTGTAAAGCTCAGTAAAAATGAAAATGCAAACATACATATGCTTTCACACACACACACACACACACACACATGTTTTCATAAATAGTAAAAATAAAACATTCATGGGCATAAGATTTTCCAAGTTCAAGATAATGTTTGAATTGCGGGAGGGAGGGAGGGAGGGAGGGGTAGTGGGTTGCTATACAATTTTGCAAATAGCTCAAGGCCTGTCTATGCATATAGTATTCTTTAATAAATATTTCACATGAAAATTATATTTTGCAAAATAAAATATGTTAATATAATAGAGCCATTTAAAATGTAGAGGGCTTTTGTCAGTTTAATGATAGCTATAGAATGTAATATTTCTGTTAAAGTTTCTATAGTTATCCATGTTAAATGCTTTATATTTTACATTAAAAAATCCAAGATTAGAGATTAACAAAGAGATGGTGAATAACAAAAATAGTCTGTCTGATACAGAAGCAACTTAAATTTTCTCTTATCAGACAAGTTGATGTAAGCAGGATATTGTGATTTAAAAATGATCTTGAGTGATTATTTTCATGTAATATGGCCAACTATCCATTGAGAAATAGTCCCTAGGGAAGCAATTCCCGATTCAGAATACCCATGAATGATGCTTTGGCAGAAAAATTGCCAATCTTGGCATTTAAGTCTTTGGAAATTATGATATGGGCTAATGAAGTCTTAAGAGTATATAACATTCAGAGAACTGTCAAATTGGTTCCAGGCCTTGAGGGATCTAATGTTCATTAGCAGAAGGGTCATATATTAACACATACCCAGTTATTCATTTCAGGACACCAAATTAGCTTGAGAAAAAGAAAGAAAAAAAGCTCTTATTAAAGATACCATGATGTTCAAGGTCATGTGAATGTGACTGGCCTATAGTTCCCTAAATCATTTTGCTAGATGAGTGGATGAAAAAATAGCTTACAGCCTTTCAAGATGTAAATTGCTCTTCGAAAACTCACATCCCCTTTATTAAATAACATACTTTTAGAAATTTTTTTTGAAAATAAAGATACTTAGATTTGTCCCATTGTCCTTTCCTGTGCCTGGAAACAACTAGAAAGTAATGGAAACTGTGCTCTAAAATACCTTAAATGTACCAATCAAGATACTCATGTGCTTATTAGGATTTAGAATTAATCCATTCCTATTCACTGGATTGCTAACATTGGCAGGTTACGGCAAGCCTAATATCTCTGAGTTGGCACACATAACACACTAATTTCTAAACAATCTGAGATGAAAAAAGAAAATTTCAGGCTCAGAATTTCTACATTCTACTACTTTCTATCTTAAACACTTTGCTTCTTTTTGTCATAGCAATTATCACAACCGGTAAATCATTTTTGGTTTGTTATCATGTTATGATTTAAGGTTTTGTTTTCACTCACCTCTAGAAAGAATTCACTATTCACAGACCATGTATTTCACTTTTGCATTTGTATCCCCAAGCCTTAGCATGATATCAAACAATAATAAAGCTTATTAAATACTTAGTAACTGAATGACTCTGAGCGAATACAACAGGATAGAAGTCGTTACTGTAATTAATGTTAATGCCACAATGTAAAGGGAATACAAAAAAGACAATTTGGCAAAGTGTCCAAAAGTTAAAAAAAAAAAAAAAGCAAAACACTAAAAAGTTGGCAAATAACACCAATGGTAAGAGGAGTGAAAATACAAATTTCAACTGTTGGTAGTTCTATAGAACCCGACTCTATTTAAAGATTACTAGGCAATAATTTTTGGAGTAAGAATAAAGCAGAGAAATTAACTATAAAGTTTGAGCATTGAAAACAGTATCAAATGTGGTCAAAGGAAAAGAATAATAACAACAATATTCCTATCACAGTAAATGATAAAGACTTATTAATTTTCTTTTTTTGTAAGATTTTATTTATTTATTTGACAGAGAGAGAGAGAGATCACAAGTAGGCAGAGAGGCAGGCAGAGAGAGAGGGGGAAGCAGGCTCCCCACTGAGCAGGGAGCCCGATGTGGGGCTTGATCCCAGGACCCTGAGATCATGACCTGAGCTGAAGGCGGAGGCTTTAAACCACTGAGCCACCCAGGCGCCCCAAGACTTATTAATTTTCATTTTGGCTTGTTGTTGCTTTTGTCAGTTACTCTGTCACCTGCCAGCTCATCTCTCTTTAGCTCAGCTGAGCTCTTGATGGGTAGGTACACACATAAGAGTGAAGTAAATGTTGGCTAAATAATAACGTATAGATTAAATAATAACATATTGAATAATATTTTAGAGAAAATAATGTATAAGTCGCTAAAAAGAAAAACACAGGCCCAAATTGGTGCCACCTAGACCAATTTCCCAAACCAAGTGAGGCTTAATAACTAATCTAACCTCACCCAGAAATGTTTTAACCAGTTAGGAATTTTCCAGAAAGTGTCAATGAGTCTGCTATGTGGAGCCTTCCCCAGCCTCCAATGACAGATGAAGTAATAGGCATGATGGAACCCCTTGCTTTTCCCCTAAGGGAAAGCCACCTTGCCCAAACAATTCTTTTGTTACTCTCTCGGCCCATTCTCCTTCCATAAAAACCTTCCATCTTGTACAGTACCTCCTTGGAGCCTCACTCTACCTACAGAATGGGAAGCTGTCAATGAATGAATCATTTAATGAAGACAATTGGATCTTTAAAACTTATGCAGTTGAATTTTTGTTATTTAACTGATTTGGTGGCAGTGATGGAATCTCAAGTGAATTTCCTGCAGCATTCATGAAAAATGAGGAACACGGGCATTGTGTTAGGGTAGGCAGTTAGACTTCAATAGGATGCCTGGAGACCAACAAAGGGTGAGTCAAGACCCATTATCAGGACAGTTAGCAACCTGCCTTGGCAGCATTCCACAAACAATACCACAAGAAGCCAGATCAAAGCAGACAGGCCCAAAACAAAGGTCAGAGACCCTGCCAACGTAAGGAGGAAAAAAAAGGTACAAAACCCTGTTCTCAAAGAAATCCTCTCCCCAAATAATAAATATTCCACCCTAGTTAACAACTGTCAATAAAACCCTGAACACAGCTCTCCTCTGGGCTAACCCACTCTTGTATCTTGAGAGCATATTTTGCTCTCTCTTTAATAAACTCTTCATTTGCACCATTGAACCACCATCTGGTCTCCCTGAATCCTTTCCTTGCAATAAGGCTAAGAGGTGACATCTCTGGCGACATGCTGGGTGGAGGCCACAGGACCTAGAGGTCACCTCAGTTAACCCAGCAACAATGGTACCCATGGACCCTTTGAATTCACTGTCTTTCTTGCCATTTTTCTGAGGGCCATCTGTAAGCTCCTCTCAGTTCTGAGCTTTGCTCTTTTTGTGTGTGTTTGAACTCCTAATCTAATTAGTTTTCTTTTATAAGGCAGGTCAGCTTGATCTGGCATGTGGTTATGCTTGGAACCCAAGTAAACCAGCATGTTTGCCTGGAGCCCAGCTGAGCTGGCAGTTTTACCCAGAGGCCAACTGAGCTGGCAGAAGGGTCTGCCCAGAGTCAAGCCCCGACCCTTTCAAAACACAGTGTCCGGGGTGGAGAACCTCAGTAAGATTCCACAGGAATTGGCGGCAATGCACACAGTGCCTTCTTGTGGCCAGGACCCAGGACTGCCAGTACATTAAGTTTCGCAGGGTTGTAGGTCTTATTTTGTGTGTTAGTTTGTGTACCTTTATCAGGCTACTGCTGGTGGGGATCTCCATGGCCAAAAAGCCACAAAAGCTGATGAGCACAGGTCGAGCACTTAAGGTACTTAAGGCTAGTAGAGTGCTCACCACCTTAAGAGGACTACCATGAAAAATTGGTCACAGAACTAGTTAGACTGGTACTAGGTCACTCACCTCAAGAAAAAGTCATGCAGTGGGGTACACTGTAAAGCATAAGGTCCCCAAACCCATGGCATATCTCTGTTAGGTATTACTTTAGTTTTGAGAAACCCTAAGTTACTTTTGGGCACACCTGCTTATTTTATGCCTACGAGCTCTAGTCTTGGGAGTTGCAGATATCTACCAAGATGAAAAAAAAAATTACTAAAAATAACCTAGAATTACAGAGGCTGTTATGGGGAATGTTCCAATTAGACAAGATTGTTCATTTTAGAAGTGCACTTGAAAGTAAGGATTCCCAAATTAAGCAAATGTAATGGTTTGCCTATTTTAAATGGTATGCAGAGGGTTCCAAAAGGCTTCAAGATTCCAAAATAGCTTCATTGAAAGATTTGTTCAAAAGACTAATAGAAAATTAAAAACATAACAGGTACCTAAAACAAAAAATGACAGCACTGATGGGAATACTATTTTGCTCCCCTCTACTCTCAGGTAAAGAAAAGTAGAGGGGTATCTCTTGTGTTTTCCTTACGGTCTACTAATTTTCTGTCTGAACTACCTTCCTACTCTGAAGAGACAATAGTTACCTTTTAAAATAAAACTGTCTGAGTTTGGAGGCAATTCTCCTGAGATATCTTTTACTTTCGGTGAAAGACCAAATAAGTGCTCTATTAAAGAATTTCCTACATGAAGGAGGATCCAAAAAGTTTTTTTGAAATGCTTAAAATCTTCATCAGGGCTTACGCCCCTGGGCTGCCACAACTTTATCAATTTGCGGTACATGTTGGTAGGATTTGGTGAGGTCCAAGAAATGGATGTTGGAAATAGAATGGCATAATCCTGAGAATGATATTTGAGATCCTCAGTCTCTAAAGTAGTTCTCTTGTGGATCAGAAAAAGCTTGCAAAATAGCAACCCATCTTTTAAAAGCCATTGCTAAAGTCTTTCCTGCTCATAATGATTGGTCTATTATTGAAACAATGCAAACAAAGGAATATGAAAGACTCTAAAGCCCATTTGGAGGCATTCTTTCTGTGGTATTCCAGCTTCCATGCCATAAAAGAGGTCACTCTACCTCCTCTAACTGCCTTACTTATAAATGGATTATCCCCCAGAGATTAGTGTGTTAATAAAAACACCAAAAACAGGATGAGGGGCTACAGGCCTGACTGATCTCATAGCTATAGTTAAGCATTTTGAAAGGACCTTGGAGCAAGATTGTTAACAAATATCTGCCAAACCATTGGCTTTACAGTTACAATAGCTCCAAGACCAGAGACCAAAAATAACATCTGTCCCCCATGGGTCCACCTTCAAAATGATGGCCCAAATATCAAAGTTTGTCCTCAAAGGTTTATGCAAATTCTTCAGTTTGAGTGCCCCTCCCCCGCAAGGAGGGCCCCTGTGTGGGCCCCTCCCAGACTTGACAGGACTTGAAAGGATTCCCCAGGAGACTATTACCAGGAATTCCCTTAAACAGCCAAGATGAAACTGAAATTTAAATAAAATATTGCTGAATGATACCAAGGCTACACTTTCTCTCTTAAACCCCATTCTCATAGGATAACAAATTCCCTGGAGTGAAAACAATGTTCCCATAGTGGGAGTATCTAACTTTCTGAACCAAAGATTGGTCAAATTGGAAGCTGATATTTAAAACCTGATTTAAAAAAAATTAGGCCTTCTCTCCTAAGCTAGATGTACCCAGAGGAAAAGAAGACATTCTCATACATGGATGGTATCTCGTTCTTTTGATTTTTAGGCAACAACCCGATTTTTTGAGAAAATTAAATTGTCCTTTTTTCATAAATCTAGTCTTTAGATGATGAAAAGTGTGGTTCCATAAACAATTCAGACTATCCATCCTTTTTACCAATCTCCAAATCTCCCCCATATACCTCACAAGGCTTATAAGTATTGTAAAAATTCTGACCCTAAGGGAACAGAAGTCCTTCCAGAAAGTGCCTACATTTTTACCCCTGTGACTTTGAAATGTAAATGTTCAGTATTCTACTTGGTCTTTTCTAGGATCCCTTTATCTAGTCCATCACTTTAAAAGGCAAATTCCAGAGACATAATTCCAAACAAGTAAAAACAAGGGGAAAGGGCCATTTAAAACTCTGCCTTTTAAAAAATAAATAAATAAAATAAAAAAATAAAAAAAAATAAAACTCTGCCTTGCCAAGGATAAATTAAGTATGTTCTCTTATAAATGTTAAAAGAAAGCTTTAATCATCTAAAAAAATAACCTTAACTTATTCTATCTACCAGAAAAACTCAGATTCAACTTTTATAACTAGTGAATTTTGTATTTCAGTCATTTGAAAACAAACTGTAAGATCTTTGGTAACAAAATCTTAAAAGTTTTGCTAAGTTAAATGATCAGTTTAGCTAAATTTATTAAATATTCAGATACTTTCCAAATAAGACAAAAAATAAAATATTAATTCGCATACATTTATCTATTTTTAGCTTCTTATTAAAAAACTTAAAAGATTCTTGAATATGTTAATGCTACATTGTAAAATTTAAGAAGGCATATACTTCTAGAAATTTTGAAATATATTCATAAATTTGCAAATTAAAAAAATGCTGATATGAAAGACCATTCACAATTACTTCTTAATTTTCACCAGAAATCAAAGTTTCCAAAAGTTAAAAATTGTAATTAATATATATATAATTAAAATTGTTAGGAAGAAGCTAGATATAAGTGGAAGGAATGCCCTGAGGTAGAATCCCAAGTCCTTGAGAAGAAAATGAAAGAGACATGCCCTGGAGGCAAGGACAGTGATAAACAGGTTACACACTAGAAGCCCAGGGGCACAACTTCCTGACTTTGTGGTTTCCTAGACCCTGGGGCTGGCTGACCAAGAGCCACAGGTGCAGAGCATGTGCTCTCCTTTTCCAACTCTGCCCCTAGACTCATAATACATTTACATTGCGGATACAGCCACCTCTCCCTGTGGAGGAAGTCTGCCAGGACAGTTCTGGTACAAACTTGATAGGTTCAAAAACTTCCCTCCCAGCCTATGGGAGGAGTCCCTCAAATGATTAGAAGCGGCCTTGATTAGAGACCACCCTGTCCAGGATGCAAGACTGGTGCACACAAAAGGAAAGGACTGCTGTAGACTCAGGGCCATTCTCAATCTGGGCCTGCCTGCTCTCCCACCTTGAGAACATACTGTTGCTTTAAGAAAGTTGCTCTCACTCAGGAAAGAACTAAGGGCGGCTGGGGGTAGGGGGGCAGGGATAGGGTGGATGGGTTATGGACATTGGGGAGGGGATGTGCTATGGTAAGTGCTGTGAAATGTGTAAGCCTGACGATTCACAGGATTCACAGACATGTACTCTGGAGCAAATAATACATTATATGTTAATAAAAAATAAATTAATTAAAGGGGCGCCTGGGTGGCTCAGTCGTTGGGCGTCTGCCTTTGGCTCAGGTCATGATCCCAGAGTCCTGGGATCTAGCCCCGCATCGGGCTCCCTGCTCTGTGGGAAGCCTGCTTCTCCCGCTACCATTCCCTCTGCTTGTGTTCCCTCTCTCGCTGTTTCTCTCTGTCAAATAAATAAAATCTTAAAAAAATAAAAAATAAATTAATTAAAAAAAAAAGTTGCTCTCTGCTATCACTTTGGGCACTGATCCTCTAATTCTTATTGCATCAGTGCTAAGAACTGAGACACAATGCTTTTCCCACTGACAAAACTGGGTAAGATTGAAACAAATTTATTAAAATTTTGTTTTCTCTCTGTTAAAAGGACAAAGTTTTCTTAGACTTTTGGTCTGCTTTTGATAGAGATACTTAAGTTTCTTTTCTTTTTAAATATTAAGTTTCATAATTATCTGTGACCCTATTTAGGCAAGTGTTTTAAAACTTTTTTTTTTTTGCAAACTTGCTCAAATCAAATTCTTTTTTTTTTTTTAAAGATTTTTATTTATTTATTTGACAGAGAGGAGAGAGATCACAAGTAAGCAGAGAGGCAGGCAGAGAGAGGAGGGGAAGCAGGCTCCCTGCTGAGCAGAGAGCCCCATGCGGGGCTCGATCTCAGGACCCTGAGATCATGACCTGAGCTGAAGGCAGAGGCTTCAACCCACTGAGCCACCCAGGCGCCCCTCAAATCAAATTCTGAATGAAGTCTTCCACTCATTCATGTCAAAAACATCGTTAAATTATGCCTATTTGATAAGTAAATTACAAGAGAAGCATTGTCAAATAATTAATCCTAAGCCTTCTTTATATTTGTAAGATTGTAACACATGTAAAGTCCATTTTGCATCCACAAAAATGGTCCTTCATTGCCAGACTTTTGTAACTTTTATGTCCTTGTGACAGGAGAGTAGTCTGCTTTCAAATAAAAATAATTAAGATGATCAAATTGTGATTATAAATTCAGTGAATAGCCAGGGCTATGGGAAGCTCAAGATGACTGCTTAGTGCTTCTTGGCCCCCGACAAATACCATTGTTCAATTTTTACCTTTCTTTACCTGACATAGTACATTTAAGATGATTCATATTATAAAATAGACATTGTAGAGACTTGAATAAAATTACAAAAACAGTCTAATAGCAACGTCTGACTTGATTGGTCCATAATCCTGGAAAACTGTTTTTTTTTTGTTCCCAAAGGATTCAGACCTCCTTCTGGACTTTTTAAACACCCACAACTGGAACTTCATTAAATTGCTACTTCATATGGGTTATAAATATGTTCTTGTTATTGTATATGTGTTTTTCAGGTGGGTTAAAGCCTTTCTTGATGCAAAGCTGGTGCCCTCACAGAGAAAACAAATGAACAACAACAAAAAAGTTAAAATAATGTGTTTCCCCTTTAGGTATGTTTTCCATCATCTCCAATGATCAAGGCACCTATTTCACTTGACAAATTATAGGAACCTTAACAAAAATATGACAAACATCTTGAAATTCTATCAGTATACAACTTTCTGTGATCCCTTGTTACCTCACGCTAATATGACCAACTACTGTTAAGTCTCTGATGTCTTATGCTCCAACTTGTTATCAGTAGGTTAAAGAAGTCTTCCTGGATCCTCATTCAAAGGTACCTGTCAGTCACAGTCTAAAGCTTGATGACTATGTAGTCTAAAATATTACCAGAGGAAGATAGTTTTCAAGGCCTTTTGAAAGTGGCCCTCATCAAGTGGTCCTGACCAAGGACACTACTGCAAAAGGAAGAGATGCTAAAGACCTCTAAATCAAATTGATGAGAAAGAGAAGTAGACTGCTTCTACCCAATAGATGGATCATGGCTTCATATTTTAGCCAAATATAAAACTCTTTCTTTCTTTTCCTTTACTCCACCACTGGCCTGGAAAGAAACCTTCGTGTGAATCAACCAGACCATTTCTAAGGGAGGGGGATAAGCTCTTTTATTTCAGGCTAGGAGAAATTTAACTGTCCCTATAATTTTTCCCAAGCAAAATAAGACATCTTGGTCAACTCTCCTGAATTTACATTGTTGAGTTAAAAACCTAAGAGGAGGCTTTTCTGATTCAGGATTTACTCCTTTGGGCAGGTCCTTATTTTCCTGGTTATGGATAAATGTAAATGAGGCTATGATCAAGAACTTCTCAATTCTTTAAATTATTACAAAATCTATCACTAAAGCAATAGCAGCATAACAAAGATTCCTAAACTCTCCAGCCAAAGCTGTCCTTGATAAGAGAATAGCTCTTGATTATCTTTTTGCTAAGCAAGGAGGTGTCTGTACTGTGTACAGCAACACCTGCTGTGCCTGGATTAACACTTATGGGGAAGTTAAAACTCAATTACATAAAAACAAGCCACTTGACTTAAAGAGGTGACTACTTCCAAGAGGTCTTTCTTTGATTTATTTGATTTAGATTGGTTTGAGTCTTGGGGACCGTGGCTCTAAAGTACACTCCAAATATTGAAAATTATCCTACTTAGAGTAATCTTAATAATCTCTTTGGTGTGTTATTTCTCCCAAAACTTTAAAATGTGTTTGGAGCCACTAAGCACCAAGCAAAGTATCTCCCCAAAACTGGAACATCTAAAGAACAAACAAAACAACCAACTTAAAGAATGTGAACCAGAAGGTATGACCTGTGACTATCACAGAGGGTAAGTAAAAATGTTAGGGCTGCAGATGCCACGCAAAGGAGCAAAAAAGCTGTAGGAACTTCAGAGCAATGGCTGAGAATAACGCTAATACCTTAAATTTTGACCACATCTCTCAGTAAAGCCTAGAATCTGATCAAAAGGGGGAAACTGCCAGAAAAAAAACCACAGGCCAAAACGGTATCACTTAGACCAAGTTTCCAAACTGGCGCTTAATACTGATCTGATGGCAGTTTCAGCTCCCCTGTGAATATAATTTAAATTGGTCATTCAAGAATTTTCCAATCTGGGGGCGCGTGGGTGGCTCAGTCCTTAAGCGTCTGCCTGTGGCTCAGGTCATGATCCTAGGATCCTGTAGGCTCAGGTCATGATCCCAGGGTCCTAATATCGAGCCCTGCATGGGGCTCCCTGCTCGGCAGGAAGCCTGCTTCTCACGCTACCACTCCCTCTGTTTGTGTTCCCTCTCTCGCTGTGTTTCTGTCAAATAAATAAAAAAATCTTTAAAAAAAAAAAAGTATTTTCCAATCTGCATCCATGAGTCTGCCACGCAGGCCCTCTCTCCTCACCCCTCCAAAAAAGATTAGATAATTTTTTTTTATAAGATACCTTTCTTTTCCCTTAAAGGAAAGCCACTTTATCTAAAACAAATCTTTTCTTTTGCTATTAACTCTCTTGCCCCATCCTCTTTCTATAAAAACCTGCCCTTTTGTATGCCTTTTTGGGCCACCCCCCTCTACTAGCATGCTGCCAATTCGTGAATCATATAATAAAGTCAAATAGATCTTTAAAATCTATTTTGCTAAATAACAAAAATTCAACCAAGTAAAAGTTCATAATACATAAAGGGAAAAAATGTTGACTAGCAACTGGATTACTTAGGATGATAAAAGTAATATTTACACAAATTAAAAGAAACAAAAGATACCCAAACTACTTTGAACCACTGAGTCAGGTTGGTGGGAAACCTGAGGTTCCTATTTTGGATAATAGGAAAAACCTGTGGACTGTTGATTTTTATCTTGTGCCATCATTTGTGCCTCCAGATATCATATTATGTAAAGAGACACTTGTTAAGAAAAATGCAGTTCAGTTCAGCACAGTTTATAGTTTTGTATTTGTTATTGTTGTTTTTATTTATCAGATTTTAAAGGGGAATTAGAAAAATAAATTTTTAAAGAACCAGTAGATTTTAATAAAATGCTTTTCAAAATTAAACTGTCAGTTGTATGTAGGTATTCATTTGTTTTGTAAGTAAAACATATCAGTTTTTTTCTTTTCATTTTCACACAGGTGTTTTCACATCTTGAAAACATGTTTTTGTTGGTTGTGCCCATCTGCCTATCCTTCTGTGATATTTTTTTCTGGCCATGATGATTTGAACTAAACACTCCCATTCCTCATTTCACAGCCATTTCTATCACCGTGTTTACATGTTGTACAGTAAATTGTCTATTTTGTAGTCAGTTTCTCCCTGTAGCTTATGCCTTGTCCTCATATTCTGACAGAGTAAGTACTCAATAATCGCATGTTAATGAATATTAACACTGAATCTTTCTTGCCGACATGAAGCTCATCAAAAAACCCCACATTTAAGAAGATCAAAACCCACTTCTAATTCATTCATTCATTTAAAAGAATTTTATAACCATTTGTTTTGATTCCCAAAATGAAATATGTATTTTATGTGAGTTTTCAGCTTTCTCAGCCAATGTGTGAGCAAAGAAGTTTGCATTACAGTGTCAACAGTATAAGAAATCTGTTTTACATTAAATAATGCAGAGGCTGTTTTCAGCTTTGGCTCACGTTCTATTTTACAATAATGAAAACAGTTGATAAAATAACATTGAGAAGCACATATTATGTTCACCAACTCTTAGTAATATTAAAAACTACTCATGAAAAGGAAATGTTGGAAACTACATATGAATATTTTCTGAATAGCCTAATTTTCATTTTATCAGTACTCTCTTTGATAAGTGCTATGAAAATTAGTAACAGAAAACCTCACTAAAATGGAGTTAGGAGAGTTCAGCAGAGGGAGCTTTCAAACCCTACCACTCATAGTCAATTGCAGAGGCAACAGAGAGACACCGACTTAACCCCCTATGTGGATACTACTTTACTATCCCAGCTAGAAGAAGACACACTTTCCTTACCCAACTAACCTTTTAAAAAAGCATAAATCTCCTTTTCTGGACCCTCCTTCCCCACCTAGTTTTGCTTGCAGTTTGTTTTTCCTGGATTGCAATTCTTTTATTTCCAAATAAATCCATGTTTGCTGGTAAAATAACTGTTTTCATTTTTAAAGTTAACATTTCTTTGTGGCAATGATGGGATCCCTTAACCCCTGACAATAGGTCAGCCAATGAGAAGCCACTATACTTTAAACCCTTAGTTTACTCCAATTGACTTTTAGTTTTTATAATTTAAGATAAAAAAAAATAAAATCTTTAAAAAAATGGTTATCAGAGAGAAAGAGAGAGAGCACAAGTAAGGAGAGTGACAGGCAAAGTGTGAAGCAAGCTCCCCACTGACAAAGGAGCCCTATGTGGGACTCAATCCCAGGACCCTGGGATCATGACCAGAGCCAAAAGCAGATATTTAACTGACTGAGCCACCCAGGTGCCCCAAGATAACAATTTTTTTAAGGCTTTCAGTTCTTTTCTTTTTTTTTTTTTAAGTTTGTTTGTTTATGATTAAGTAATCTCTACATCAAATGTGGAGCTCAAACTCATGACCCCAAGATCAAGAGTTGCATGCTCTTCCAGTTGAGCCAGCCAGGCACCCCTAAGATAGCCATTATTCCTCATTCATTAATATGTTTTCCTTACTGTGGCCTTTTCTTATACTCCAATGTTATATATTTCTTATATTCCTATAATCTTTAATACTTTCACTTAAACAATATTTTAATTAAGTATGTATATATGATATACACATCAAAGAACAAAATCCATTATTTATTACTATGTTTCTAGTACTTAACGCATTTCCTACTTCATGTTAAGTGGCTAGACTGGTAAAGGAGAGTCTTTCCCATTATACAAAGGGGCCAGAGAGTCAGAGAACAGGTCAAATATCACATAACCAAGTGTCTTGTTAGGTGGAAAAGATATGGTAATGGAGATGAATTGCACATAATATTGGAAAAGCAAATATATTTTCATAAACATCAAAATCGCATACCAAAAAAATGATCTGCAGTTCAGTTTGAAAAAACATCATTAGAAGGTAGAATCTGTTAATTGTGGAGCAAGTAACCTATAACAACTTGTAACTTGCTTTCTGCATTTTGACTATATAAAACTAAGATGTTGATTATTCTAGATATATATAGATTCTTGTTGGCACTACATACATTTTTATACGTTGATAAACATGATTTAAAAGATTACTCAGAAGCTGTTTTTTTAATTCTTGGAAATGATTAAACCCTTGGAAAATAGTAATTAAATGAATTTTATGTCCAATCTCTTAAGCCCAGTTTTCTGTTAGCTAATTTTTTGTTTTATTTTGAGGAAATAAGATATTACATGTTCTACACATTTATTTAGACACATGCTTATAGGACAAAATTCCAAAGTGGTTTAGGTTCATTAATCTCATAGTATAAGTTTTAATCAAATAAAAACCTTCCTTGATAAGATGCAATTTTAGTAATTAAGATTACAAATTATGTGCATGTATATATCTTTTTGAAGATTAAGAACACTAACTCAAAATAGTGTTTCATTCATTGACTCAGATTGAATTTTTAAAGTAGTTATAGTAATAAGCCTATAGTATCTTTCTTAGAAAGTGATTATGCCTTTGTAACATAAAATCAGAACTTGCATAACCTGAATAATATACCTGGGTAATATAACTATGTTTTGGGGAAAAAAGTACACATTTTTAAAAATATAAAAGATAAAGTTAGTCTTATAATATCCACAGAATGATATGAGAATTAATGGTTGAGCTTTTGAGATTTTCCCTATGAGGCTTTGTTAAATGAGAAAAATAATTTATAGACTTTTAGTGGTATATTCAAAGGTATACTTGCAACTGTTTACTTGTGAGAAACAGATGGCAGTGCAGTTTAATTTTGTGGTAGGATCAATCCTGGAGGGAAGACTTAGATAGCTTAACAGATGGAAAAAGAAAAGAAATACTCCAGGTACAGAGCATGAAATAGAAGGGTAAATGGAAAGATGCCCAGAGAACATAAATGTGACAGACACTCCAAGAAAATGCATAGGCTACTATGTCTAATTGTTTGATAAGCATTACTATACAGGTGGGCTTTCAAATGAGATAAAAATATTTTGAACCTGATGAAAGAAGAAACAACACAGTTAGTAAATGAGCCAGAAAAGATTATCTTGGTTAAAAGAATAGGAAGTAGGGGCAAAATGTTACTGCTAGTAAGTTTTTATCTATGTCCTATATTCAAAACTAACCTAGGACTTTCTTGTCCTAGGGTCTAATGTAGTATCCAAAACAAAAATATATTTAATAATCAATAGATACTAAATAATAAGTGTCAGGGGCGCCTGGGTGGCTCAGTGGGTTAAAGCCTCTGCCTTCAGCTCAGGTCATGATCTCAGGGTCCTGGAATTGAGCCCCGCATCGGGCTTTCTGTTCAGCAGGGAGCCTGCTTCCCCCTCTCCCTCTGCCTTTCTGCCTGCTTGTGATCTCTCTCTCTCTGTCAAATAAATAAAATCTTTAAAAAAAATAAGAAATGTCAGTCTATATATCTTTCAAAGTCATTAGCTATATTTGTATAGTTTCCCAGAAAATTTGGGGAATTGTAGAAAATCAAAGAAATTCAATAAAAATTATGAATATATTGCTTTGCAAAATAAACAATGAGGAGATACAACATTTATAAACTGAATCTCAGAGGCTTTTTACTGTAAGATTTCCTTTGTTTAAAAAAATTAAACCTAAACAAGCTCCATACACCGAGTGTCAGATACTCAGACCTTTGAGTACTCACATATGCCTTTTGTTTTTCTTAAGCATAACCTAGTCTGGCTTACAAACCCAAACACTGTACTGAAAATAAATAACTACTCTAAAACTGACTACTTACATAAAAATAAGTGCATCAAATTGGTGTAAACTGAACTAATGGTTCTTTGATAGCTTCATGCATGGAACGATAATATATAAATGATATTACACACAGAAACATTTACTTTCCAGACCTTAGACAATTGTGTACATCTGTGTAAGCACTACCAACAATTATATGTAGAAAAATTTTCATCACCCCAGAAAATTCCCACAAGCTCTGCTTTAGTCAATTCCATCTCTTCCGGAGTCAACAGTTTTTTGATTGCTATTATTAATTAGTTTTTCTGACAAAATGAAAAATTATTAGTATGATTGTGTGTGGTTCCTTTTCTTCAAAATACTGTTTTGGACTCATCCATGATGTTGAATTTATCCATCATTTGTTTGATACTTAAATAGTCTTCCATATTATGGATATACCAAATGTGCTTGTTCATTCTCTCATGAATATTTAGGTTGAACAATAGGGTCTTATGAATACATATGTACAAATATTTTTGTAACATCTTTTAAAAATGTGCATGGTTAAATACCTAGAAAAGTAATTACAGGGTCATAACCTAATGTATATTTAATTATAACAGGGTTCCACGAAGTGGCCATATAGCTATTCCCCCACAAGCGATGTATAAGAGTTCTAATTGTGTCAATCCTACCAAAATGTGGTAGTACTAAGTACTTCTAATTTTAGCTATTCTAGTGTGTATGAAGTGGTCTCTTATGTGGGTTTCATTTGCACTTTCTTCATAAATAAGGATATTTATTTTCATGTTTTGTTGAGTGTTTGTATATCTTTCTTTGTGAAATATCTGTTCATAATTTTGCCAACCTTTATTATTTTTGTTTTCTATTGTGGATGTGTAGGAGTATATATAGGAGTATTTTTGTAAAACCTAAAGATTTTATTTATTTATTTATTTATTTGAGAGTGACAGAACAGATGGAGGGGGTGGAAGTTGAGGGAGAGAGCTTAAGCAGACTCTGTGCTGAGTGTGGATCCTGATGTGGGGCTCAATCAGGATCCTAAAATCACAATTTGAACCAAAAGCAAGACTTGGATGCTTAACCAACTGAGCCAACAAGGTGTCTCAATAGGAATATGTTAAATTCTTGGTGTAAACTCTGTGAAAGATAAATGTATTACAAATATTTTCTTTTAGTATGTGATTTTGTAAAAATTTCTTAATGACACCATTTGACTAGCAAATACGTTTTTTGGAGTAAAATTTATTTTTTAAATGATTAGTGTTAACTATGTACCATTTAAGAAACTTTAACCCAGGGCTCCTGGGTGGCTCAGTGGGTTAAAGCCTCTGCCCTCAGCTCGGGTCATGATCTCAGGGTCCTGGGATCAAGCTGCGCCTCAGGCTCTCTGCTCAGCTGGAAGCCTGCTTCCCCACCTCTCTCTGCCTGACTCTTTGCCTACTTGTGATCTCTCTCTCTCTCTGTCAAATAAATAAATAAATAAATAAATAAATAAATAAATAGAAACTTTAACCCAAATAAGTTTATTTTTGTTTAAAAAAAATAAGTAAATAAAATAAATATATTTGGGAAAAAAAAGAAAAGAAAATTTAATACAAATTCTTAAAGATATTTTATTGTTTTATTTATCTCTGTATCTGTCTTCTATAATTAGCTCTATTTATTTCAAATTATTTTTATAATGTACAGAGTAAAGTGTCAGGTATTACTTTTCCATGAAGATACCTAGTTGTTAGTGCCAATTGCTCTAAAATTCCTTATTTACTTGACTTGAAAACTGTATAAAAGCCATCAATTGAACTCAATTAACATATGTATAGGTCTAATTCTGTATTATTATATCGATCCATTTGTTATTCTTATGCCAGTGTAGCACTATCTTAATTGCATTATCTTTTTTTTAAAGATTTTATTTATTTATTTGATAGGGAGAGATCACAAGTAGACAGAGAGGGAGGCAGAGAGAGAGGGGAAAGCAGGCTCCCTGCTGTGCAGAGAGCCTGATGTGGAGCTCAATCCCAGGACCCTGAGATTTTGACCTGAGCTGAAGGCAGAGGCCTAACCCACTGAGCCACCCAGGTGCCCCTTAATTCATTATCTTTATAGCAAAAATAGACATCAGTTATTTCAACTCCTCCAACTTTTTTCATCTTTTGTAAGTCTTAGCATTTCCACATTCTTTGCATTCTTATGAAACCACGTGTTTATTTTGCTAAAATATTTGCTTGTCTTTTGAATGGGATTACATTGAAACTATGGAATTTTTTTTTTTGCAGCAATGGATTAATATAGCAGAGTGCATATCATAAATCTATTGTCTTACAATTCATGAATGTAGTCGATCTCAACATTTGTCTTTAATTTTTTTTCATATATTCTAAGATTCTGTCTGAAAACTTTCATAACTTTTATTAGATTCATTCTAAGATATATTTATGTTATTTTAAGTGGTGGTGGTTTACTAGTTACTTTCCATTTGTGTGTGTGTGTGTGTGTGTGTGTGTGAATTTATAAAGCTGACTTCATATAGTAACCTTGCAACCTGCAAATTGCTAAATTCACTTATTCTTGTAACACTTTGGAAATCCTATACTAAGATACACACAAGGGGATATCATCTGTACATACATGTTAGAATATCTTTTTTAAATTCATTTTGGTTTATTTCTTTTGCCTAATTAAATCACCTAAATAACACTATATACAATATAAATGCAAAAAGCTAAGCTTAAAAATTGACCATTATTCTTCATAAATTAAAAAAAATACACATTTTCTGGAGAAATAGAGCCACCTTTAATTAGTATTGTTTGTTGTATTGTGACACATTGGACAGTATTTATGAATAATAATATCTCACAAATTCTATACAAAAATCATACAGCTATTATTACTTTAGCTAAATTATATCAATGATGGACTGTCAATAAAATATTAACCTCTGCTGAAGTTCAGCTCCACTTGTGTGAAATTGCTTCTTGATTCGGTTTTTGTTTGAAAACAAAGACACAAATTATAGAAGTTATCAGTGATTCCCAGTTAGAGATTACTCTATTTCCTTTGCTGGTATAGAATTAGTATGTAACTCTGAAAACTGCTTGCCAAAACAGTCTGGAAATTCAGAATATAAAGTTGAGGGCTGAGGTAAATGGCACTTTCCAAAAGGATGATGGCTTAGGTCTAGGTTGTGACATATTTGCATTCTGGAAGTTGATTTTGGGGAAGGTAAATGCTATTCCCATCTTCATGGTATCTAACTACCTACTTAACTTAAATTACTGGTAACCCTCTTTTTTATGCTTCACTAGTCGCTAGGAGCACCACTTTTAGGCGACCATTTGGAATTAAAATTTATCATTTTAGGCTTTAAGATCGTAGTGAAGCAAATATGTCTGAAAACTTTTACAGCATCCTTGTGGCAAAGACATTCAGGAAATATTTTCTTTCCCTACTTCTTGTTCTTAACTACAAGACTTTACTAGCAGCCAAGGATGGCAGCTAGTAGCAGGCTAAATTAGTCTTTACAATGTATCCTTTATTTTACCTGATTAATGATGGAATGTGTCCTACATAGCTGTCCACCTTGGGCATCCAGACCATTCATTTATTAAAGTAAATAATTGAAAACTTTCACTTGGATGTGAAATAGAACTGTTTTAATGCATAAATCTAATGAATAAAAGATGTTGAAGCACATTTGTCTTTTTATTCAGCAGGGTATTATTTTTTTGTGTTCAGGCAATTTTCACATCTCACAACCCTGTACATTATGCTCTAGAATTCACCTTTTAAATCACAATGCACTAGATGAATGTATTAAGAAAAAGATAATTTTAACAATGACTAAGGCTAATCAACATTCTCTATGCTCACCTATATTTTTGGATATGAAAAATAGCCTATATAGTAGCTCTAAATCGTATAGATGTTCAAACACTGGAAACAATACATACCAATATAGTTTTAGAGTATAAAACAAATAACCCCATGAAAATTCCTTGGAACATGTTATTTCAGGCCAAAAGAAACATAATATTCCAGGTAAAGAATAAAAAGTAATAATCCTTGAAGATCCACTTTAGGTAATGCTGGAGTAGCTTGTAAAGGACTTAATTATAGCAGCACTTATAAGCTCAAAAATATCTATTTCCACAAATAATATTTAAAACTATGGTGGAGGGCAAAAACCAGGCAAAACTTTGAGGTGATTTAACTTTTGAAAAAAAGAACTGCATTCACTGAGATATGCACTTATATATTTCTTGATTCCATTAGACTCAAATAGAAAGTCACAATTTCATTGACTACAGGTATCTTAATATGTAGTTAGAATTCTTAGCATAGCTGGTTAAATAAAGAGAGAAATCCCAAAGAAAAGAAAGCAATGTAGTAAAGGAAGCCCCTGAGATAAACCTACAACTCCCCCTTAAATATTTGGCAAACACTGAAGACTCACTGTAGCTCAACAAAAAATAATAGAAGAGGACAAAGGATGTTTCAGGGTGCAACTCCTTGAGATATGTCAACGTGATAAGCAAATCACTAAATTCGTGCAGTGGAAGAAATGTAAAAGTATCTGAGTATTTGGGGTACTGTTTGGCTTGTATAAATTACCAATTTTTATCATCTTATCAAGGGAAGAGAAGCAAAATGGAAGAGTTCTCCAGCCCTATGCAAGAATTTTCCTCAGAGCATGGACTTTTAGTGTGGGGTGAAGGAGTAACCATTATTCAAATACAAGTGAACAGCTTCAATGCAT